>JAODKC010000044.1:30723535-30785624 GCA_026777985.1 Mormyrops attenuatus | reverse complement strand
AGGCTATGGAACATAGGCTCAATACTTCGCAGGGAGATCTGTGCGTGCCTCGCCTTTGTAGGGCGTTAAGCCTCCGCAGATGCAGAGCACCTGTCCAGCCCCGCCCCCGGAGGGGTGACAATAGCTCTGAAAAAAAACAAATCTAAAAACAATACTACACACTGCAATGTTGCCTGAACACTGGCCAGCAGCACAATTTAAACATCAATCCCAGGATGCAAAGCTCGTTGTCGGTCATTTGCCGGCTGCTGAATTTGCAAATTGGGCTGGTCTGGTCAAAGCTTTTTTCATCCAGTGGATGCCTTGTGAAAAGGTGTTTTGTAAGGACAAAAGAAAATTTTCTTTTATTTCTGCAGTTCCACTTGTAGTTGCCATCTCCTGAAAGTACTGGTCAAGAGAAATAATTCTATTTCATGATTATTTCTCATTATCTACTGAATTTATGTTTCAGTAGACTTTCTTCTGTACATATTTGGAGGTAGCGGTGCCTGGGCACCTCACCTTAACAAACCACCAGTGATGCTTGCCCAGGGGGCCACACCGCTTAGTACCGGAACTGCTCACTTCTAAGGATTATGATAGATGAAAGATGAAAGCTGTATACATACTATGCAATATTAGCAGATTAGCTATTACATTACATAAAAAAAACATAAATATAAAACAAAAGCCAACTGACCCAAAAAGTGACTCGTTTTGAGTTTCCTTGCAGCTTAAATTTTCAGTTTCCTGCATCTTGAGTATAAGATTCACAGGAATTTTTGGACAGCCACTTAAAAACATGCCCCTGATGCACAGGTGGCCCGCAGCACATTTTCACATGTTTATTTTATCTTTCTTTACATAGGGGTGATGGTTTCCTCCATTAACATGACAACAGGCAAAATGTGGGCAAAACGTCTCCATGTTCATTTGTGCTCTTTGGTTTAAGTCTCCGTACCCAGGACTAGCTACGTGCCGCTCTGTGTTGTCAATAATCCCTCAGAAAACAGACAATCTACAGCCTACGGATGTGCTGTGGCTGTCGCTAGGTGACTTGAGATCCAAACGTATAATTATGAACATAATTACTGTGGCACATGGCGAAAGATTTCACAGGGGGGCCTGGAGCCTATCCAGGGTAGCACAGGGCACAAGGCAGAGGTACACCCTGAACGGGATGCCACTCTATCACAGGGAATACATTACTGGCAATTTGGAGACACCCGTTAGCATAATTACACACACCCATGCAATATAGTGAGAGCATGCGACCCACACACACACACACAAACATGCACACATGTTTGTATTCATATCTTTGTGGGGATTGTCCATTCATTCCTATGGGAAAAAAACTTAATCCCAACAATGACAACCATTTTGTCATTGGTTGCAGTCACAGGTTTTAGAAAATTGAGTTTCCCCTGGTGGGGACTGAAGAAGTGGTCCCCACAACATCACACACACACACACACTGAGGCAAGGTGGGATTCAAATCCCCACCCTCGGACATACAGTATATGGAGTAGATGTACTGAACCACACAGAAATAGATGAAATGTCATTGTTACTCAAGTAGCAATCATACTGCCATTCTCTCCAGGGTGCCCAGTACCACCTTCTGTACCAAATAAGCAGGTACGGATGATCGAAGGATGGATGGATGGATGGATGGAAAGTATCAATCAAGGTGTTCACAAAATGAAACACAAACTGGTTCGTTTACAGAGACAGCAAGAAAATTGAGATATATTCATATTAATAAAACTGCACAAGAAGGGAGCAGTAAGATTTTTGCATATTACATAAAATGATGGGTGCAGAAGGTCCCCTGCATTAAATATAACTGGCTTTGATCTTCTGGGAATGCCTAGTGTTCTCTTTTTCTTAGCCTCTGAGCACTTGGGTTTTCCATGAACTGAGTTCATATGGGTAAAATTTACAGCCGCAAACATGTTCCCTGAATTATATATTAATTGGGTTTCTGAATGAATTAGGATGCAGTGAAAATGAGGTGAAGTGCCACAAAGTGAGACGGTTTAATTTTTTCTGTAATGTGAAATATGCGTTTCATTTCATCACCTGCTCCAGTTCACACATTTCTTTTTTTGCAAATGCGTCAGTAAACATCGGTATTTACGATGTCACTTTCGGATTTTGCAACAGCGACACATAGCATTAATAATTGATGGAGCGTCTTTTCCTGAATGGTGGAAGAAAATGTCAGGCAGAGCTTTGTTTCAGGAAATCCTACAGAAGTTGAAAGAGCCATCAGGGAAGTTTAAGCCCAGGTGTACATGAATCTGTCAGCTTTGTGATTGAGTTTGATGTGGCTTAATGATCCAGGAAAAAGAAAAATCATCTGTAGGATACTTCCTGCAAATTGGACTGCCAATATAATATTGCAATATAATACAGCTTGATAT
Source organism: Mormyrops attenuatus (assembly GCA_026777985.1). Taxonomy (NCBI): domain Eukaryota; kingdom Metazoa; phylum Chordata; class Actinopteri; order Osteoglossiformes; family Mormyridae; genus Mormyrops; species Mormyrops attenuatus. The sequence continues at coordinate 30,783,216 of JAODKC010000044.1, read as the reverse complement.
TAACATTAAAGCCCACCTTTAAAAACATGTTCAGCTCAGGAATTCAGTGTAGACTCACTCTTCACTAAATGATACGCATAAAGAAAAAAAAAATTCTTGTTTGTTTATTCGTATAAACCCTGTGATGTAGAGGACAAGAAATGATTTTTTTTGTTACTTCCCAACATGCCCAGATGAAATTATGAAGAGATTCTGCAAAGTATTCAAGTTTGACCATTCTTGAGGTATTTATGTTTGAGGTATACATAATTTCTTTATCTAGATAAATATTTAAATGGTTTAACAATCAAATGGCTATATATTTGTTATATATTTGAATCACCTATATGCAGTATAGTACTTCTTAAGACAAAGCACTTGACAGAACCAATGGGGAGCCACTTCAACCACACCACTGTGTAGTACCCACCTGGATGAGGCAACGGTAGCTGTTCTGCGCCAGTTCACTCGCCACATAGTAGAAAAGGCAGTAAAAAGATAGGTAAGAATTTGCAAATTCTATACATGTGATGTAAGCCTGATTTTAAAGGACCAGAGTGGAAGAGTTTAGCTAGGACATCCAGCCCTACTATTCCATAGGATATCCAGGGATCTTTTATGACCTCTGACAGTCAGGACCTTGGCTTTACATCTCATCTAAAGGGAGCACCATTTTTAAAGTACAGCGTTCCCATCACCGCCCTGGGATGTTGGAGTCCAAACAGACCACAGGACAGACTAATCTGTTGCCCAGGGCAATGCCTCTTCCCATAGCAACCTATGCTTTCCTAGTTAGTCTTCCATTCAATTTCCAGCCAGGTCCAAACCTGCTTATGCTTCTCATGGATTACCTGATCAGAACTGCCGGCAGTACAGTACCTGGGAAAAGTGCATAACCAATGGTGTGAGTATAAGTTTATGTTTATGATGTAAATGAAGCATTGACCTGTTCAGAACCTTCACTCGTGGGGAACAGATATAATACAGTGAGTGACTAAGAATGTAAAGACTGATAAAAGAAAATCCTTTGTGTTTAAATGCTCCTAGCATCTTGTTTTGGGTGGAGTGTCATCGTTAAGGGCATACCTGTACACCGCTCAGCCATAACATTATAACCACCTGCGTAATATTGTGTAGGTCCCCCTCATGTCAACAAAACAGCTTAGACCTGTCAAGGCATGGACTCCACCAGACCTCTGAAGGTGTCCTGTGGTATATGGCACCAAGATATTAGCAGCAGATCCATTAAGTTCTGTAAGTTGCAAGGTGAGACCTCAGTGGATCAGACTTGTTTGTCCAGCACATCCCGTAGATGTTTGATTGGATTGAGATCTTGGGAATTTGAGTCAACATTTGGATTAACTTATTGGACCAATAAACCATAATATTAAAACCACTGACTGTTACGGATTGCGTCCGGGGGATCAGCATAGAAAGCCGTGAAGTTGGGTAAACAGGTTTTTTATTCGGGGAAATCACCAAAACACAGGACATACACACAAGCACGAACATCAATGACCGGACAGGGGTAAGACAGACTCGGAAGTACTAAATACACAGAATTGATTAACAACATCTAGACACAGCTGAGAACACCGGGATTCCACACGAGGTAACAAGGGGGCATGACACATGGGAGGATCGGACGAGCAGGCCATGACAGAACCTCCCTCCCAACGGCGCGCACACCGGGCGCGCCCAAAGGGACCGAAGGGAACAGAATCAGGGACAGCACAGGACAGGACCTGGGGAAAACAAAAGGAAGAACTTTAACGTACCACGGGAAGCAGTAAAACGCAGAACTGACATCCCGGTCTTTATGAGAAATTTCGCAAGATCAGTAAAGCTCGCGTTCCAGCAACACTGAACTATTAAACATCAAAAATGTTAACTTGGCCGGCGCACACCTTAACATTAGCCGTTTATCTATAAGCAGTTAGCCAACAAACACGTTAGCCATATGTTGTCATTAAGGTAGCGGATAGGCGCAATGGCTAATAATAAAATAATATAGTTAATGTGGGAACGATGCAAAAACGTAAAACAAAAATGTGTCCTGTAAAATCCTGTAAAATGTGGTAAACGCCCAGTCACACTTTAAAAAAATACTGTCGTATACAGTGAAACCGATATAACTTTGAAAAATACCGTGATATAAATTTTCGGGGCACCCAAGACTCACTGATGCATATGGGCAGCAAAGGCTAGCCCGTCTGGTCTGATCTTACAGGACAGCTAATGTAGCACAAGTCACTGAAAAAATCAGTGCTGGCTATGACAGAAAGGTGTCAGAACACACAGTGCATCACAGCTTGCTGCGTATGGGGCTGTATAGCTCCGCACGCCGATCAGAGTGCCCATGCTGTCCCCAGTCAACTGCTGAAAGTGCCTACAATGGGCACATGAGCCTGAGAACTGGACCGTGGAGCAGTGGGAGAAGGAGGGCTGGTCTGATAAGTCATGTTTTCTGTTATATCATGTGTACAACTGGGTGCCATTAACCTGGTACCAGAATCTACTAAGCTGGTGGAGGCAGTATGATGCTCTAGGCAATGTTCTGCTGGGAAACCTTGGGTCCTGGCATTCATGGACATGTTACTTGGACATGTATCACCTACCTAAACATTGTTGCAGACCAAGTACATCCCTTCATGGCAACGGTACTCCCTAGTGGCAGTGGCCTCTTTCAGCAGGTTAATACACCCTACCATACCACAAAAATCATTCAGAAATAGTTTGAGGAACATGAAAAATAGTTCAAGGTGTTGACTAGGCCTCCAAATTTCACATCAATCGAGCATCAGTGAGATGTGTTGGGCAAACAAGTCATGGAGCCCCCTCCTCACGACTTAAAGGACTTAAAGGATCTGCTGCTAACATCTTGGTGCCAGATACCACAGGACACTTTCAGAGATTTTGTGGAGTTCATGCCTTGACGGGTCAGAGCTGTTATGGGGAAACGAGGGGGACCTACACAATATAAGGCAGGTGGTTATAATGTTATGGCTGATCGGAGTATGTGTTAGTTCATGTAAAGCATTTCCTTAACTGCAGCCTTTAATCATTTATGGTGGTAGAGAATCTTGCAGATGGACCAGACGTTGAGACGCTAACGTTGATAAATCTGTTTTTTTTTCAGGAAGATCACAAACCAGGCACCTTGTTAGTAATAGCAAGCTCTATACAGTAGTAGTTTGTTTTTCCTTAACAGATCTTGCAGCCACAGCTCCGTACGGCCACTTCCACAGTGGAGGTCTGGAACAATGTCCATTCAGACTCAATGTATCCAACCTCCCCCGGTACGCAGTTGGAGTTCTGACGGAGGTGCAAGTGAAAGATCCGGCGAACGGGAGCCTCTGCCAGGCGTTCCCAGCAGACCCTCACTATACGCTTGGGCCTACCAGGTCTGGCCGGCTTCCTCCCCTGCCACCTGCACGCGATACATAGATATTTTGATTTTAACCTCCACACTTTGTGTGTGGAATCAATCACCACAGTGTAAATGTATTAATTAGTTTTATTATTGTTATTATAGTTTGCTTAATGATTTACTAAGCTGCCCCCCATGGAAATTACAGCATGACAAGGCAGTAATAAATGGTACCTCCTCAGCCACTGTGCTCATGCAGTAGGGGGCTATTTCAAAGCACAAACCGGTGGCTGTCTGACAGGATGAATGTAGCCACAGCCAAGGTTGCAGATCTGCACGCGACTGGTATCGTCACTATCGTCATGCACATAGGAAGGCAGGAGACACTTTAAAATCAACAGCAGAATTTGCCCATGAAGTAAATCACTGCTGTTCATTGGAAGCACACTGGCATTCACTGCAGCAATTTATCATGCAGACGCTGCAAGAATGATTCCTATGCCAAGTCCTAAAAATTAATAAATGTAGTGAGGCCAAGTCTTTAATGGTGTAAATGCGTTCTGCAAGTCGTTCATTCCACTGACCGATACCTTTGATGTGGCCCGTTTTCATTTCTTGGGTCACTGCTTCCTATCACATTTTTGTGCTGCTTGTTAGCTATCTAACGACTTGTGACATTGTGACAGCAGCAGTCGTTTATATATTTTCATGGGTTTATCTACTTAATATTCTAGAGAAGAGGCCTGTTTAAGAGGCCATGCTTTGTTCAAAAAAGGTCAACATGGATTCTCCCATCTATAATGGTTTGCCTTTAGCCTTTTTGTAGGCTCTCAATTATTCATTTTGAAAGGGATACGCAGAAAAAGACAAGCTTTAGTTTGATTCCTGCCCCTGGCTCAGTATGAGGAGTTTATCTTCCTGTTGTTTGTGCATGTTGTGTTTCCTCTGGGCTCCTCCCAAAATGAATAACATATAGTGAGGTAAGCTCCTGCCTCATGTCATGTGATTCCTGGGGGGGGGGGGGGTGATGGCTGTCTAACCCTGACCCTACTCTGGATAGGGTCAGGGTTACCTTTTCCCCTAATAGGAAAATGGATGAAGGTAGTCAAGTCACTCCACATAAGTAGAGGCCGTCCTCTGGGGTGGGCTGGTTTGAGTCCCACTGTTCGTGGGTTGACTTTACATGCAGTGTGGCCTCCCTGTTGGGGGAATGAGACCAAACAAGCGAGCTGTGAGTGGCTGTGGGATACGTGATGGCCTGATGATACCCCTAAGTCTAAGGACCAGAGGATGGTTTTTATAGTCCAACAGCATGAATGAGTTTCCCATGAACGTTTTTTAATATACAACCATCTGTACACTTTATCACACCCAGTTCAGTCCTTACATCACACCAACATATTTTGCAGCAATAAGTTATCACTTGAAAGTGCAAGTTTCTTTTCATAATCGTGTCATGATACTTTATTTTCACTTTTCTTTTCGAGAAATTATGACAATGTGATAAAAACAGAGATTATTCATGGGACTTGAAATGATCTTTTCTGTAAGGCTTACTAGAGCGCTTCATTAGTATATATTGTATTATTATCCCTTTCCACTTGCTGTTGGAGTAGGTTTGCTTGAATATTCTTTTTTGTTTTGCTGATTTTCCATGAATTATTTTCACAGACCTTTCTCTTCCTGGCATCTCCATCCATCTTCCATAACAATTGACACCATGACTATTTTTGGCACCATTTCACCTGACTGCAGGTTTTTTAGACCATAGGAGTAAACGCCACACTCAGATTTGGCATTGTGTGGTGTGAGGCCTCAGTGCTACCTACTGAGCCACTGTGCTGCTCTGTGCCATTGAGACACCTACCTGCATGTATCTAAAGCAGTGTTTCCCAACCTGATCCTCTGGGACCTCCCGACGGTCCACGTTTTTGCTCTCCCTCTCAGCTCCCTGCCAGACAGTCCACATTTAGGGAGCTTGCAGGGAGCAAAATCGTGAACTGTCTCGGGTCCCTGAGTACCTGGTTGGGACTCACTGATCTACAGACCTTCAGCTTTAACTGTATGTCATGTAAGTCAGCTTGACTCCTCCTGGGACTTTTCCCACCATCCTACAGGTGAAATTTCATGCCTTTATCCCATCTTCTCTTTTTTTGTTACAAGGCAAAGTAAAAACTGGCACGCTTCATAAATAATTCAGTGGTTCCAGATAATGGATTTAGCAGCACCATACTTTGAGTTTCTGTGTAAGTATGAGGGGAACCTTTTCTTTGATATCTGGCATTGAGAGGCTTACGTGTAAATGCAAAATAAGCAGATTTTTGCAAACATTTACAGAACTGTGTAGCTACACACATTGGCCACTGAGACCCTGTTTGCATTTTTTGTAATATTATTAAAGACAACACATATTGTTGGAACAACATGTATTGCTTGGTGCAAAAAGACAACAAGGCTAATGTTAGTACATCCTGTGACCCTGACTAGGATAAATGGTTGGAAAGTGGATGGATGGATGGATGTTAGTGCATGTCAAAATGTTATTTTTATTTATATTATCAGAATTTAGATCAAATCACGTTTGCTTGGAGAGAAGACATAATTACAAGTTTACTCAGACACGCTTTGATAGGCACTAAAACATATTTCAAAAATGCAAATATGAAATAGCTTTAATGTTTAGTTAATGCCTTATTTTTCCCATATTTGAGTCAACATTTTTACAGGTGCAGTTTCCTGTCATCTTCTTTTTATTAATATACACGCATCTCCTGCATGTAAATTACCCTACAATCCAGTGCTGATTCCCCCATATCACAAAACCCACTCCCCTACAGACTCAGCAGGACAACAGTTGTGTCATTTAGCTCAATTATTGCACGGATTTATTGCAGCACAGTAATAAATCAGCTGCAGGTAAGACTTCCCTTGGGTAAGCTCATTTTCCATGGGGCAGCATCCATTCCCCAAAATCTAGACAAATCACGTGTGCTTGGAGAAAGGACAACAACCAGTTTCAGAGCATCTGCCTGGCAGAATTGGGATCAGTCCCCAGGTCAGGGAGGGCCTCTCTTGGGATTTGCATGATAACATTTCTTTTGGCCCGGAGTGACATAGAGAAGTGGAAGGTGGTCCCTCTTGAAATTCTGAGATCTCAGAAGATGCCAGCTGTACTTCTAGTAAAGCCCCTTACCATGGGAATTTATGGAACTATGAAAATGAATACATGGACCTTGTCCTTTTTGAAGGGAATATGTTGATGATTTTTTTTTATGTTGATGACCTCTTCTTGGATTACTACCTTATTGTGGTGGAGGGGTTTGCGTGCCTCAGCGACCCTGGGGGCTACGTTGTCGGGGGCAATTGCCCCTGGTAGGGTCTCCCAAAGCAAAAAGGTCCCAGGCGAGGGGCCAGACGAAGAGCAATACAAAAAACCTCTGATGAAAATGTATTACAGCAAGGTCTCGTTACCGTCACCTGGACTAGAGTCACTGGGGCCCCACCCTGGAGCCAGGCCTGGGGTAGGGGCCCATTGGCGAGCGCCTGGTGCCCGGGCTTTGGCCCGTGGAGCCTGGCCGGGCCCAGCCCAAAAGAGGTACACGGGACCGTCCCCATTTGGGCCCAGCACCCGCAAGGAGAATGTCATGAGTTGGGTGCAATGTGGATCAAGTGGCAGCCTAGGGAGGCCCTGGCGGTCCGATCCCCGGGTGACTAAACTGGCTTTCAGGACGTGGAATGTCACCTCTCTGGTGGGGAATGAGCCTGAGCTTGTGTGTGAGGTTGAGAGATACCAACTAGATATAGTCAGGCTCACCTCAACACATAGCGTGGGCTCTGGAACCAATCTCCTGGAGAGGGGCTGGACGCTTTCTTCTGGAGTTGCGGCGGGTGAGCGGTGCCGGGCAGGGGTGGGCCTACTGGTGGTCCAACAGCTCGGTGCATTAACATTGGAGTTTACCACGATGAACGAGAGGACAGTCTCCCTGCGCCTTCGGGTCGGGGAGAGGTCTCTGACTGTCATTTGTGCCTATGCGCTAAATGACAGTTCGGAGTACCCAGCCTTCTTGGACTCCCTGAGTGGTGTGCTGGTTAGCGCACCACTAGGGGATTCCATTGTTTTGCTAGGGGACTTCAATGCTCACGTGGGCAACGACAGTGTGGCCCGGAGGGGGGTGATTGGGAGGAACGGACTCCCTGATCTGAACCCGAGTGGTGTTCTATTGGTGGACTTCTGTGCAATGCCTGGTTTGTCCATAACGAACACCATGTTCGAGCATAAGGGTGTCCATAAGTGGACATGGTATGGACATGCCTGGGGCTACAGGTCGATGATCGATTTTATAATCATATCAGCTGATCTGCGGCCTTCTGTCTTGGACACTTGGGTTAAGAGAGGGGTAGAGCTGTCAACTGATCACCACCTGGTAGTGAGTTGGCTCAGGTGGCGGGAGAGGAGGCCAATCAGACCTGGCAGGCCCAAGCGTATAGTGAAGGTCTGCTGGGAACGCCTGGGAGAGGCTCCAGTTCACCAGATCTTCAACTTGCACCTCCATCAGAACTCCAACTGCGTACCGGGGGAGGTTGGGGACATTGAGTCTGAATGGACATTGTTCCAGACCTACATTGTGGAAGTGGCCGTACGGAGCTGTGGCTGCACGGTGGTGCCAGTCGTGCCGGAAATACTTGTAACCGATGGTGGACACCACAGGTGTGGGGGGCTGTCAAGCTGAAGAAGGAGGCCTACCGGGAATTATAAGCCTGGGAGTCTCCAGAGGCAGCTAACGGGTAGCAACAGGCCAGGTGGAACGCAGCTCGGGCGGCTGCGGAAGCAAAAACCTGGGCATGGGAGGAGTTTGGTGAGGCCATGGAAAGTGACTTTCGGTCGGCCTCAAAAATATTCTGGCAAACCATCCGGAATATCAGGAGGGGGAAGCAGCTCCTGGTTCCTACTGTTTACAGTAGGGGGAGGGGGTGCTGTTGACCTCATCTGGGGACATCACCCGGAGGTGGAAGGAATACTTTGAGGACCTCCTCAACCCTGCTTCAGATACATCTACGCCCACCGCCTTCGAGATATCAGAGAGCACGAGGCCAGAGGGAGCTGGGGCGGACTTGCCCATCACTGGGGCTGAGAATGAGATTGCGGATACAGGCGGCTGAAATGAGGTTTCTCCGCAGGGTGTCTGGGCTCGCCCTTAGAGACAGGGTGAGAAGTTTGGATATCCGGGAGAGTCTCAGAGTAGAACCGCTGCTTCTCCACGTCGAAAGGAGCCAGTTGAGGTGGTTTGGACACCTGGCGCAGATGCCTTCTGGGCGGTTACCTCCTGGGCGGTTACCTGGAAAGGTTTTCTGTGCATGTCCTACAGGGAGGAGGCCCTGGGGCAGACCCAGGACGCTCTGGAGGGATTATATCTCTCGGCTGGCCTGGGAATGCCCTGGTATCCCCCCCGAAGAGCTGATAGAGGTGGTTGGGGAGAGGGAGGTCTGGGTATCTCTCCTGAAGGTGCTACCCCGCGACTCAGATTTCGGACAAGCGGGTGGTGATGATGGGTGGATGGATGTTGATGACTTGTTCTTTTTAACATAACTGCAATTTTTGTACATAAAAGAATTTAATGTGTAATATGTTTTTAAACAATTCATTATTCATTTTAGCACAATAATTTAATTGATTGATGAAAGATTAAAAAAAGCCTTAACATGAAATTGCCATTGGGTGTAATTTCCTGCATACAATTACGGCAGGAAAATATGAAAAAAAGCTGTATTAAGAATAAGAACACAGATTATCCAGTTTATTCCTGCAGCAGGAGGGTGGAAGGAAACTGGTTGCCATAGTTATTGGACTTAATCCGCTAACCTTGGGAAATCTGGGCTGAGACGGACTCGACACTATAAGCAATCAACCAAATAAAAAGAAATGGGGCATGTTGAGGGGCACATACTGACATCATCCATCCAAATTCTGTACCTGCTTGTCCTATTCAGGGTCAATCCCAGAAGCTACAGGCACAATGACTCAGGATGGGGCACCAATCCATTGCAGGGCACACACACACACACACACACACACACACACACACACACACACACACACACACACACACACATGCACGCACGCACACATACACAGACATACACACATATACGTTTTAATTATATCCATTCATTTCTATGTGGAAAACTCTAATCCCAACATGACGATCTTAACCCCTACCAAGCCTTAACCTTAACCATAAGTAACCAAACCAAATATGAAACTTTAGTCATTTGTAGTTTTTTGATTGCATTCACAGATCTTTGTGAGCCCCTGAAAAATGATCCCCACAACATCAAAAAAATAGGTTTTAATTACATTGTGTGGAACATTTGGTCCCCAAAACGTAATATAAACATAATCCACACACACAATTTGGTAACTCCAATTCACCTCAGCATGTTTTTGGATTCTGGAGTACAGCCTACAGCAGCAGGAGAAGAACATGCAGACGCCACACACATGGAGCCATGGCAGAGACTCGAACTCCAGTCTGAGAGGTGTGAGGTGACAGTGCTGGTCACTATAAAATGCACATCGACATTAATGTGAGGTGGCACTCACATTAATGTCGATGTGCATTTTATTGATTTATTTATTTAAAATATCAAACGATAAAAGACATACACAGTTCCCCCAGCAAATAGCAACTACCCACATCTTGATTATGGCAAAAAGGGATAAAATATCTGTATTTTAGGGTCCTCTGGTTTTAAGAGGAGTAATTAAGTGAGACACTGTGATCGTGAGGATGCTGACCGAACATTTCTATTACTAAAGGTTCGAAAGACAGTTGATGGGCACAGCCTGTATGAGGATTCTTTAACGTTCATACACACTTGCATTTATCTAGAAACATTACCCCAAAAAAACCCTAATTATGGGCCATGTGTGTCCAAAATTAATGAGAAGAGTACTTTACTGAAATGAAAGATTATATAAAGGCTGCTGAAAAGGAAAAAAATAGAATGAAACAGCCCCTTCACCAAGGAGGTAAAAGCTGACAGCGACTATGTTCACAAAATCAACCTGAAGACCAAGCCATGATACTAAAGAGAATCTAGGGCATAAGCAGCCATATTTCAGCTGTTCTGGGCCACACTGTATCGCACTGTTACTGCAAACAGTTATATGTTCAGAAGCTCCATCTAAAAATGCCAGTAACTTACTGAACCACCTGGTCTGCACCCTGCCAGACCCGAAGCTTGTCCTTTCTCCCTGGTGGTTGGGAAAAGACCCAGGAGGCCACTGAGCAGGCTGGCATTAAAGGAAAATTCTTGGGGTCTTCTCCATAGTGGATGGTTCAGTTTGTGCCTAACTATGACAGAGAAATATGCAAAATAAACTCCAGGGATGTCTCATAAAACGTTGTCAAAGTCTCACTCAGATGCATGTCAGCCATTAGCTGTGCGTGGGATCCCAGACAGACCCCTTCCCTGAAGTGATCTTACACAGCCCCCGGTGCATCCTTACAGATGTTTTTGCTGCTCTGGAAGGACACGCAATTATCGTCAGGCTGGCACACAGCGGCGATGACATGGCCGATCACACCCTATAAAGTCACCCTAACGTTGAGCTTTGGAGTTGACTAAAATAAAACTCGACTTTGTGCTGTCAAGTGGCAGTGGAGTGCAGATGTATCTCATGAGGTAAATGTGTAGGTACAGCTTGAGTCGCTCTGAAGACCTTTATCTTGCCGGAGATGCCCCAAACTCCTGGGCGTGTTCTTTTTTTGGCCTTCCTCTGGGGCATTATATAAGCACATCCTGTTGGAAGGCCACGTCGCTCAGTCTCGTAGCGTCTTTGACTCAAAAAGTCCAGGCATTCACATTATGGCTTTCCTTCTCACCTTCTCCAGTTGCTTGCCTTGCCCTTTTCTGATTTCTTGATCCATCTATGGCCTCGTCTTTGTCTATCAGCACCTCCCATGATCTTTCAGCCACAGCTGACCTTCCTGGTGACCTGGTTTTCACTTCCTTTAAGCCTCACTTAACCTGCAGCGCACTGTCACACCTTTCACACCTATTCACCCATGATCTGTATAAAGGGGCTGTTGTTTTAGGCAGAACACCATGCATCTAGTTGATGTAAGTGGTTCCAATTGGAAGCATTTATACTGGTACCTCATACAGAAAAAAATAGATACAATCATGTTGCATATGGACTGGCATGTCATCAAGGGTGTTTCTGAGTCTGGCATAGGCCAGGCCCACTCATGAATAAATAAGAGATGGAATGTTAAAAAGGGGTGGAGGGCTGTTGAAAAACAAGGTGGATGTTTCATTGCAAATGATATTGGCTTACTAAACAGGTGGGAATAATAATGAATTCATTGTTTATAGAAAATTAAGGTCTTCAGTATGAATGAATGAACACTACTATTTGAAATCATTTCATTTAGATTATGAATGTATCTCCTAAGTTTTCCAACACATAAATCCATTACGTATGCTGTGCATTTAATACACTAATTTAGGATTCCACTGCAATTTAATTGGCTCCATATTTCTGAACAACAATCATTATCTAATTATAAAAAATGGGATTCCACATTTTGCAGAAGCAATCTCTACTAACTCTCTGACCATAATTACAGGCAGAATATGCTGCCCTTTTCAAAGTCACATAAATTGCTTGTCGGTCATTTCATTTGAGACTATGTGGACAAATGGATTTTCAGTGCACAGAAAAATTCCAATAACTAGGATACTGGCTACTCTTATGTGCACCTGAAAAGCTAAGGAAACATGCCCGGATTTTTAAATGATTAATGAATTTTCTTCAGCAATCCCTTAAAAAGTTATCTGGTTAGGTGTTGGCTGAAATTTTCTTGCTATACGGCAAATTTAATGGGCATGAGTACTCCTTAATGCAGTAATGGATTCTTATGACGTAAAGAATGTACTTTACTGCACCTTTCACTGTTGCCAGTATCTTCCTCCCCCCGCGAAAGTTTTGATCACACCAAAAATATGAAACGGCATCCTTACAAAAGCAAAAATATCCTAAACCTCAGTCAGACAGTGTCATTTGCAATATTTCAAAATAATATTTCAAAAGAGGGCAAATAAAGAAATCAAAATCATGCAGAACACAGGTATATTGTGAACTTTTGTGTTTTCACTGTAGTTACATTGTAGTTGTATGCACGATTGAAACACCTAATTAACCAATTAGTGATGAGAACAGTATCTGTTTTACACTTCATACATTTTTACAATGAACCGTAACAAGACAACACAAAGTTTAAGAGAAGAGGCCAAATTGCTTGCAGCAAAACAGACTGAGAGTATGAAAGCATGTTATGGTTTATGTAAATGATAAATAGTGCACATAGAGAGCACACAAAGCCAGATACGGTACCCAAAGGGAGCATTTTCGCACGGGTAGACAGCTAGAAAAACATGTGCCGTTTTGTTTCCCAGTGAGCTGCCGTACAGTTTTTCTCCTGCCCTGTGCTTTGCTGAAAAGCCGCAGTGGGCCATCACTCACCTGCAGGTCTCGACTGCTTTAATTTCCATATTGTGATAGGTGTTTACATTGACAGGCATTTTCCACAATGAACTTCACTTTGTAACTGATGGTTGCTAAAAAGTCCACAAAGTCTGAAATAAAGGGGCCTGACCGCAATGTTCTTTACTCTTGATGCACCAATTTACACTGCACTCGGCCAGTCTTTTAATCGTACTTAAAGGGCCATATGTGACACCTGGATAAAAATATGATCAAATATTATTTATGCCATTACACTGCTGTGTAAGTGCAATGACTTTTTGACTGTTTGCAAGCTACATTAGCAAAGTGAATTTGTGCAATTGAGTATTAAATGATAAAATCAATTAAGTCTTTTAGATTCCCTTAGCAGAAACAATTTCACTTTTTTTCAGTAAATCTGGAGTGCACTGTCACAATAAATATGCAGTCAGTAATAATCATTAGACTTACATAATCCTTTATTAAGTGAAAGACCCTTTACAAAATGAAAAATAATTGTGTAACTTTGCACATTTGTTTTGCAGTGCTTCCTTTTTGTGAATCTGTCAGGGACCCTTGAATGACCCCATTAAATGTTGGTTATGTCACGATTTCCTTTCAGCATGGGGTTATTAAGGACTCCAAGGATCATTTGCGATTTTGTTTCCTTCCTGTCAAAATCAATGCCAGTTTTCTTCTGGAAGTTACCGTGGCGCTTGGGGACATCAGGGCGTGATAATCTGAAGGGATGGTGCTTTTGCAATTTTTGTAATTAGCTTCACAGCTTTGCAGATGGACAGAGGTGCCTCTAAATCTCATTGATTTCTGACAGCATTCTGACTCAGATGTGCTTTAAGATTCAGTGGCTCAATGACAAACATGTGACTTGCACAAGATTTGACCATTTTCAACCTAAATAATATAACAGGAAAAATTGCCTGCTACCTATTATTATTGATTTTTTGGTAAGTATTGTAATTTGGCATTGTTGTAATGATTCCAGATTGTACTGTGATGATGATGATTAATACTACTACTACTACTACTACTACTACTACTACTAATAATAATAATAATAATAATAATAATAATAATAATCTTCCTGCTATGAAGCTGTGAATTGAAATACATAAATTCCATTTTGTTGCCCATGTTTTTTTTTTTATTAAAAGTAGCTTCATTCATCAAACAAATTTACTTTTTTCTGCTTGAGTTAACCTAGTAAATACATTGTTCTTAATTAAAGTCCATACATACCTTTATCTTCCAGTTCATATGTCATTTTTTTCTCCCTGATTTAATAAACACGCTTTTTTCCCCTTTAGCAAACTATAACTTTAATTAAACAATATAAATTATAAATGAATACCAGAATAAAATGGACACATGAGGTAATAAAGATAAAGCCTGCCAACATAAAACTTGCAGAACACTTAAAATGATTCATATTGATTAATTTTAGTTCATATCCAGGACTGCTGATGAAACTCTAAGGGAAATGTGACAAAAGATGATGAGGCAGACCGTGATGGGAAGCTTTTGAGGTCTGTGAGTGGTGAGATTTCATTTCTGTTTCCACACACTGAGTTAATGGGTTGTTGTTTTTCCCCTACAGGAGGTCAGCTTCCCAACAAAAGCATCTGACCTTCTTGGTATCCTCAGATCCCCTTGAAGTCACCGCAGACAATTTCCCCCTGCTGTCCCCGAGATTGCGGCTGACAGACTGGTGGACAATGAACATTTTTCAATCAGGGCCTTGTCAGCCGGCTTGCGAGTCCAGAAATTGGAGGAACGAGGGCGGTTGGCAGATCTCCCACGTCGAGCTCCAGTCATGAGGAGAGCCCCATGAGCCTGTGTTATCTGTCAGGCAGATTGCTGAGGATTGACCAAGAATGGAACACATACCACAGAAGTTCATAGAGCTGTCAGAGGGCTTGGTAGATCTCTCTGTGCTGCTGGACGTTTCATGTCAGCGATAGTGGCAGGTCGTCCTTCAGGTTCAGCTGTGAGGGACACTAATGTGATTCTCTGCCACCTGGTCTTCGGAGTGCATGACTCTGGGGGGGTGCGGCTTAGAGGGAGGCAACAAGAAGCTCCTACAGTTGTTTTGCGGGTGATGTACAATGAACAGGCAAACAGCTTCATCTCTGATTGGTTCAGATGTCTCCCAAAGGTGATCCACGACCATTTCTTCATAATTGGTAGTGAAAGAGGACCACAGCTATGGTTTGCAGTAGCTTTAAGGCACGGTCACCAAGGATGTGGTCGGGAATTCGGGAAGGTTAAAGAGCAAGCTTTTAAGGGTCTTCCTATCTCTGCCTCTAGCTGCCCCTTTCTACCATAGTCTATGTGACTCTCAGTAAGCAAATTGCTTATTAGTGTGAATATTTCAGAGATTTCATCAACCACTACACAAAAAAGTGAACAGTGACAGGAAATAAGAACGCTTACGTTAAATTATCGTAAGCTCATTTTAATTATACCCATCTTCTAAGCCCTTTTTTCTGGTTATTGAGTGGCCTGGAGCCTATCCCAGGCAACAGAGGCTGGGGTTCTGTAATGAATCAGGCAGCAGGCCATGCGCACAATGTTCTATGTCCATTTAATAACTAAAGCCAAGATCCAAACTCATAATAATTAGCAAGCAGTTAGTCAGAAGAACCATAACAATACCAGAATCGGGATCCAAATGACAAAGTCAAGAAACAGGCAGTCAGTTAACAAATATAACATAACGGTCAATGGTAACTGGCAGTAAGAAGGAGAATACTCACAATACTCACAATAACTTAGCACAAACAACCAATACTGAACTGTTTGAACAGGAAATGTGACTCATGTGGACTTAATAAACTGGTAAGGATGATTGGGGAAGGGTAACTGGCTTTGTAAAAATCCAGGTTAGATGCCAGATCTGGGCTTGGACTGGGGCGCTGACAGGTGCACTCTGGATGATTTTATGGAACCAATGGAACCACTTTACCCACCATCAATGTATAGTACCCACCTGGATGATGCGACAGCAGCCTATCTGCTCCAGTACACAGTAGCTAAGGTGGTAAAGGGGCAGGAGAGATTTCACCAGATAAATACTGTATGGGAGATGATTAGGAGGCCAGATTTGATAGGGCCACAGTGAACATTTTTAGTGAGGACGTCAAGGTACCACCCTTAGATGTCCAGGGATCTTTTGTGACCTCAAATACACCAAAAACTCAGTTTTATATCTCATTCAAAGGATGACACCATTTTTACAGCATAGGGTCCCCATCACTGCATTGGCATTCAAACAGACCACAGGATGGACTAACTTGTCGGCCACACCAGCACCTCTTACAGCAGCATTCCAGCTTTTGTAGTTAGTCTCTCATTCAATTACTGGCCAGGGCCAAACATGCTTAGCGTCCGGTGGATTACCTACTGTGAACTGCAGTTGCATGGCTGCTAGCAATGGATAAGATGCCAGTCTGTCACAGGACACACCATGCATAATCATGCTATATGGGCCATTTACAGATGTCATTTACAGGTGGGAACATGCAAGCTCCACACACACAACACAGTTACAGTAGCCACAAAGAAAATCTGTTGTTTTTTAAATGAGCATGACATAATTTTAAAGGTAATCAGTGCTATAATGGATGCAGTGACTAGCACTGTAGCTTGAAACCTCCAAAGGGTTGAGGGTTTGCGTTCCAACCCTGGACTGTATATATGTTACATGTGTTCCTGTAAGTTAAATGAATGGCGTTACGTTATGTGTGTGTACTGTGGTGTCCATCCAGGGATCGGCTCCCAGCTCACGGCAATCCTATACTGGACAAGCAGTTATGGAAGATAGATGTTATTATGGAATATGGATGGGTGAAAATCAGCATGCCCATGATGCAATGCAAAACATCTACACGCTAATCTATGTACATACCCTGTCAATACAGTTAAAAAAGATTGATTGCTTTTTATGCTTCTGCTAAATCTAATATGTCCTCTTCTTGAGCATCATAACTCAGCCACTTATAAATACTGACTGCAGATATGTGAATGTTAATTAAATAACTTACAAGGGCGTACCTATCGAGCCAATTGAAATATCAATGAAATGAACTTTTCTGACAAAGCTCACCGTGCTCAGCGGTAACTCCTTATAGACGAACAGCTCAGGCCAGCTAATCATCTTTACAGCCTAGTCTGATGACTTACGATCCCATGCATCTTGATACACTGTCCCTCAATTCAGGCACTAAGAACTCAATCAGCTTGATTCTACCACCCTGTTTATTGAGTCCCATGATTATATAACTCAGAAAAGTCCTTAACCTGTTCCCAGTATTTTCCCTGTATGAGTACAGCACGGGTGGCTCAATCTGTAACGCCAATGCCAGTCAAATTCCATGTGGCACCCAAGGCAAGCTTCACCACTGGTGGCTGTGTGTCGGATTGACCATCCCTGCATAGTGTGAGGTCAGTTCCCACCCTCGGTTTGTGGTCGTCTTCACGTGTAGGACACTTTTTCCATGTTTGCCTGGGTTTCTGTCAAATTTCACGGTGTCTTCAAATTGCCTGTGCCCTGTGATTAATCCAACCGCTTGATTTTGTGTTAGAATCTGCATTTTAACTCTCTTTATCTAATGGGGAAAGAGCTATTAACATTCACAGCACCAAAACAAAGCAGTTACTGCAAGTACCCATTGGGTCAGATTACATCTGCTGCGTGAATAGCCTGATTTGTAATCGCCTGATTTGTAATCGCCTGATTTGTAATAGCCTGATTTGTAATAGCCTGATTTATTCCCGTATCAGTGGCTTTAAAAACAAAGTAACTGTGGGATGTACAGGGATTCCTTCAGCATTAAATGGAAGCGAAACAGCCCATTTTCACATACATTCCTCCTCTCGACGGTCTACGACATCAGACGGGCATTACACCAGTATTCCTGGTTGTTTTGAGACTTGCATGAGAGATGGACTACTATCACGCCCCCCCCCCCCCCATCAGTTCAAGCAGCTGCAGAATAATCCAGAAGAGCGGCATGCTGTCGTCTAACCCGAGCTCAAGTGCCCCCGCTGTTCCATTAGAAACGCGCTCGAGTGAATCGTAAAGGGGGCCATAAAATTTTGCAGTCCTACTAACTTCACGAGCGCTCGTAAAACCTCTGCAGGCTTTATTGTTCCTACAGAAAACCCTGGGCTTTTGCCCTTAATTGCGAAGCCATAGCGGAGACATATTCCCCTCGTTTCAGGCGAGCTCAGCACTAAATGCCGCTGCTCACTTTCAAAGCCGGACGCTGAGTGAGCCCCAAGACATCATCTTGGTTAATGCACATAATTTAGCCGTTGACAACATCCACAAATGGCTTTATTTATGCTCTTAAAATTATGTTCAGCTTTAAGGCTTTGGAGCTGACAGAGTGGCTTAGATATTGATTTCTTTTACTTTTCTTCAGTTCAACGGTGTCAAAAATGTGTTGATAAAGATAATTCTGAAGTCTCGCTATATTACATCATTAAATTCACCTCATCAAAATGTTATGACAGCAGTGTCCAGTCAAGTCTTAGGGACCTTTTGGTTGTTGCCTGCAATAACAGACGTGGGTTTCGTCCAATCGGTAGCCTTCTACTTCCTGGACTTTAAAATGCCCTGCAGAGATAAGATGAATATTGACGCTACGCTGTGATGTTGAAGTGGACAGCTGGTACCGAACAGTCAGTATGCTTAAACAAAACAGAACTGACACAGTTTACATTGCTGATATGTTATGGCTACCTATGGCCACCATAACATCAGCAATCCGTGTAATGTGTTGTCCATCTCCTCATTCCATTCATCCATCTTCTGTAACCACTTATCACATAGAGGGCACAGGGCAGGAGAAGCCCATGATGGAGTGTCAGTCCATCACAAGGCAAACATTCACAAACAATCACAGTCTAAGGGAAATTCAAGATCGCAAATTCACTTAACAGGGTATATTTTGGAGTCAGGAAGCCGGAGCACCTGGAGGAAATGTGCCATCCCCCAGTCCTGAAGCTGTGAGGAGGCTACTGGGAGCCACTGTGATCTCCTTGCTCCATCATGAATAATTTACTGCTCCTATGCACTACCAGGCTAGGTAAGATCTTCTGTTACTGATACATGCAGCGATTCCAGCCATCTGATAACTAAAAGCCATTAGAATAAAGTGGCTTGAGAATAAATGCTCTTCTCCACATCTTCAAGGAGAGGCAGGGAATGTTTACAATATTTCCTCTACTGAAATGCCAGAATGATATGTAAATCTCAGGTATACTGAAGTGGCTGTTCATATGGAAATCCAGCATCCTCTGTGCACTGATGTACTGCCATTATTTATTTTCCTGATGCAAGTATTTGGCAAGTATAAATATAGGCAGGATGACTCTAGATTGAACTCTTTTTATGAATAAATGCATGTGTGTTTGAACTGTGGATTTCAAAGGCTCATTTCTCCCTACCCATAATCCATTGCCAGGAGTGATACAGTAACGGCAACAATAACAATGTCGCAAAATACAAACAATTAAAACACACTAGTATATGAGTCAAGAAACTATATATTTTTTCGATTCATAATCAAAACTGTTAATACACAAAAATATGAAGTTTATCATCTCCCCATGATGTCCCCAAGGTACACCAGTTTCTTGCTGCCGTCCAATGACTAGCAGCTCGGTAAGCTGGCTTCTCTAATTTAACTGCAGACTGTTTTTCTAGAAACCTCCATTGAAGGCATAATATAGAGGAGCCCTGACCTGAAACATATTCATGATCCTGTACATCGCATTCAATCTGTGGAGGTTGCGATACCCAAGCATCAGTTATATTAAATAAACAATAAAACGAACAACAAACATATACTGTAAAACACCCTCTTGTAGATAATGCCACACACGATGTGAAGATTTTTGCTTCAGGTCCACCAGTCCCCTCATTAGCATCATGTGCCCAGTGCATAGTGGGACTGATGCCTTAGAAGACTACTCTCAGCAGGGACAGACTTCCATAATACTGCACTGTAGTAGCCCCACATAAATACAATAAGGGGTCACCTGGGAAGATGTCTGCATGCTTCTCACGTCAGCCCTTCACACAGAGAATCTTTTTTTAGGTGAATTGGATATCAGTGCACACACTCGAACATCCATCCATCTTCTAACGGCTCATCTCGGTGAGGGTCACTGGGGGGGCGGCTGGAGCCTATCCCAGGCAGGACGAGACAGGAAGCTGGGGTCGGCCTGGGCGCAATGCCTGTACATAATTTCTTTTAAATGATTATATGGCATGTCGTAGTCATGATTTAATACAAGGTAGATTTCTGTTACTGTACTCGGCATTGAAATGATGGTTACACAGCCCTAATTTAGCACAAGAATGTCTTTTAAATAAGACAGATTATAGTGTCTGATTCCGTAATGCAATAAAATAGTAAAAGTAAGTAAAATAGTAGTTGATTCAAAACTTTGGCAAATCAGATCATGACTTAATGAGTCCAATTACATTTTCAGTAGCAGTTTTTCTCAAAGGAAACCTATGGTTTTTAATGACTTACACAGCTAGATGCCTTGTTGGAACAGTGTGCGTTAAGGACATTACAGAACGATACAGGAGTGTTCCCCTCAGGCCTGGGAGAGGCAGACATCAAATGAGGCCATCAGAGCAGTCGCTAGATTGCCCCCTTGCCGTCAGACTGCAGCACTATGTCGCCAGCGTCGTCACATGCTGCAGCTGCGCTCGGAGGTTTGCAAGAAGTGAGGCAGCGCTCTTATCCCCCAGCCGCAGCCGATGAGGTCAGGCAACCTGTAAGAGGAGGGGAAACGCCTCGGAGTCAGGGGCCACCTCACCGAAGGTGGTGCCACTGCCATCTGTTCCCGTGCCGGCCCGGCAGGAACGCCGCAGCTTTTTGTTTGCTTTGTGGGCTGTTAAGGTAGATTCAGACTTCTACGCACAAGCGCAACATGCAGTATGCAGTATGCAGTATGCAGTATGCGTACACGGAAACGTTCATAGTTCTCTGGTCAAGTCACGTACTTTGCACATGCGCACAACATGTTGTATTTAGATTTTTATTATTCATGATAATAATAATAATATAAATTATTTCTCTTATATTCCCTGCACACATACCACAGCAGTGAGGTTTATGTCCGTTTCTCTATGTGTTCCAAATTCAGAGAGCCAGCTTGAGATTTTCAAATCGAGACAAGTCTGCACTCATATGCACATGCATTTACATGTATGTAACAGTTTTATTACCTTGTAAACAGTGTGTTGGGTTTGCAAACTACCCCAACGGTCGTCAAAAGAACCCATGTTGGTATTTAAAGTGGACGCTAGCGAATCGATCATGCGGAGCGTACACCTCTGGGCGGACACAGATTTGGAGCGCAGCAGGCATTCGACCGTGGAGGTGCACAGTGACGTCAAACGCGTCATAGACGTTAGAGCAGACACATCCGCTAGTGCGCGTGCGGGGTAGTATGAACCAGCCTTTAGAAGGTGGTTGTTTTGGGGTGGGGAGGGAGGTACTCTGCTAATGGCAGAAAGGTTTTAACAGATAGTTTGTTGTTAAGGTGTTAATTTCTGTCAGTAAATTGTTTTGATAAAAATGTGACCCTGACCAAGATTCTAAGAGATTTTATTAAATTGTTGCAGAAAATAGTGACAAGGTGAGATGAGATTAGATGAGGTGAGATGAGAAAAAAAAATCATATACACACACACTAGTGGCCAAAATTGTGCAAACACCTAGCATTTTAGGCATTATGCTTATAAATGACATAGACAATCGAAGAATCTTTACAAATACCATACATTGGATGATTAAATAGACTGGAGTAAATGGAATAAAGTTGTGTAATCTCTAAAATTTGGAAGTGTTTCTGTCTGTCTATCTTTGTGTGTGTGTGTATGTGTGTGTGTGTGTTATTCTATAATATAATTATAATGACTTGGGTGTTACATGATTTTTTTGTACTATAACTAAATGCACAAGTAAATATACTTTATATATACAAACTCCTATACTTTTACCCATTTACATATCACTTGATTTAAACTATTCAATATCATATTATACCACGACATGTACTGGATAAATGTTTGGAAGATTGATGGATGAATGGATGAAATATCAAACCGAAATGAGAGATGAGATGGTACGTCATTGATTCACAGAAGGAAATTAGGAATTGTTTGGCTTTGCAAAGCCACAAAGGCTCTTTTGTGTATGTGAAGGCATTTGCTCAGGACAATGACACAGATCAAAAGAAAAGAAAAACAAAATGATAGTAATTCAAGGCGAACTGTACAGTACGAGCCAGCAGCTACTACTCCACAGGTCTCTTTCTTCCAAGGAAAACCAGAACACAAATAACATGTAAACTAACCTCCCTTAAATTAATAGTACTGTACATGCACCATATAACAAAATTTGGGTAAACCACTGCAAGGTTCTAAGCACCTTCTTAAAGGAAGAGGGTGTTTGTGCCTCATATAAAAACACTTAAGTAATACCTCCCTACTGTGAGAAGTTGTGCTCTCATATCTCTGTATCTATACTATAGGTTTCTGTAGTGCTGATGGGGGGGCCTCTATTGATCAGCCTCGCACTGTGCTCTGCATGAAAATGCCATGTGACCTCCTTGACATTAAACTTCATTAACTGCTAAGCTTCTTCCCAGGAGACTTGGCCTTGAGCACACTCTCAGAGACATGGCACGCACTTTGACATGTGTGTGCCAGTCGCCCTTTGTCAGCCGGGCTGAGCCGGTCCCACGGGTTCCCATATTCCTTCACCCGGAAATCAGTTTTACCTGGGATCTGAATTCAGGTGACTCTGTTTTTGGCCATGCAGCTGTGTGACCACAGTACCTGAGTGTGGTCTGCTGACTACGAAACTGTCATTCAGTGAATGCAGGGCTTCACCTTGATGGACACGCATACTGATCTCAAACAAGAGCTTTAAAATAAGATCAGAAAAATCAGTTTTTCACTATGACAGATGTTAAAAATAACTTGATATATTCAGAGAGCACAACAAACTTATTATAGCTTGAAGCATATGTTGTGTTTTCAGTGTAGGGAGAAAGTTTGATTTTGTGCAACAAACAGTATTTTGGACCTGGCTTAGACAACAGACAATTTTACTGTCATATGGTAGATTTGACAGCTTCTAAATAAGCTGGAAATCCACTTTAGAAGTTGAAAGCAAATTCCTTTTAATTTAGAGCGTTCCGAGAGTTCTGAGGCTCATTCCCTTTTCTTATCTTTCCCGGAATGTTACGTGTAAGAACAGGAACGTCTCTACTGCCACTGAAGCACCACCAGACTGAAGTGCCATGTTACCATGTCTGTGAATTAGCCATTTTGTTTCAAATAAAAATTCTCACACTTATTTATGCCATGAAAATCATAGCTTTATCAGTCTAAGAATATGCAATGGCAGGTGAGAATCTGTTCAATCTTCCTCAGTTGCTGTCAGGTTGGGCATTCCGCTCCCTCTGAAGTGGTGAACAACGACTCACCCAATCCCTATGCACTTCTAAATAGGTTCATTTGAAACCGCTGCCGTTTATCAAATTTCTGTACTACTCCCTCAACCCTCCTCACTCTAGAAAATGTGTGCATCAAACCAGGTCTTTCTGATGCTGTGATGTGGCACGTGTCCAACATGCCATGTCTTTCGTTGTAACCTTATATCTAATATAGCCTTTCACAAAATTGCCATTTTTGATTCCTCCAATGACTCTATCAGGTCAGATGTTGATATAGTAAACGAGTAATGGATCTATCAATGGATTCATTACCCTGTTGTGTCTAATTGCTTAAGCCAACTGCTATCCAGCTAAAACATATTTTTAGAATACATAAACAATCAACTAACAACCCCCTAAAGAACTAAGGGTCCATCTAATGTCCAATCCTTCTCTACATAGAGCTGGGATAGTGTCCATCCCTGGTCCTTTGGGACCAACACACAGGAGATGAAGACAAATCAGTTTATTGAAACAGCATTGCATTTAGATGTTCCCCGCCTTGTTAATCTGAGCTTTTAATTTTGAGTATTTATTGAGTGCTCAATAATTATTTTAGTTATTTTAAATCTTCAGAGGTTGGCTAGGGGGAAAAACAGTTTAGAGAGATTTGTCATGTGCTGAGAGAATTAGCGACGTTTTGCTGCCAAATCAGCATTGGCTTCACGTTTGTTTATTCAAAGTCAGGCACAGTGTATCTTTCCCTGCCAATATCCTGCACTCCCAGTGTCCCTGTCCCCTGTCTGTAAATAAACACCACTACCAGTTTGTTTTTACTTCAGGTGTGAGCCTTCCATTTGCATTTCCCATGAAGCATGTAGTTAATTGTAGGTAAACCATGCGTAGACCCCAGTGTCTGTTGACTGGGAATATCTGTATCAGTTAGTTCCTTAGTTCCAACAGTCTCCCATCGTCACTGCCCAATGAAAACCATGTATGTATATCCGCTTTGTGACTTTTTACTTTGAATGGAATACACACATTCTCCTTTGTCTACTGATAATGTCTGACATCTAATTGACCAATGAAAACACATTATATGAAGTAATCTATTTAACTATTATTTATGTTTGTACTAGTTAACATTCGTATTCATGATGGCCGTTTGTATGGATTACTTTACATTGCTGATATCAACTTAATGTTGATAGGTAGACAGCTAATTAACTAACGTCATGGTTAGTCCATTTAAACAATGAACTATGCACTGATTGCTTTGTAAAGATAGGCTTCTATTCATGATGCTAAGGGCATCTCATTATGTTGTTTTAGATTTATTTTTTATTTCATTCTCCTAAGCTAATGGACTTTTGGAGATGCAAGTATTTTATTTTATTATATTTTATTTATAGCGACGTCGTTCTTCCGAATGAGTGTCAGGTGGCTCAACAGGCTAACTCTCTGTGCCTGTGATCATGAGGTCGCCAGTTCACACCTGGCTTTGGCAGAATAGTCAAATGTCCCTGTGCCCTTAAGCAAGGCCCTTAACCCCCAGCTCCCCAGCCGCAAGATGGCTGCCCCTTTGCTGTGACCCCCCAGGCTTGCTCTTACTTAAGGCTGCATTTTATATGGAGAGCAAAGATGGGGCCCAGTGAAAAAAAGGGGATTTCATTTCAGGGATTAATGAAGTTTCACTATTCTATTCTATTTTTGATCCAGATGCTTGTTGACAGCAGTCCTGAAACCTGCAAAAAATCATCCATCCATCCATCCATGTATCCCTCCATCCACCAACCAAGGCAGTACAGGGCACAAGGCAAGGGGTACCCTAGATGGGATGTCAGTAGATTTCAGCCTTGTCCACATGTACAGGGGTATTTTTAAAAGTGTAGCTTTTTCTCTGCATTTTGGCCTTTCGTCCACATGCGAATGGCATTTTATGTCACTGAAGACCCCATCTAGGGTGAAGATTTTCGGAAACTCCATTTTCATTGTCAATGTGTTTCATTCCCCATTGATAGGGAAAACGGAGATTTCGGCTTGTAACATCAGATTGTGCACCGTTGTCCACTTTGTTTGACGTCAGAGCGTACGCCATTCGCTGTTTACATGAGCTGTTTTTAGCCTATAGCAGAACTGGTAATAAGGCTTCTGATTGGCCAACGCTGCTTGTTGGTTAGAGTTATATCGCCGCCTGCTGGTTTGGTGTGCTCTTGATAGCGCGTTTTAGCGGTTTCATGTGGACGGACATTTTTTTAAAATAACGGTGGAGGAAAAACACTGTTTTTAAAAATACTCGTGTATGTGCAGTCCTGAGCTTGCAGACATGATGGGCATGTTTTTAATTGGCTTATTTCACTCCTGTATGGCTCCTTCATGCCATGTTAGGCCAACCCCAACCCGATCTCCAATTAACCTCAACGAGGGAGGCATTTTAAATAGACACTCCTGTCTGCCAAATGCACACATCCCCAATCATTGTCCCGAGTCAAAGCATTTCATACTGTCAAACCATTTTAATGATCTTTTTATCAAGGAGAAACAAAGGAGATTAACCGGAGATTTCACAAAAAGATGCCTAAAATCCCAACTGTGTAAAGCATGGTAAAGCTTCAATGATGATGTGATGTTGACCTTGGGACCAAACTGGGCACACATTACGGGGTAATCCCAGGCTCTGGATTACTGCCATCTTGGTAGCTCGGATGCAAATTTTTACTTTTATATAATCTGTGCTTTGTTTTACCTTCAGCATTTGGCAGTATTTTAATTAGGTTTATTTCAGGTTAATTATTTCGCACAGTAGCTTTTGCAACTGACAAGCTTCTGTCTTCCTACCCAAAACATTATGTATTATGTTACACTGCATTAAGTTTCTACCATATTCCAGGATTAAGACCACGGGGGGACCTTGCTGCAGTACCCTTGTGCAAGGTTCTTAATAAGCTGAATCACTGCAATGAAATGTAAGGGTAAGAAACCAAACCGTGGTCTCCAGAAATGTGAGGCAGCAGTGCTAACCACTGCGCCATCATGCTACCCAACATTCCTTCGCAGTTTCCTTATGATGCTCCTCAGCAGATCTTCTCCATGGCTGGCTGGTCCTAAATCCAGCATTCTTCAATCTGCTTCCGATTTTTTTCTCAGTATGAAATTACATTTGCCTTCGAAGACTGACTCTCCTCGATAACTCTGGTGACTCAGATATGGATATGGGCAAATATGGGTGTTTTAAAACAATCGGTCCTGTTTACCATAAACCCATGTCTGCTAAAAATACCAATCTCCAAACTCCAATGCAGCATATCACCCTGATCCTCTACATCCATCTAAACAAACACACTCTCCATTTTTGAGCCACCAGCTGACTACAGGGGGATGTGGAGTGGATGAAGGGATGTATTGGAGGTAACAGGGAGCTTATTGTCATTCACTGTGCTCTCTACCTTCTAATTACCACTGTGCCTGGCTTGCTTACAAACTGAAAAGGAGTAAAAGGTAATTTGCAGCCCCAGCTTTTATAGGGTTTTAGACTGAATGAGTCATTGTGAAAAAAAGTCTCAATGCTTTTTCATCGACTGATGTTTGCTTCAATGTTTCATGGGTCATGAACATGTCGGAAATGCCATAATACACAAAAAATAGAGCAGGAGATTTCATGCAAATATATGGTTAGATATGAAATGTTTGAGTCAGTGTTAATGCATGACAAGCCATGCATTGTAAGTTTTATGGCTATGGAGGCAAAGGACCACCTGACGCACAGCGGAAGTCACCTCCCAGGGTTAAAACATATAATGAATGGCATTAACCCACTTACACCACGGCTCCTGTACACTTGGCTTACACACTTGTACTTAGGCATTATTTTCACATTTTACGAGCCAACAACACATTTATCAATAGAATTTTTTTCTGTTTGGTATCCATTATGTTACATTAGTTTGAATTAAAGATTACAACAGCACACTGATTTCCTACTGTGATTCGCCTAGCTAGCACTACATGTGCGGAAACGGATTTGTGTTTGCACTTAATATGATGTATAAGGCATTTAGGTATTTATTCCTTATGCATGGGTTTCCAGACAGAATTTTGTTTTGAGAGTAATGAAATTTTGAGAGAGGGACTTTGATTGGTAGAGCGGGAATGGTACAAAAATTGAGCAAAGTGTCCGGAGCTGAACTTTACATCCACTCTAACTCAACTCCTTTTATCTATGAACTGGAGAAGCATTATTATTAACAAAATAATGGCACAAACGTCAACGCATCTAACGCAAGCCAAAGAAGTCTTTAACCCAGTTCATCAACCCAGTTCACTTACCGCTCCATACAGATGGATCGAGGCAAACACAGTGATGTCCTATCCTGCAGACTGACCTCAGCTATCAAACACGCCATGACTCTCCGGTAAATAAAACCCTTCATATTTTTATGGTATGGATTTCATGCAACTGAACGGTTAAGTCCTAACAATTACTCAACAGAAATCATTGAACCTGCAGTAAAATGACCCAGTGATATCAATGTACCAGGATTATACTATTGTGTACAATCAACACAGTACAGAAGTGACTGTCTCAGTTGTTTTGCTGTAATTGCTCTCTAAAGCCACACACCACATCACGATGCTTTTGTTTCATACCAAACACTGCATTGGCAGGCTTTCGAAAATTGAAACATATTTAGTATTTAGGATGGTACTTGGATGGACAACCAGTTCTTAATCCATTCATTTTACAGATAATTATAAGATAATGAAGTGGACTGAATTATTGTGCGACCACAATATGTGACCTGCTGTTTTGCATTAAGTGTCTGGGTTGTGTGTGACAGTAGTTTCCCCCTGGTTTGTTTGGGTCGGAAGGGGATGTGAATCGTGCTTATGGCTTCTGTGTGTTCTGGGTTGACAGAATGGGCACAGCCACTGCAGCAGTGGGGAGCTCAGAATGCAGGTCTACAGGTCAATGGACATCAGCCTTTTCTGTTAAACTGAAACATGCTTCACCTGCCTTGCTTATGAGTCCTGCTGAGTGCCTCTCCGGTTAACATTAAAGCATAAACAGCCAACAATGTACTCTCACTCTACTCTGTTCCTGACTCTAAATCACCAAGATAATAGCTAATTCCTTTTTTAGTGGTCATAAGCTCTTCAGGGCCTAAGATAAATAGGCCCTACTTAGAAAAATAAAACTAAAAATGTATGATGCAGAGAAACTGGATCTGGATCTACCAAAACAGTTCACAAAGTACCAATGTTGTTGCTGTTACAGTTTATTATTCTTTTTAGCTGAATATAAAATGTTTTGTTGAGTTTTATTGAGATCCTAGCTCACTAGATACAGTTGGACCACTTTCAGTTATTGAGTTTTTCTGCATTTTTCTGCTTCTCACTAGCAGGTTTAGGTATGGGAGACATGGGCCGGAGCCCAGGGTGGCATCTTGCCAGGGGGGAGGGGCACAGGGAGCCTGCTCAAAAATAATTTGGAATGGTGACATTTGCATGATCGGTTTTCTATCACTCATTTGCACATCAAGTTAATGATATCATGTCACCATGTGGGTCAATTAACCTTGTTGGAGTGTGCGACCCGATTCTAGTTTGTGAGCTAGGCAGGCTACCACTCAGAATTACAAGATGGGGAGGGTAGCAGGGCTGGGTTGGCCTGAAGTTGCCCCACTGGAAGCCTGAAGTAGAGGGAGCCATGGAATCTGTCAAATTGCACATCTCTAAATTTGTTCAGTACTAATGCAATTAGTAAGATCAGTAAAATTGTTTTTCGTTATTTATTTGGACTGTTCAAAATTTCGTATTTCTAATAAAAATGACAGTGCCGAATGGTGCTTTTCTGTTGCTCGGGGGGGGGGGGGATAGGTAAACCAACAATTTTTGTTGGGGACGGACGCTGGGGGGGGAAGGGCTCACGCAGGGCGCCATACAAGCTACTACCGCCACTGCTGCTTCTGTCAGCTTGCTTTTGTGAATTTGTGACTGGTACTAGAAACTGCCTTTTTTATCTCCCCCTTCCTGTAGCCACACAATTTTTTTATTTTAAAATGTGCTGGCAGCTTTATGGTAATTTGTTCAAAGTGTTAACATGCATTTTATGGAATTCCTGCACGGTCCTCCCATCCGCTATAGGCCTCCTTGCAGAATCACATCGGTGTTACACATGTTGCTTAACCTTGACAGTCAACTACTTGTGTAAATCACACCCAATGATCACCTCATCCACAAGGTGTTGTTTTAAAATTACACAATGCAAGACATTATCACTTTCAGCCCTCCTACAATGCAACGATGTTTTTAGCTGAGTTGGTGTTGGTAATTTTTTGGAATAAACTCACTATGAATATATACCAGTTAAGCAGTATGGATCATGGATGAAGTTTCAATGCAAACACTCAGAATGGCTTTGGCTCTTTTTAACCAGGTTAAAGATTTTGTGTCTGTTTGAATTCTTAGGTGCATAATGTCAGACATCATTCACAAGCCGAACCATATTTTTATTTATTTTTTTTGCCATTACAAAATCATGAAAGTTATTACATGTGTATATCAGAGTTACGTCTTATAAGTGTCAAGGAATTGCTTTTAAATTTGCTCCAACGGCTGTACTTTGACCAGGCTGTGAAACACACATAGCTAGCATTAGTTTTACACGACTATGAACTGATCACATGCCTTGCATGCAAACTCAATGTAAACACTCCACCTTCAAAATTTTTGTTTGAACCTAGTGTAACCTAAACACTGAGCATGTGTCGCCTTGTTATTGCCTGCAAGTAAATAAATCAACATACAAAAGAGTACTTTCCCTGTGAATTTAACACCACATAACACGCGGACCGAGTAAATTATATGACCAGAATTGCTACTCTCCAATCTAAATTTTAACCACGTGACCAGGGCTCGGTTAGTAGCACCCTTCCCTCCCTCAACTTCAGGATGTGTTTGGGAACTTTGCACATTTTACATTTCTGCATCTGGTTTAAGTGAATTAGTGTCTCTATATTGCTCTTACTAGGTGCCATTTGATAGACTGGCATCCCGTCCAGGTATTCTGCTTCCTGGGCACACCGTGACCCTACATTGCAGCGGTTATGAAGGATGGACAGATTGAACATGCCTCAGAACCGAGAGATTTTAGCTGCACTGTTTCATTAGTAATAAAACAGCATTTGCCAGCAGGCTGTAGATTAGAATCTTACGATTCATGCATGTGGGCCCAGATTTCGCTTTAAGGTGAAAGGTATTATCAAAAAAAAACGCGTTGCTCCATTCCGAAACGTCGTCTTCGCATCACACAAAGGGACTCCAATCAGAAGACTGATCACTGCAGCATATAAAAATTGCCACACCGAATTACAACTCTCTGGTTTTGCTTTCAGCTCCTCCAGCACCCCGTATTCTACAGAAAAGCTCAAGCCAGCCCCCCCACATCACGAAATTGCCAGTCAGCCGCCCCAATTCTTTTATCTGACACATAGGCAATAAGGGCCAAGCAGCTTCAGCAAAAGGGTGCTGTTTCATCTTTTCTCATCATCGCTTGGTCCCCACGTTCCACCATAGCTCAAAAAAAAAAAACTCAGATTGCTAATATATTAAATATAGATGTGAGGAGTGCAAAGTGGTCTCAGGAAGACCCTCATAATGAAAGGCAAGTGGTGGGTGAAGGGGAATTATTACTCTTCATCTGGTCTCCTGAGGCAGGAACTCTTCTGTGGCATAGATTAAAGCCAGCAATCCACCCCCCTCACCAGATCCACTTCCCTGCCCTTTCCATTCATCGGTACATATGCTTCTTGGATGAAAAGGAAGTCAGTGGGTGGGGTCATGACCTCTAACCCCCGTAGGCTGACCCCAGATTCAGAACCGGGTCGTGCTGGCCCAGTGCAAATGCCACTGTGGCATTTCTGAATTTGTACTAGCTTGTATCAGGGAAGCAGCCCAGAGTAAGAAAAACAGCTTCCTTTGTGGGTCACAGCTCTGCTGGAACATTCATAATGAGCTGGTACTCCTCATATATTATGTGGGCCTTTCAGCTGTAGCTATATACACAAAAATAGGAAATCAATAACTGAATTAACTTCAAAATAGCATTCAGGCTACAGCATGCTCATGTAAAATGCTTTGCAATATGCTACTCATTAATGTGCACAGTTTTAGTCACTATATTCAGGCACAATAGCAGTGAATAGAGTGTATTGCTATAAACAGTAATTTATCATGGAGCAAATTAGTTATGAATCGGTATTGCTGGACATCGGACAAGGCAGTGTTTCGTCACAGCAAGTTTAGTTTTAAAAACATCCATCCATTATCCATCCATCCATCCATCTTTGTTCCATGCCAGTTGTCAGCAACAGGGTTGCAGTGAGGCTTGGGGTCACCCCAGGATGCACAAATCATGAGCCACAGAACACCCTGGATGGGATGCCAGTCCATGCAGAGAACCTAAATTCATACTGTATATACTAAGGGTAATGTGGAGACACTAACTTACCTCACCACATCCTTGGAGATGGCCTGCATAAAAATATGAAAAACATTAACACATGAACCTGGAGTTAGGAGGCAACAGGGCTGCCAGCTGGCCAACAGGAGTCTTCAGGAGTCCAGAGCCAGCGAATCAGAACGTCATCCGTGTTGCTAGGAAGTGAAGTGGATGTGGGCCACCCCCTGAGAAGAGTTACCCTTAGTACATGTGACAGCTTGCCGCCAACCAGCCCCCAGGGTAGAAAGGAGGAAACTGCCTGGGAAGGGCTCCACTGGGGCTATGCTGCAAGCCTGCTGGCTGTGTGAGGTCCCAGGGTGCCTCACACATGGCCTGACTATGAAGATGACAATGGATTAGGGAAAGATGTTCCTCGACAACTCAAACTAGACATCTCTCATTGATTTCTCATAGTTTTAAATAATAGGCTCTTTAAGGAAGAATGGCCTAATATTGAAAGTCATTGTATTTCATACATGACGCTAATCAGCGCTGACAATCTTGCTTATTGAGGAGAAAAATAAGATTTTAATTGCTCATCGTTGTGATTTTTTTTTCCCCTCCCTGACTTATAGAAGATAGACTTAAGGTCCATTGTTCAATAGCTTGATGAACTATGATGGAAACATCGATAATGTTTCAAATAACAGCAGAACTGTGGCTCAGTGGGTGGCACTGTTACTTCACAACTTCCAGGGCTGGGGGTTCAACTCACACTACTACTGCATATGTTAAATTAGCATGTCTTTTCTGTAATCCAAAGACATTTAGCTGGGCTAATTCATGTCTCTAATTGCCCTTTGATGTAATGAGGTCCAGTCCAGGGTTTATCTTTGCCCCATCCCCATTCAGGATAACTGGTTGTAATATGGATAACTTGAATATATTTTGGCACACAGCCTGAAAATAACAGTGGCACCTTAAATTCCTCAAAATGTGTATTCTTCATTATCGGTAGTCAAAAACATCATACTTAATTTTCAGTTTGACCAGAAGCTTCTCACCAAATTACAAGAACAAAACAAGGGGAAATAATAACAATGAATCCCTAAGAATTTCATAATCTTATATCGTCCCTAATCAGTCCTTTGTGCATTGAGAGTTTCTGCACATATGTGTGTAGCTTACATCATTCAGACATTTCATACATTACAGAGAAACAGCTGCACATTACATGACTTCAAATGCCAATAAGACGTTACACCCCAGAGACAGTTTTGTATTGCCTCAAAAGATCTTTATAACTACAAAACAACATAGCTGGAGGGGGGGAAAGTATGAAACGGTAATCCTTTTGTAGCATTTCTTAAGGTAGTACTGGCTAAGTAACCACTTTAATGTAATGGAAACAATCCAGACCTGGATATCCATTATGTGAAACTACTTGTACGTCTCCCATAGTCATGGCCAGGAAGTGATCACTGCAGACTCCAAGGCTCTTTCCTGATGGCTTTGTCTTCATTAATTTATAATGAGCAAGAGCAAATGTACTCTATCTGTCAGTGCTTACCACAAGCAAGTGACTTACAGCTAGGTCTCAGCCAGACAATGACTTTAAAATGTTTTGTGGTTTCCTTTGGATCAGGACAAAGTCAGCTACCCCCATGGTGAAGATGGATCCCATTCATCCATCCATCCTGGTTAGGCCTGGAGCTTATCCCAGGGGGCACTGGGAAGGCATACCAGCAACATAGTTTATAGGCAAAATTAATATTAGACTGGCACTGTCCCTCTGGCATTTGGGAGATTGTTAAAAAAATATAACATATGATGCAAATATAGGTATTGCCAAGTTCGCTCCACCCCCAGGGACTGCCTTATGCTTTCTGAACAACCAGGAACTGCTTCTTAAGTAGAGTCTGCCAAAAAAGCTTCCATGTGCGAATTCTTGGGGACTGGCATACATCGGTAGGTTACACGTCCGCTGTCATTGAAACTGGGAAAGTTGTGAAAAGATATTATTGTTTTGCATAAGCCGCATTCTAAGATTTCTCATTTTTACGCCTATCTTGCAAACCTGAAAATGATGTGAAAATGGGAAAAAACAGAGACTAAGTGGTAAATCCAACCTGGCAAGGCTGCAACGTAAAACTCTTTGAAACTGATGTAAAAACGCTCACATTTCTACATCTTCTGACCTTCACTGTGCAGATAACAGGAATTAGATCAACATTTGTGGGTGAGGAGAGCGTGATGAGTCAAAGCTTGAAGAGAACATCAAGATCTGTATCACCTGGACTGGTTAAATGCATTTCCTCTAATTTCCTTCCAATAAAAGGTACCTAGAAGAACCAGGGTGTCCTGCCCAGAATAGGGTGCCTGGGACCCACTCCCAGAATGAGGCCTGGGGGTAGTTTTTGCTGGCGGGTACCTGGTGGCCAGGCCACCCATGTAATCCAGCTGGGCTTGAAGCCATCGTGGGAGCTCACCATCTGCAAGATGACAGGTGGATGTCAAGGACAGTGTCATTTAGATGGCCATCCTCAGAGGAAAAGACCCAGATGGACTGCAGCTTGTAAATGGTTGGGGAAGCTAGTGTGGGAGATAGAAAGGTACCAGCGAGATAGAGTCGGCCTTACCTCCATGCAAAGTGTTGGCTCTGGGAGGAGACCTCCTGATCAGAAGAGGAGTCTCTCCTATTCTGGAGTTCCCCATGGTGAAAGACCTCAAGTGGGTGTGGAGACACTCACATATCTCAGGGTGAGAGCTGTACAGCTGGAGTTGTTCCCGGTGAATAAGAGGTTTGCCTCACTATGACTGCAAGTTGCTGAAAGGAAAACTCTGACAGTTGTTTGTGCGTTTGTGCATTCATAGTTTGGGAGACTCAGCCTTCTTTAAGTCAGTGAAGTGATAGAAAGGATCCCACCGACTGACTCTGTGGTCCTACTGACAGACTTCTGTGCCCATGTGGGAAATAATGGAGTTAACTGGAAGGGTGTGAGTGAGCCTCCTGGAAGCCAAGAAATGTCCATAACAAATACCATGTTTGAACACAAGGATGTTCATTAGTGTTCATGGTACCATAGCACCCTAAGTCAAAGTGCAATGGCTAACTTTATAGTGATACCTTTTTTGTTCTGACTTGAG
This sequence comes from Mormyrops attenuatus, assembly GCA_026777985.1. Taxonomy (NCBI): domain Eukaryota; kingdom Metazoa; phylum Chordata; class Actinopteri; order Osteoglossiformes; family Mormyridae; genus Mormyrops; species Mormyrops attenuatus. The sequence continues at coordinate 30,748,281 of JAODKC010000044.1, read as the reverse complement.
GTTGTATGTTTGGGGAGTTATTAACTGATCACTACTTGGTGGCGAGCTGGATTCGGTGCATGGGCAGGTGGCAAAATGGAGAAGGATGACAGAGAACATGCTGTAAAAGTTTCCTGGGAATGTCTAGCTAAGCTTCTGTCTGAGATGAATTCAGCTCACACCCCAGGAAAAACTACTGTGTGCCAAGTGAGGTTGAGGACGTTGAGTCTTAAGAGACTATGTTCAAGGCCTTGATCATAGCAGTGGCTGCAAAGAGCTGTGGCCAGCGGGCAGTTGCTTCCTGCCATGGCAGTAACAGGAGAAACTACTGGTGGACATCTGTCAAGCTGAAGAATGAGGCCTCCAGGCACTGCTTGTATGGGGGCTTCCTGAGAACTGAAATGTACCAATAGGCTAGAAAGGCTGTTGTAAATGTTGTAATGGGGGAACAGCAAAGCTCAAGCAGGGGTGGAGTCTGGAGTGGCCATGGAGAGAAACTACTGGGTATCTCCAGTGATGTTTCAGTGAACCATATGGGGGGCCAAGAAGTGATATCCTTGCAGATGATTCCATGGTTTTGGCCTCATCTGGCCAGGGCCCCTGGAAAGCAGCTGAGTGATTCAGTGCTGAATGTCAAATGGCTGGGATGAGGATGAGCACCTCCAAAGACTACAGTATGGTGCATAGTGTGGATTGAGGAGGGAGAGTGAAGTACCTTAGTGCCCTTAGTGAAGTACCTCAGGATCTCGTGGGAATGTGAGATTAACAGGTAAATCGATTCTGTAAGTACAGCTTTTCAGGCACTGAGGTGTTCAGTGAAGCCAGATTTAAATCACAAGATGAAGCTCGCGATTTTCCATTCAACATACATGCCGATGCTCACCAGTGATTATTATTTGACAGGGACATATTGATAACACTACAGTAAATATGGCGGAGTTAGCCAAGAGGCTAGTTTTCTGCTATAGTCCCCGGGTTCTCCTGGTTATGAGCTGTGTGTAATGACTGAATGAAGATGGTCACCATTCCAAAGCCTATAATAAGGTTTCTCCACAGGGTTGCTGGACACAGTCTCTGTAGTAGGGTGAGAGAGTTCAGCGATCTGGAGAGACCTCTAAATAGAACCTCTGCTGCTACAGAGCAGCAAACTGAGGTGCTTCGGGCGTCTGGTGACAATGCTACATGGTCGGGTCCCATGGGGGCTGTTCTGGGCAGGTCCCACTGGGCCGAGGCTCTGGGGCAGACCCAGGACGCTCTGGAGGTGTTTATACCTCCTGGCTGGCTTGGCATCGACTAAGGATCCTTCATAATGAGCTAGAGTCCATGGCCTTGGAAAGAGTTGCCTGCTCTGACCTGTTGGGCATCCCTGACCCACACCAGGAAGATGAGATGATTAACACCATTGGTTTAGTGATTTATAACAGACTGTTGTAAAAAAAAACCTGTAAAAAAATCTGTAATTTGCTAAATACCCTAGAATAAAATAGTCAAATTTCACATACCTATGTAGTGACTGCTTTCTGATAACTGAGCAGATGACATACTTGTAATGGCTGAAAGACTATAGCTAAAGTACATTGAGGACATAAGCCTTAATTTATGTAGAATAGTAGCACGGGCCATGCCAGTCTTATGTAGATAAGTCAGGGGGTTCAGAGATACTGCCTCCAGGCAAAGTCAGAAATGTCATCCATCTGAGAAATTATTAATTGTAGGAGCTGTGTAGGAATAAAACACCACAATGCATCACAGTGCATGTATATTCATTGGTGCAGATTTTGCTTTACTATAAGTTGTTATTGTGCAAATTATTCACCATTGGTCATCACATTTCCCTTTGCTCTCCTACTATTTCCCAGTGTCTTTTCACACCCCGATGTGCTACTTTGAGCCTTGGATTAATTTTGACACCAACACTCCCCCCCCCCATCCAAGCTGTCATTTGCTGCTCACCTCAAGAGACAGAGTGAAGTGCAATCATTTTCAGTTCCGACCTTTCCTATGTGCTATCAAATGCTAATATGTTAAATATCCCGCTTATCTCCACCCCACCCCGCATGCAGATGGGTCCCTGACCAAGGCCAAAATGCTTAAAAACATTTGCCAATAGGCTGCAGGGGGGAGATTACCATTTTTACTATCTCTCGGTTTTTACAATATTAATTCTCCAGCAGAATTACCAGAAGAACTATTATGTGAAAACAGAAAAACTGACTCTGTTACTGGGTGAAAGGGTATTTTTACTTTTACACCTCAGTTACTGCATGCCCAAATTATGACTTACGTCACATTGTGTTACACACGCTATATCCACAACACCGGTAGAAATTGGCTTGAACCAGCAGAGCGACATCAAAAGTCATCCGTGGGCAGGATCTGATTATAAAACCAAACAGCCATAGGTAGAGGTGAACTGGAACAGAGGAACTCTCTGTGTTTATTCCTGGGAAGCGAGGAACGGATTACTGATCCCGGAATGAAACTTTCTTTATGTAAGCAACCTCAAACAGTCGTGGGTAGCAACCAATAAAAAAGAGAACATATGATTTCCACAGTCTTCTCAGTAGGCTAAGCCTTGACTAGCCTTTAATCTGAAATCATCGTATTCCTTGTTTTTAGACTATACTGGAGGTTTCAGTGGTTTTGTTTCATTTAGGTTAAGATGATAACTATTAAAAGTGGCACAGCGAGCAGCACTTTACCTTCATATCTCCAGAGTTGGGGTTTCAGATCTCACCCGTGGCTTTGTGAGCGTGGAATCTTCATGTGCCTCCTGCGTTGGCGTGGGTTTGCTCATGGGGTCCTCGAACAGATTATCTTAGAACGGTTATGTCAGTCGGCATCTCCTTGGAGCGCGAGGCAACACTGCTAATGACCGCATGACTCCTCAGCAGCCGGTTCTATTTGTGGCATTTAATTACAGGTCTGAAGGCCCAGGTACTGGCACTGACTGGAAAACAGTCAGAGAAGTTCTGTTGTGGCATCAAGACTAGCAATCCAAAAGAAAATCTCACCTGGCTAGGCACAGTAGGTCAAAACTGACAAGTACTGCTATTTGCCAATAAGTGTATGTTTTAAATGATTCTAGCTATTAGCATAGCTAATATTTCTATTAGCATCAAGCAATTTTTGTGAATTATTCTCGCCAGACATGAAATGAAAGCCAAATGCAGACATGCAAGAAGTAAAGATTGCAGAATTCATGGAGAAGTCATGTACAGAGTACGAAAGCACTGAAGAGGACCCTGTGGAAGATCATAACAGTGCTTCTGGAGTGAATTAATCTTTTATGGCAGATGAAGAGTTTTTAAAACAGTCTGCCTCCCAAGTGGAATTAGCGAAGGTGTTACTTTGTATTACGTCGTTATTCAGGTCAGATGCGGTAGCTTTTGTCAGTCGTGTAAAGGGATGAAGTCTCTCTGTTCTCGGATTTAAGAGGCTTTATCTACCTTGAGCAGGAGCATCATATTCCCCTAACTGTCACGGGCAGTGTTCGAGTGAGAGGCAGAGTTTACTTCTCCTGCTTTCATTTCATCATACTTCAGGAGAAGATAAGGTCACAAACATTAACCTGAGAGCACACTTGGAAAAAAAACAAATTAACTCTGTTTAGCATGCAACAGATGTAAGCTCTTAACTAAAGTGACTAGTTAATAAGGCTATTGGGTGAACGTTGAAGTCTAAGGGTGGATCATCGTGTCCTTAGCGGGCCGGTTAAGCCTCGAAGATGGTGCTGAGTGAACACGATACCAGCTCGTAAGATGAACTGGAGCGATGGCCTGCGGATAAAAACTGTTCAATCTGCACAACACCTGCTTTTAAAATAGCAAGCGTGTTCATTACAGATCCAGCCACGAGGTCAGCCTTCTTAATCACAGAGGCGACATATTAAAGGCTTCCATCCTCACACTTGCTGTATTAATACAGGATTGCAATACATTATTATCATGGTCTGCTGCAAAAGATAAGTCCTTAACATGGGCTGGGCAAAACAAGGTGCCTATGTTGTGAATGCTCCTCTGCATCGCTAGCAGCATTCCCGCAACAGACACTGATCTGTTAGCAGTAAATCCTTCTTCCTGTGTCCCGCATAGTCTTTATAAGACATAGATGGGCGTGGGGAAGTCAGGTGACAGGCTCATTCATTCACATCATCTGTGCCATACTGAAGGGTCAGTTCTGTTTTTAGCTTAGGCCCAGGAAACGTGCTCAGCCCCTGATTTCTGAACCTGCACCTCCTAATAAAACTGAGTGTTCCCCTCTTCACTGAAGATGAAGTTACCCTTTTTGTTCAGCTCATCTCCACGCCCATCCCAAAATAAAGAGCCTATTGCTCCCTCCAATCCAAACATCACATGATTCTGTTCAGTGTCTCCCACAAGCACTTAGAGCTCTCGCATAATTTGTGGTTTAACTCATAGCTGTAGTTGGGCCTTACAGCTGAGCCTGCAGAACTCCTACAGAACTTGGATTTGGGTCCACCGCTATACTGACCTACTCATCAGTCCTAAACATGGGTGTGTGTGCCAGGGTCATACAACTCATAGGGAAATTCATTTCATACAGCCTCTGATATCAAATTAACTTGCCTGATGCCACAGGTGAGAGTTTAGATTAGATTCCTCATTGTAATTATTGAACAAAGTGGGTTCTTGGACCTGGGAAGGCCAATGGGAGAGAGAGCATGCTGGAGTAAAGGTTTTGTGCCAGGGAGAATCCTTACACCAGCAAAATCAGCAGCATTTAAAGCAAACATAGAAAGAGAAGCACTGGATATTTTCTCATCCTTGATGGCATCCATTTCTTTTTCTTGTAGACCAAATTAAATGGCATAATCCAAATATCAGCAACCCTGTATTAGAATTGAGGTTGGACACTGAACATAGAAAATAATATATATCAAATTTTCAGGCCACGGGAATATTTTTGTTGTCATACTTGGTCTGCAGGAAACAGCTGAATCTGCAAAAAGGATATTTGAGATCATCATTGGTCTGACAGCACTGATCACATGACTGCTGGCATTGTGTCAGGATTTTTCAGGGGTATGAAACAAAGTAACTTACTGGACACAAATACTGGCGTCCTTTGAGCCGTTGAGACTTGAGCTTACAGTATATGGAGTTGTTGAAAATGGGTTTTGAGGACAAACAATCACACTGTAAACAGCCCAACTGTGTATAATGAAGTCTGCTCGTCCTGGCTTTATAACGAGGGATTTCAGCTGACCTCCTACACGTGGAGTGTTACACTGGCCTGCTCGGGGAGCGTGATGCAGGCTACTTTAAGGGCAACATGCCCCCCAATATCATATGGCGACCTCTCAGAAGAACCACTGGCGATACAATTTGCTGCTGATTAAAGGAACAACAGCAATGACAAGTGATTGGCTCAGAGAGGAGGTCACCTTGTGTCTCTAGCCAATAGAGGAAAGGGAAAAAAGAACAGCCGCAAAAGTAAGAGGTTTATCTGAATAAACGCAAATTGATGGAGTGAAAACCAAGCAGTGATCACAGAGGACAGCTTTGGGAGAAAATGAGAAGTGAGCGGTTTCCCACTTGGAGATGTAAGGATGATGCAGTGCAGATAATGGTACAGAGTGCAGGTTTGGGACATGCGTTTGAACAGTGACAGCGGGCTGCACATAGGTGATGTCAGGATACTTTGTAAATTGGTAAATACTGACAGTGGATCCTTGATACAATGAAATAAAGCTTTGGACAGTGAGAGTCCACCATGGAAGTTTACATCCTTAAAGAGTAACACCATTGTATTCACTATTCACAGAGAGTCCTTGTGCCATTTTGGGGAACATTATACAATACAAAAATAGCTAAATATCAACCTGAGGTACGAGTAAATAACATACGGCTTTTATTAGTACTGGTTTTCTAATAGCTTTTATTATAATTTAGCATATAAATGAGCTGGGGACAGGATGTTGCGGTCACACGCTTCCTCTTCGCCTTTTCTCTTTCCTCCAGCGGTAGCCTGACCGCGTGTGTTTTTCACGCAGAGATTATACTCTTCAAAGCGATCCCCGCTGGCACCTTCTCCCTTTTCTTCAGACTCCCCCATGCATAATCGACCCGCTTCTGCCAAAATATTGGCAAAGCGCCGCCGTGGCTTTGCAGAAGCTGGCACGTCATTGCCGGGGTCCCAGGGCCGGTGCACATGAGCCCCATCTATGCGGCCTGACATGCCTCTCGCTCTTGTTGTTACTATGTTTTCTTGGTAATGGATTTTCCATACCAGTGCATTCACAATAAGGTCTGCCTGTCCACCCTCTTCCAAAGCCAGTGAGTTCAGTGTAGGATGGAGCCAGTCAGCTGTCCTGTTGCAATCTGCCACAGTGTCTGCATCCTATGCTCATAGTTTACAGTGCTTGTGCTGTGGGGTAAGTATATCCATCCACCAACCTATTTCCTAATTGCTTATTTGATACAGAGCCTGGCACCCTGGATGGGACTCCTGTCCACTCTCCCATTGGCACTTTAGAGACGGAGGTGTGAGTCTAAAGTGTTATCCCAGTGTGGCTATGGAGTATCAGAACATAACAGGTGCAGAACTTCCATTAGTCTCACTTAACCATCAGACGATCAAATTAATGTGACTTTTAGCAGTTTCTGTATATGCTGTGATCAGGTACAAAATTGGTAGAGGATCAGGTCCACATTTGTAAATATCCTTTTTAACCGCTATTCCCCCTGCTGGCTGTGCATGCTATTTTTACGAATTGTTTGTGACAGTCCGATTAAAAATACTTTCAAATCCATTTCTTCCATTCTTTAGCCGATTTCCAGCGCCAAACAGACGACTACCAAGCAAATGAAGTTTACAGCCACGTATATGCTGTGGAATTACATTACTGCCTTGTTCAGATCACGTTTCACTGGGGCACAGAGAAGGCCAAAGAAATGCCTCCTGCCAAGACATGATTATTTGCAGCCTGTCGGGTGCAGGTTTTCATTCTTTTTGTTTTTTTTGAAAACACCATTTTAAAAGACACATATCAGCATCATTCCTGAGAATATAATGAGTGTAAATTAGATATCCTGTTGGATATTATAATTTTAATGGAGCGGAACTCTCCAATCCTGTTGGCTACCCCCCTAATCTACACTAAATCTCTTTGCCACCTAAAATTACTGCTCTGGGCTCATTCCATCTTTGCTGTTATGTTCTTTCACGGGGACAGACGTGCCCAGGAAAAGACTCTCAGGGGAAATGTTGCATTATAATCCTAAAATCTCATCATGAGACCACCGATTTGGTAGCTGTAATGTGTTCACTCAATAACCCTTCTGGGACAATGCGATCTGTATGGGACACGCTTCATCAATGGGATGGATACTGATGTATTTCTCTTAATGTTACTGTGGCGTTGATGGAGAGAGAGAGAGAGAACACAAGGGGCGATCAAAAGTTTTGGCAGGCTTCTGCATAACAGCCAGCGAGCCCTTCCATGAATTGAGATAAATTAGCAGTTTGCTCTCCCCAATGGCTTGAATGAAATTACTGTTAATTGAAAAGAATGTCATTCTGATTGTAATGCTACGGTACTTTATTTTATAGTGGCATGAAGAAAAAAAACACCACAAGGGTTGAATATTAAGTGCTTAGTAGACTTTACTTATATGTCTGTGACATTTCGGGAATAAAAACGGGTCGTATGTCATGCCTCCCAGTGCTGAAATTCACTGTAAGTGCTAAATCACACCACATACACATAAAAATGTTTATGTTCTGGCACAGGGCAGCTTCCAGCAGCCATGTACACGCCAATGCATAGCTTGGTTCCTTCTTGACTCCTCTGAGATTATCGACAAAGGGTGTAGAGGAACAATCACTGCTGTTCCCACTGCAATAGTTTGTGCAGTAGTGCAGTATGATGGGAGGGTTGGTCCTGCCCGTGCACTGACGCAACGAGTCAATGACAATAAGCAGATTTATCTAGCAGCTAAACCATTAAGTGTGATTCACCACTGACACATAGTGATTAAAGATACAAAAATAAATATTCTTTCAGAGAAAAGAGGTGGTATTAACTGAAAATAATATTTCTGAAGTAGATATTTTGTCAATTAACAGACTGCTCCATCCCCCAATGTATCTTAATGATACATTAATCTTTAATAATACTTTCATAGCTACATTTATTTATAAGCTCTTTTTTTTAGGTAAGACACTTTTGCCCAGTGTTTTCCAAAATATCTAAATTGTTATGTATTCTAAGTTTAGATATTAATACGCTTCAAAATAATTTTTATTCACTGGTGCAGCTTTCTTTTACCAGTCATACCGAACCTGTTTCAAAACACCATACATTGTTCAACAATTAATTATAAACCTTGCTGCTCATGGAATTCTGACCTTGACCTTGGATTATGAGGTTAAATGACAGATATACAGATGGATCAAATGACAGCAAGACGGGCAGCTTTAACAATAAACCTGAGATATTAGACTTTCCAGCTGCTCCAGAAATGACCTCTGGTCCGTTTTCAAAAGAATAATCCTACTACCTTCACCTGGCAGCTTTAAAGTGGAATTTCAGCAGAACTCAAATTAATTGTATTACCTTCTTCCACAACCAGTGTGTCACATTGCACGGGCCTTTGTGACACACTTGGTATTGAACGCTGTCAGTTCTGTTCATTCAGGATGACAGCATAACAATGACTCGTTTCATTTGTACTTTCACACTGTTTTCAAGTGGCATTAAATTTAAATGTTCTCATCCCTGCTTTACGACTGATCCATCCTGCGGTTGGCTTTATGGTTCGTATAAAGTAATTAGCTCCCGTTCATAAAATTTAGCTTTCATGCTGTTTTCTAGCAACATTATCACATTTTTTATGATTTTTTTTATGAAACATCAAGATACAATCTTTCAATTCCCCTTCGTCTTCTTCATCTAATAAATACTATTCCTCCATCCTTAAGCATTTTTCTGGTATCGGGTCAGTGACAGCCTGGAGCCCATCCCAGACAACACAGGGCACAAGGCAGGGGACACCACGGATGGGATGCCAGTCCATGATATAAAACACTCACACACAAAATCACACACTGAAATGGATTTAGAGACACCAATTAATCTCATGATTCCAGAATGTGGGGGGGAGGGATTCTAAGTGCTCTCACTCAAGGGGCCCTAAATTATTAGGCACATAACTGGGTTGGTCTGGGTTGTAGGCCCAATATTATATGCTTTGATGGGGCACAAAATCTTTAGTGGCACCCCTGACTATAATTACTATATTATTATTAACTACAGTAGCATCAAAATCGATATGAAACAAGATGCTGGTCTTCTTTCTAATTACGCCAGTGCTCCTAGATAGCACTTGCTCCTGCGTGTCTTTTATTATCATTCATTTTCTATTTTCCATCTTTCTTTTCGTTTTTACACGAACAACAAATTTGATTTGCAGCGTATGAATATTTCATTTATGCCAGCGTGATAAAGTGCGCTCCCTCACAGCATAACTAGCACAGCCTTGCAGTTGTAATGATGTCTTCCTGATACAGAACGGTCTGCAAAATGTTTTTTTTTTTCCTTCCCGTCTGTCAGCTACAAGGTGGCACTCAAAGTCAAAGGCACTTTTGAAAGAGATGCTTTAAGAACACTGACCACGGTTGCGGTAAATATCACTCTCTCAGAGCCTTAAGAGTCAGACCACAATTAATGTGGTTTGCTGGTGGCAAACAACCTTCTTGGAATCAGCGTTGCAAATATGCACGTGAGAAAGAATAGAATAGAACACAATAGAATTTCTTTATTGTCATTGCACAGGTACATCATAATGCAATAATCACTCTGTGAGTAATACTTCCAGAAAAATAATAGAAAAAAAGAATAGAACTGTATAATATGTATAAACAAAAATGTGAATGAATATGAGACAAGGCATTTGAAATCACTGCTATGTGATAATCTTTTTGCTGTTTTTCTCCTGGTGTACAGCTGTTTGGAAATTATTTTGGAAACGTAGTTGTTTTTCCGTGCTGTGCTTATTGGTTGTCCTAAGTTTTGTGGTTCGTTGCTTTGCTTCATCACCTCATTTCTCTTACAGTTCGGTAATATAATGTCGCATGTACTTTTTGGACTTTCCTTGAAGCATTCCATCACATGAAGTATGAAGCAAGGCACATCAAGCAGGAGTTTCGGTTGTGGTGATGGGACTCACAGTGTGTGAGATTTACAGCATGTTTCAAGTCGCTCCCCATTTTAATCCAACGGGTGTCAATAAATTAGCCGGTGAAAGGTGTATTAAACCTGACTGCTAAATCACAAAAATCCCACCCTTATTCCTCCCATCACAACTCTGTAGCACCCACTACAGCCTGGGGGTAATGGTGAGATTTCTCTGTACTAACACCAGTAAATAGAGGTTGGTTTTTCATAGTTAGTAGGACTATGAAAGTCCAACCAAGCAGCAATCAGGTGGACGTAAAACTGGTGTTCATTCACTCTTATTTAATAGCTATAATAATTTAAACCATGATACTGTTAAGTTCTCAAATAGAATTGGTCAGAAGGGTGTTGATTAGGGGTGTAAATCGTTGCCCCAAAGCAATTAATGTTGATTACGATTATTGAAGGAATAATAAGATGCATCCGAAATCTTTAATTTGTATCACGATTTGATTTGATCAATCAATTATTATATTATTTTGAAGAAATTAGAATGTGTTTTAAATTAATTGAAAAAATTCACAAATATTACCATGGAAACATTACACAATATTAAGTCCTGCCCATCATGTCCGCCTCATTCTCCTGTCTCCTCCCTACCGTGGCACTGATGAGCCATGCCTGTTGCTTGTTGCCCCTCTTTAGCATCTGATCATCTCATCAGCCCCAGTCAAATCAATGACGTCACTCCTTCTGTCTGCCCGTGTCCTTCCCTGTGCTTCCCCGTCCTCGTTTTGACCTCTCATGGTCTTGGTTGTTTCCCTGCCCCATTCAGCTAAACGAAACCCCTGTTTGTTCGACCAACTGCCTGCCTGCTAGTCCTTCATCCTGCCTGTCATGACAGAATGACCAGACTCCCGCTCTCTGATTGCCTAGCGAGTTTCCCCGGGAGCCTCTTTTGCTCCACGTCTCACCCTGAATACTTTCCCATGCGCCTGACCTCCTCTCGCTGTCCGAGCCTTTTTCACAATGATGGTTTTTGGACAATCCCCCCATCGACCTGCTAAGTAGGAGCAACCTAGAGGAGCCCGAGAAGAAGGAGGACCCCGAAGGGGGTCGTCTTACCCATATGGTCGCCACAATGGGCTCATCACCACGACAAGGATGACATGCCTGCACTGATCCTTCTGGAGCCCCATGTCTCTGAGGTGGCCTGGTTTGCTGCTTCCCCATGACGAGAAGCTGCTCTCTTTGCTGCCTCTCCACAGTGTGAAGCAGCTCTGCTCGCTGCCTCTCAGCTGCGTGAAGCTGCTCTCCTCACTGCCTCGCAGCCTGCACATCTCTGCAACATGAAGCAGCTCAGCCCACCAGTTCCCTGCAGCTTGCTGCAGCTCTGCCCATCATATCCAGCCACAGGAAGAGGAAGTGGGCTGTACCCATGGGTGCAGCCTCCCCTGACCCAGTGCTTCCAGTGCCCTCCCCATGGGAAACCACCACCAAGCATCCAAAGTTCGACCCCGAAAGGGCCGCTGCTCGTCCCAAACCTCTAGAGTCTGCCCCACAGTGGCCCGCTCCAGCCGTGCTCCAGACACCTGGCCCAAGAGGGACCACATCAACTGGACCCGTCCTACAGCAGCCATATTGTCCCACAGAGAACCCCAGTGGATGTGTTAGGTATCCCAGCTTTGCCCTGCTCGTATCCTGTTCATCTTCTGCCATCACATCGGCTCCCATCACGTCTCCTGGCATCACATCAGTACCAGCCTCGTCTCCTGTCATCACCTTGGCAGCTTCCTCATCCCCTGCAGGTCACCACCAGGCCAACATTCGACTCCCCAGTTGCTGTCAGGCCAGGTTGGGTCGACCCAGAAGATGCCTCGCCGGAGCACTTAGATTGGGACCCTTTGGGCCTTGCCCTAAGTCCCACTCTGTGAACCCCAGCCTCAGCACAAAGTCCACACCAATCTGATCCTGCTGCAGTTAGCGGTGTCAGCTGTGGCCCTGAAGAGGGGTTGCCTGAGTCTCTCTCTCAGCTGGGGATACGGGGGCATACTGTGTGTGACGGCTGCCCCAACTCTTGTTTGCCTGATGTTGCCCGCTCATTCAACTCTCCTGCTGATGCCTGCAAGAGAGAACCCGTGGAGCCCTCCTGCTCCTGCCCTGCAGTTCCCTCTGTGCCCTCTAGCCCTGCAGGCCCTCAATGGCCCTTAGGCCCTGCAGTCCTGAGGGGCCCCGGAAGGTCTGCGTTCCAGGGTCACCCCCCGGCTCCCCGGGGTCTGGAAGACTTCCCAGACATTCTCCATTCCCTCTGGTCATGCCTTGACTCCTGTCCCAGTTCCCTGTCCTGCCTTGATTTTGTCCTGGCCTGTGTCCCCTGTAGCCCTCCCGTATGTTTCCGTCCCTGCCACTGTGGTCCCTCTAGCTGTCTGCCCTGTCCTGGTGTGTGTCTTGTTGGGTGCCCTCTCTGCCGTCCCTGATTTTGCTTTGGTCAATTCCGTGCCCCTAGTCATGTAATCTGTCTGGTGCTGTGTCCTGGGTCTTGTCCGTCTGGTGTTCCCATGCTTGTTGTGTTGCTAAACTAAAAGAAATGACAAAAACAACATTGTAGTACTGCATTTGTTTCTGTTTTAGGAAACTTTCAGCTTTCCAGTTTGTCCCTCTGATGCCTGGTCCATTTTCCCTGGTGCTTGGCTCTGTCCCACGTTTGGATTGTTTCATCTGTGTGGCCGTGTTCAGTGTTGGTCTTTCCTGTTGTCCTTCTGGTCCCTGGTCCGGCCCCTGCCTGTTCCGTGTCCATTGTTGTGCAGTGTGTCCTGTCCTGTCTGGTGGCTCAGCCCCTCTGGTCTTGTGCGGTGCCTGTCCCATGTACCCTATTGTTCCTGCTGTGCCCCGTGCCATCTGGTGTCTTGTCTGTCCCCAGCCTTGTGAGTCCACCCCTGGGTATGGTCCCCTTGGTCCCCTCCTCTCCTCCTCCTCTGTAGGAAGAGCTTCGTACTGTTACGTTCTGCCTGTCATGTCCACCTGACCTTCCTGTCTCCTCCCTAACATGGCCTTGATAAGGCATGCCTGTTGCTTGTTATCCCTCATTAGTCTTTATATTTAAGTACCTGTTTGTCTCATCAGCTGAAGTCCAGTCATTGACGTCGCTCCTCCTGCCTGCCCGTGTCCTTCCCCATATGAGTCTTCTCATTTTGACCCCTTACAGTCTCGTTTGTTTTCTTGCCCCCATTCAGTTAAAAAAAAGCCCCTTCTTGTTCACCAACAGACTGCCCGTGAGTCCTTCACCCCACATGGCGTGACAGACAATATTAATGGAATACAAAGAAAGTAGAATCTCAAAACATACTTTATTTGTTTTTATTAAACACCGTACATGCACCAGTGTGAAGCTGTCAAAAATCCAACTAATTAAAAAAATGATAAAATGAAAAACAATCACACACATGAATGGATGCGTAACCTGACTAAGAGGTGCTACTGACTGGGTGTGGGAGAGAGGGGTGTTTGCTGGCTCTGTGACACTGTAAAGGCTGCTTGCCCAGTTCGGTCATCTACATTATTTCAAGTAGTTCTCTCTTTACCTCTGGTGCTGCTAACATTGAATACTGAGAAAGTTTAAATATCAGCTGACAGTATTGGCAAAGACTGACACCCAATGCTAGTATCTTGATTTTCAACAAATGTTGGCCAGTACTAATACGTTAAGCAATTTGTTGTGCATCTCTAATTCTAACCTTAGTTTTAATTTTGCTAGCTAGTTAGCTACCTCAATGTTTTAGATTATCATAAACCGTTAAAGAGAGAATTATGTGCTACAAAACAGGGGACACCTTCCCAAAAGTGTCACAGTGCAAAAATGAAGCAGCAAATCCTTTACGAATAGTAATTGTCACACCCAGGTTGTGCTGATCATCTTGTTCCACGCCCCGTCAATACCCTCGTGTGGATTCCCAGTGTTTACCAGCTGTTTCAAGTTGTCTTCGTTAGTTCGGTGTATTTAAGTCCACGTCAGAGTTTGTTTCCCTAGTTATGTCGTTGTAGTGTTGTGTGCTGTTGTGGTCGCTCTGTTCTGTATGCCCCCATCGCTCCCTTATTAAACCCCTTCTTACCCCAATCGTCATCTCCTGCGTCTGCTTCCCCGGTTTGCACCTTACTCTGCATGACAGTAATGAACTTTCCCCTGTAGTCCCACATTTCAAAAATTCACATGCCGGGGTCTGTAGCATGTGAAGGTGAAAGCGCACAACCCAGAAGAAGGATTATCTTTATTTCACTACCAAAAATTGTTCCTGACATTATATATTGATGCACTGAATCACCACCTTAGTAATCAATTAACCATGATGCATCAATGAATCTTTACACTCCTAGGTTGATTAATTTTCTATGTGTAGTGCCAACCAGGCATATCACTGCAGAAAATCAATGTGCCATTGTGTAATCTGTAATTCTAACCTAAGTAAGGCTTGATGCACAGCAACCTTTGCATTGTATGATTTCAAATATAAAGCTGCAGAGGGGAAAAAAAACACAAAAAAAGCCAAAAATACATGAGATCACCCACAAATATTTCAGTGATAACTTTGCATGGATTCTTTAGCTGAAACTTTTCAGAACTTTTACTTATTGTCACATTATGGAATAAATGGAGAATTTCAAACTAAGAACTAGCTTATGGTCTTAGAAACAAACAATTTTTAAATTAACGAGAGTGGCTTGGGTTGTATCTAAGCAAAATATTTGTTCATTGGTGGTAGTTCTACTAATAAATGCATTTTCTGCACTTTTTCCACCATCATTGCTACGAAATACTCCCCACAACAGCATCCTGTTTATGGATGAGGAACTGAGGGCTGAGCTTTAGAGTGCTACCTGAGGTCATGCATATTCATTTAGCTACTAAGCCAACAGATTTAGAGTAAAGGTACCTTGCCTCAAGGTAGCACAAAAGAGCTGCACTGGGGACTCAGTCAGGCAAGTCTGAGGTCTTTAACTCCCATAATACCTACAGCCCTGTGGTTTAATTTGATTAATCACTGTATCCACCAAGAGACTTCCGCAAGTACACTCTCACTAACTGCCTGAGGATAGCAAATTGGAGAACGTTAACCAATATCCCTAACCAAGTTCAAAGATTGCTTACAAATTTGTCTGTAACATTTAAATAGGACTAATGCACCATGAGAGGGCTGTCGGACATCGACGGAATGGAACCAGCCGGTGGCACCCCCACCTATACGCCAAACACGCGCACTGCGTACCCTAGATATACCACAAGATTGGATCACCTCCCAAGTCTGCTTATTATAAACAACTTTAGGCTTATGTTTCTGTAAAATCGCTGCAAGACAATGGCAAACCTGGCCTGTGGGTGTCCAATATGTCCTGTGAAATGGGGAAACTCACATACATACAAAATACAAGTACAAAATGAAACAGAACAGGGAGTTTGAGGCAACAGGGACCAGAAGAGTCCATCCTCCACTGCTGATCCTTCAGGCTGAGATTCATTCTTATAACCGGAGCATAAAAATGCGAAACCAGAGTTGGGTTTGTGTTCTGGTCAAATAAAAACTGTTGAATTGCATGTAGTCAGATTATTAAGTACACCTAACTTAAAGCAAAGCAAATGGGTTAATTAAACTTGTTAACTTGATTTGAAAAAACTTTATTCATTTGTGTCTTACCAATTGAAGCAATTTTTTTAATTCTCTTCTTTCAGTGTGCATAAAATGAGCTAGTGACCAATAAACACAATTAGTTTTGTGTATATCTGTTCAAAGCTCATTGTTTCTTTTGAAATGTGTTTAAAATCCTGGATGCTAGCCCTCCATCCCTGGGTTCAGTGCAAGTAAGTTGGGTAGATATTGACGACTTAGTGTTATACTTTCGTTCTGGCTTCAAAAGCAATTCAAATATGTGTGAAATGTAAAAAAATACTGAATCTGCTGGTACAACAGCACCAAAAAATCATTACTATTAATCATTGCTATTAAGAAAACGTAGGTATGAAGGTATCATGGTGACTGTGCAGTGTTCCCTCTTGGTGTCTGTTGTGCCCTTTTGACTTCATTCTCAATTATTTTGAGTTTAAATCTCAAAATATTTCAACATTAGGCTATAACCGAAATGTTATGACTTTATTCTCAAACTCAATTGGCCTATTGCTTTATTTTTATGAATGCCCTGAAATGCAATCATACAGAATGAGGGTCCAAATAAAGAGCGAAAGCATCAGTTCTGTGGAAGCACTTCAGATTAAAAGTGAATGAGAATGCTGATGTCTGTCAGTATTGCAAAGCAGAACTTATATCACCAGTAGAGCATGACTGCAATGCAAATACATCTTAAAAGAAGACATTCAGGTTTGATGCAATTACCCAATAATGCGAGTTTAGCCATAGATATGTGCCATTTAGCCTCTCAAAGTAGCCTAGCCTGTCCTTGTCATCACTTTGACTTAACTGATTTTGCTTATTGTGATTCCTGTATGTCATAATAATCGCTGCTTAAACAAAGGTTACCTCGTCATTTATATGGTATATAATAACCAATTAACATGAATTATTTTTGTCAACATATTGCATATTTTGAATAGGGCTTATCAAGACTAGAAAAAGATCACATCTCTATATTTAGACGTTATAAAATAACTCTATAGCCATGTAGACCTTATCTGCCTTACTACAGTCTACCAACAGTCTATCAAATAACTTGTGTGTTGAGAGTTGTGCCAACAGATACAAAGCAGTGCCGACAAATCACTTGCTTTTGCCATTGTCACTATAAAAGACAAAATATTTCCATACAGCGGAAAACAAATGACTTTTTGTGACCAGTTCTTGTTCGCCTTTCTTGTCACACCCAGATTGTGCCGATCATCCTGTGCCACGCCCCCCTCGTTACCCTCGTGTGGATTCCCAGTGTTTACCAGCTGTTTCGAGTTGTCTTCGCTAGTTTGGTGTATTTAAATCCACATCAGAGTTTGTTTCCCTAGTTCTGTCATTGTAGTGTTATGTCCGGTCTGTTCCTGATGCCCCTTCGCTTCCCTATTAAACCCCTTCTTGCCCCAGCTTCTACGTCTTTTCCCTGCTTCCCTGGTCCATGCTGTGTAGCACATGACATTTCTCCTCTTCACTCATTTTTTCCTTATTTTCTCACAAACGTGCCACACAGTCTATGAATCAGTCTAACAAAAAGGACGAAAATTATATGGCTGTCTTGGAGATCACATGCAGTGCTCATGCAAAAGCAGCGGCGGAACTTCTTGCCACCTACCCACTTAATGCCTGAATCATATGTTCTTTCTGCCAAATGGGAGGGCGCTGTGATTAGCAGCGACTCTAGTTTCAAGTTCACTGGTTGTGCTGCTTTTGCTAAGTTCACACTACATGATTTTAGCCCCGATTTTCCGCTTGCTAACAGTTTTTGGAGATCGCCGACAATTGATTACAGTGTTTCAACAGTTTGTCACTAGGCAACCTTGACACTAGAATTGTGATTTCAACATAGTTGGAGACCAGACAGACTCATCAGCGATTCCTTCAAGTGAAAGATCTTGTAGTGTGTGACCCCCTCTTGCTGATCAGTCATGTAGTGTGTAAAACACAATGACTTCAAGACTACCGTTTAGAAGACGACAAGTCATGTAGTGTGAACTCAGCAGTTTACACCTGAGATAGTTAGCTATGGTATAGTATAGTAGCATAAAAATCTTCAGAGATAAATGTTACTCATGCACAAGATAAAGTTCCATTCTTCCATTCTCTTTTCCAGACGATTATGATCAATAATATATCGCATGCACATTTGCCAGTGTTTACAGCCTGGTAATAACTTTCAGTCATAACTGGGAAACAGATGCACTTGTACTTCTTACAAGTTATGCAGATTGTAGCTGTTGTCCATAAAACTGCTTCACACAGCAGTGCCAGCTTTTCCGTTTTATCGTATTGCTGTTGAATTTGACACTTTTTCCTTCTTGCTGCATATTCCTCAACATTTCCCCCATGGAGCAAAAGAAGGGCTCTGGGCTGGAATATTGTAAATGTTGGTAAGTAAATAAATAGTGGGGGGAAAAATCATCGATAAAAACCGGTAAACTTGGGATGTGCAAAACCAGCCACGCAAGAATAGCTTGCCCTAAAATCGGAAGAAGCGCAATTATGGCAGATGTAGCAACTAGGATTTAACAGACCACTGGAGCAAGGTATTAAGGAGACAGGGTTAAATGTTGTTCTTGGAAATCAGAAATGCTGCTGAACTATGGCTAGGATCCCAAAAATTTTTTTAAGCTCTACAAGTTAGGACTGCTATTTGAAATACACATATAATGTCACAAACCAGCAATTAAAATATTGCATATAGATAAATGAACACTTTGAATTAATGCCGTATTGCGACTAATCTTCATTGCAAGTCCACTGGATTTCCTCAACCCAGAGACAATACTTTCTCTATGACCTAACATTGGCTCCAATACCTATTGAACAACTAACTCTTGTCCTTTTTTTAATCTCCTTTTCACCGCAGTGGAGTCTCTTGGTGCAGAATCCTAATTAGACAAAGTGCCCCTAATGAGCTTAACAGTGCCTTTCATTACGCTGGGCTTCATAAGCCGTTTAGATATTGAGATGTGGCCCTTTAATTGCTGGCTCTGTTTGCAAGAGTATTCCCATTATTTTACACTCATAGGTTTGTATTGTAAGGGATACCAACAGTGCTCAGTCCCCTACTTAAAATCCACGTAAAATTTACGTTTAAAAGCAATAGTAAAATGCTACACAAAATGATCTCGGTAATAAGGTGCGGAATCAAAGCATCTCGTGTGGGCAGTTAAAGGGAAATAATGCAGTTTTTAATTAGCTGCCGAGTGAAAAAAAGTAAATGAATAAAGATTATAGAAAAAAAATATAATGCAGGTAAAAATGTTGACTTTAAATTAGTCTTTACGATTATATACCTATTGCAGACTTAGAGCAGTGGTTCTTTACCAAAGCTTCAGCCATGCAACATTTTTGTTGTTGGTTCAGCCACCTGTTGACCTGATTTTACTTGTCAGTTAACCCTAATGCCCTTGATTCCCTAACTGAGGTACGCAGGTGGTGGCCTGGCTGCGATGGACCCTGACACCTGGGTTGGGGGCAGCCACTGCTGTCACAAAATGCACAGAGCTGATTGCATCTGAAGTGCACACTCTTCATTTGGTTTGTTTCCCACTTTGGAGGAGTAGGGATTCTACTAGTTTCTCATCACCATGCTTTTTTCCAGTGCTGTCTCCAGCTTGACGTGTGACACGTCTCTGCTTGCAGTTGACAGCTAAACTATCACCTCCAGTATCAGTCCCCATTCTGTCACACTGTACCACAAATTCAGCCCCACTAAAGGCCCCAGGGCTCTTATTTTGCTGTTCCTCTCAATGCCTGTGACAGAATAAGTCTGAAAGACAAAACAGACCTGCTCTGTCTTTGATTCTGTCCATCAGTAAGCAAACTTGCTGAACAAATAAGAGATATGTTCAGCAGATACAGTTGTCTTAGTAGAGTGTTGGTATTAATGTGGAATTCTGATATGATGATGGTTACATTTGGAGATATTCAAGCCAAATGTTTGCTTCCAAGCTTTGGGCAAATGGGGGTGGGCACTGGTTCCATCAGAGAACATATACTGTATGTATTTCACAAGATGGAGCTCAAAACTAGTGTGAGGCATTTTACTACAGTCAAGCACGGCATGTCCACACTAACTCCAAGAATTCATGCTATTCTTGTGAGTTATGACCAAAACAGTGCAATTAACAATTGTTTTAATTGAACGTTAATTGAATGCAGTTGGGAATTGCTACTTTGCTGATTTAATTCAATTGGATCTGTATATTGATTCATCATGTGTGGGGTATAGTCTGCAATTTCTGGTCACACCTATCTTTGTCATTCTTCGTGTCCCATTTTCCGTTGCTTGATTTCAAATCAAATCTAGGATTTCTTCCCCTCTTCAATTTCATCTTAAAGACATTTCTGTAGTAGATGGAAAATTTGTCCAGATTCCTCACTAACCATGCCAAGAAAGGTGTCTATGATTGGGAAGAAGTGACACCGTCTCTTTCACTTTACCGCCTGACATGGCAAAGAGGTTATATCCATGGCAACAGAAATTCTGACTTGGCAGTCTAGTTTTCTCAGTGGTCCAATGGCTATACGACCATAAACGTAGAAAGACAACATGCAGCTGGTCTGGACCTATGCAATGATATTTCGGATTTGCCTCTAAAATCATTTAATGCTGGACCATCGTCTTCTACACTAGTACATTTTCATTCAATGATGTCAGTGCCCTACAGTTATCAGGGACCTGTACGTATGGTCAGTGGTAGTGAAAGAGTCATGTTCGCTTGCCTGTTTCTTCTTACCAGGCCTTCACTTACATTTCTGCTCCATGTTGAACTTCACTGTTGGTGTTTATTTTACCATTGATCTGATCACCTCTGCCCCACTCTTAGCTGCCTATGCTGCCAGTACCTGCGTATCAGCCGGCGGAGGAGCTCGGTCAGGTGAACGTCTGACAGTGAAACACCAGCACAGTGCAGTACCAGTCTCGGGAGGACCATGTGACCATTTCGGGGTTCTCAGTGTCCTCATCCACCCAGTCACCAGGGCAATGGCAAACGGGGTAAGATTAAAGGTTGCTACACGGCAGCTCTCGTGTGAGTGCTGCAGATTACTGACCCTGAATGAGATGATAAACCTGACGGAAGCGTTGGTGGGAGGGGAAAGGCGCACTTCTACAGTACAATATCTCTCTTGCTATTTGTATGGACAGTCTGTGTTTCTTTGACAGATAAGAGTAGGATCATGATGTTGTCTTTTGCAGACTATTCTCTTTATGAAGGACTGAGGGTAGTCTTAGGTGTGATCCACAGCTAGCTATCTGCCCTAGAGCCCTGCCTAGTAAACTTGCATCTTATTTACTGGGCTCAGACTTTTATGAGTTTAAATTTCCACCCATTAGTCGGTTGTCTCAGTTTCGTTGCATATATCATTTAATATAGCTTTGTGTTTTATTCAGATCTTTTTCCTTAAGAATCTTGCTCAGGGGTGGTAGAGTAGGAGCCCTAATATGACTCAACACAGAATTCCTCATGTAACAAATCTGCCTCCAGAACTGTTGTCATGTGCCTCTTCCACACCCAGAGCTGCTGTACAGCTCTGACACTCTGCAAAGCTGTGCCACTCCAGTCTTGAATCCTTTTTATGTGTGGTAAAGTGTATGCAAGTTCTTGAGTTTGCAGGGCCCTTCAGGAAGGCAGTTATACAGCCTGAATATGGTTTGCAGATGGTTGTAAGTCTTCAGTAGATACAGGTATATTTTGAATGTCATTGAGGTTCTTTATGGTTGGTTGTCTCAGTTACATCGTACATGATGAGTGTCGTTGCCCTCTTGCTGTCGGAGGAAGGTCATTCATTCCTGCAACCCAAAATCCTTTGCAGTCTCAGGTCAGCTAGCCTGGTGTGTTAAAGGGAACAGAAGAACAGCTCTCTCTTCTCCCTCTCTATGTATTTTGCAGCTTTTGTTTGGTCTCTTTATAAAGAGTTTAGTTATTTAGTTATATTTCTTTTTCTGTGTCAACACTGTTGAGCTTTCAATTCCCAAAAAACATGATACTAACCTCCCACTAAGGAAATATTTATTCATGCCATAACGACTTAATACTAATTTCTAATCCTATGGATCACTGACAGCATACCTCCCCATCCTAAAGTACACACCAGCTGAGTAACGGAAGCTGACGTAACCTTATAAGACTCCCTCCTACTGCAGAGAATACTCTTTTTTGGTGTATTTCACAATAACTATACACTGTTCTAGTTAGAGATCTACTTTTTCCCCTTAATGTCAAATTTTATTATATGGTCATTATTATTCTTCCCCGAGCCAAACTGTATTCTGAAGCCATTGTGACCATTGTGTCTAAGTCTTTATTCAACGCATTACTGTATTTATGTAATCATATTAAGCAATGGTGTCATTATCTTTAACTGCAACATAATAGCTATACTCATGTTATATATTCATGTTCTATATATTGGATGTAATCATCTTGTAAGGTGGGGACAAAAACCTAAATAATTAAAATTATATGATCTTTACAAGCTAGTTACATGCAATAAATCATTACAAAAAATATAACACACCCCCCCCCCCATTATTCTGAAAAATGGTTCACGTGTATTCACATGAATGACATTAAAATGAACAGATATTAAGGGATTAAGTAACAGACATCACCAGTCTTCAGTCAACAATAATGCAAATATTTTTAAATTGACCTGCATCACACAATGCTGAGAAATAGTATTTAAATGCTAAATGAAATATCGATCATTGATCTGGGTAAAACCTCAGCAAACAAATGACAGAATAGACATGCGCCACATTGGTCTGGCCTAGCATGTACTTTTGGGAACAAAGATATTGCACCATGCAATAAGTATAGTGCAGGTTTGTCCGGGACTCTGTCCACAGCCATATACTGAATGTTCCATAAAGGAAAATGACACCTAATGTCCTGCAGCTATGAATTCCCTTCTCTAAAAACTATTTCCCTAAAAAGACGCAGTATTGTATTCCCCTGGAATATAAAATTTTATTATTATTCACCTAGGTGACACATCAGCAGGAGAGTGCATTTAAGATGCCATTTTCTGTCATCTTGCAGAATCCAGGTCTGCTGTTTACGTCACAATCCGTTTCCCCAGGGCAGCTACTGGGGAGAAGCTTAACATGTCTCTGAAATAAAGCCAACACATAATTTGAGTCAAAAACACACTTGGTATTATGCTTTTACGTTGAACTATGCTTGGTATTATGCTTTTACATTGCATCTTATCTCTGAATACCTTCAAATTAATTAGATATGAATATTGTGGTAATTTGTTTTATTTGTTATGTACAGAAAATGTTATCTCTGGTATCAGCCAAGCTCGTTTGTTTCTTTTGATAATGCAAACGCGGTAAGTGGTAACTAATGGATTTTGCATAGAAAAATTAGACCCGTTAGACAAAACGATATAATTTAATGGTCTTATTTTGTTATTTTGGTCACATACAATGCCAGCAGCTATGTAAGTAATGCAGCTCCATGCCTTGTCCACATATGAAGACAGAGTATAATATTCTGAGTATAATATTCCAGCATTTTGTAAATGTAACAGTCTATCATACGGGACTTATTTAATGAGGTCCGGACTGATCACCCTGAAGTCTCCCATGTGAGTGGTTTAACACAACACAGTACCAATCCGTGAAGGAGGAGTCAGGAATACAGTCTATCTGCCAGGGCACGGCGTTGAGCTAAACAGCCTGTACCAGTCTGTCATACTCCATGAGCCAGCATCCCTGTGGAGCTGAAGGTAGCAGTAACCAGCAGAGTGGTGCTGAGAGGTGATGTCATGCCTGCGTTGACAGATAGATAGTTGGTTATTCTCTGACAATGGATTTACCTGCATAATAGCAGAGGAATGGTGACCCACGTTAGTTATTTTTCATCTCTTTGCAATGGACACAGTTCAGATGTAACACGGAAAATCCAGGTGAAGAGGGTCATGCATTTTTACCAAAGTGAATTCAGTCTTAGTCTTCAAAGGTATATTTTTTCTTGCCATTCCAAATTCCGTAGCTTCGCTCACTGCATACTCATGGTCTGAAGACCAATACTGTAATTTAATAAATGATTATACCCTGAGGTTTTCAAAAGCCTTTCCGTTTTATGACGTAGCGGTTTTGATTTGACACTTCGGTGACCATGTCTGCCCAACACACAGTGATTACAGCTCTTAACCCTGAATTTAATCCGAAGAGGTTACTACCGAACTTAAACACATTGGCTAGTTTTGACTGATAAAACCTGAGCATGCAGATTTGAAGTACACTACACATTAATGGATGTACGGTGTTTTAGTGGGTGAGTACGATACTGTTGTAGGTCATTGTTAGCAGCCAGATATTTCTGGAGCTTAATTATATAATTAATACACAATAAAAAATAAAATACCCCCCAAAAAAATCCTGTTTATCTTATTTCACATAAAAAACATGACTGGATATTCTTCAAATAAAATATATTTAAAAATTTCTTTAAAATCTTCCCTTTATGAAAGGTGCAAAATATATATATATTACCAAAGTTTGTGCATTTTTGTGCAGGTCATGTATGAACCTTTGGCATTCTCATGTCCTGAAACATATATTTTCTAAATTCCATCATCCACCAGATATAAGAAAAGAGACTTTATTTATAATATATTTATAGTTGTACACAAGTAAAATAAAATGCATATCTATACTTGAATTGCAGTCTCAGTGAACAAATCGACAGCATTCTTCATGAAATGCTACCCGTAACTACAGTCCAACGAAAAACATAACTCATGTCCAGGGGGAACAGACACCTTCTTTACTATGATACTTATAAACATAAAAAAGCATTAAACAAATGCATTAATAAAAAAATGAAAAGCAAAAAAGAATAACAAACAAAAGAAGAGAGGATGAAGGGGAAATCACCTCAATTCTGGGCTTCTCCCTCCCGGGGGGGGGGGGGGGGGGGGGGGGGGGGGGGGGGGGGGGG
>JAODKC010000044.1:30696797-30715172 GCA_026777985.1 Mormyrops attenuatus | reverse complement strand
CCCCCCCCCCCCCCCCCCCCCCCCCCCCCCCCCCCCCCCCCCCCCCCCCCCCCCCGCGTGATTATATAGAGGCATGGTCCCTCAAACCAGGGGTGTCCGGAGACACAAGATCATATGGAGAGTGATGTTTAATGGCATCTGTGCTGAGTCAGTCCAGCGTGTGGCTTCCGAAAGCAGCTGTGCTATTTACCGCTATTTACTGCTGAACTCCAGGGGGCCACCGGCTCCACGGCAAAGATCGCGGTGTTACCCACCCCTTCACAACCTTCCCTTTCAGCATCCAGATAAAGAGCGCTGTTATATCAGCCGCTAACAGATCTGTCACTGTTTTAGTTAGCAGGATCCCCTCTATCCGCCGACGTGTGTGTGTGTGTGTGTGTGTGTGTGCATGTGCGTGTGTGTGGTGGGGGCTACACCCAGGCAGTTCATGAAGAGTTGGCCAAATGCTAGGGAGACAAATCTGTCTCGGAAGAGTTCCTCCTTGTCTATGTGGGGGACACTGGACCAGCACAGCATACAGTAAGAACTGCTGCATCACCTCCCATATTTAGAAAGCTTTTTTTGGATGCGAAGTGTCACACTTCCCTGGGCAGCATGTGCGTGTAGCGCATTTTTAACCTGCATCTGTTGTCCCACCAATCTGTTCGTTAGCACGTTTACTGTATCCTGCGCCTGAAGCTGAGCGCAGCCCCTTGACACTCCTTGGCTACATCCCTACCTCCGGGGCTGGTTCATGGCTGGCATGTCTGTCCTTTGCATATCGATTGTCTATTTATACTGTGCTCAGCTAAATGCTGTGCACTGAAGTTGTGCTCTGTATATAAAAACACTCGGCATTAATTAAATATTACAGCATCCAGGAGTCCTTCTTAAAACGGTCGACAGGCTTGGCTTCCTGTTTTCCACTGTTTCACTTTATTCTGCTACACAGAAAATGTGCTTCCGTTTCAATAGGATTTTTAAGAGTGCTGCACAGTCCCTGTGCATAAAACATCAGGCCCGACACACAAATACAAGGCATTGTTGTTCGCGCTTAACAGCATGTATTTCATTGGCTGCGGTCAGCCTCAGTTACACAGCAAAGTGTCAGCTGTAAATCAGAATCCACAGCAGAGAGGTAGCGCTGACGCAATTTTACCCCTCTCTGCTGTGGACTGCTCATTAGCGCCTCACAGCTACACTGCTAACCACGGCAGCTGAAGCGCAGCTTACCATCCGCGGAGGCGAGGCCATACTGGGCTGATGAAAGTACTGTCACCTGTGAATGTCAACGAACTCTGAAATGCCATGAAAATGCTTATTACACACGCACACACACACACATATGCACACACACACACACACACACATATATATATATTTATATATATAAAGCACACACACACAGCTGGGGAGGACAGCATTAGTTTGAATACTAAAGCATGGCAGATATTTAGCTGAAATAATTTAGAAATTCAAATGAATACCGAAGTCCTACTAAACACATGCATGTAACCAAATACACACGCTGTTCAATATTCAGATGATTTAAGAGCCCTCTAAGCTTCCATCTTGGTTCCGTGCTTCGTGCAGGAATTATATTTTTAAAAAGCTGAAGTCTGCCCCCTAGTGGTCATGCTTGTGCCACCGACACCAGGGCCAGGCAGTCAAACGCCTTGGCTGGCTGTCGAGAATGTTGTACACGACGAGCAGATATTGCCACAGTGCTATTCCCACTACTGTCAGTCTCTCCCTCCAGATGGATTAACAGTTGTCATCTACATCAACAGTAATCTACAGTAATATGAAAACAGCCTTTCATTTCAATATATATATATATATATATATATAAATAATTCAGTTAAAAATGGAAGCAGATATTCCCCATAAATTTACCCTGTGACAGGGGTATAATTTCACTACTGATTTGTATATATATAGTATATATATTTTTCACAGGATCGACGCGTATGTATTAAGCTATTGACCCTGCTTTGTGTGATTTTGGCAACAAAGACAAATTGATACCAGCTTTTGAATGCAGATATTTGCATAAAAACAAGAGTCAGACACCCAGAAGTAAAATAATTTAATTAAGGACAAGGGGGAGACTTTGAAATCACTTCTCTGCATCACAGCTTTTCTCATAAGAGTTATAATATCTGCTGAAAGAAAGAGAGGCTTCCTCATCCTGCCATGGCAGGAATATCCATGATTATCCATCCCCTATCCTGGTCCGGAACAGGGAAATAATGAAGGGTCATATGAGACAGTGTGGGTGGCCTTTGGTGTCTCTCTGTGCATGTGTGCATGGAGACTGTCATCGTGTTTGTACCAGAAACATCCAGACCTCATTACAGTCTGCTATAGAGGAAAATCCAGTACCTTCCACCGCCTCTCTGTCTGTCTTGCCGCTGCATCCCTGATTCTTACTTATTTATTTATCTATCTCTTTATTTATTCATTTAAAACAGACATAATATCCCTCAGACCTACTCAAGCTCTGTAATCAGTCTCCGCTTTTATCGCAAGCCCAGCCTTGAAATGTCTAGAAGACGGTAATTAAAACTTCAATGAGTACGTTCAGTTTTCCTGAGTGTATAACATGATTTGATGGTATAACTGACTCCTTACAGTAACTGCTGAGGCAACATATCCAGGGAAGAAGCAGAGAGATGGTAAAGTAAATGAGAAAACGGGAAAGGCTTTTCTTGGCATGTTTCTGCGTTGAGGGAATCCCAGCGCTCTTGATCATAATGCCTTCGTGCCATAGCTAAGATCTGGAAGTATTCTGGAGTTTTTTTGTGGCTCTTAACTGCTGCAGAGTGTTTGGGGTGGCACAGTAGGGAGGCCCTGTTGTCTCACATCTTCAGGAGAAGGTGTTTGAATTCTCTCCTGGTCTGTAACTGTAATATCATGTGTGTGGAGGTTGAATGCTTTCCTGCATGAAATCTCTAAACTCAGGTTTTTTCTTGTGGTACAAAAGGCATGCATTTTGCCGAATTGGTGTCTGCAAATTGCCCATAGTGTGTGTGTATATGCATGTGTGTATGCGTGTGTGTATACATGTGCGTGTGTGCACGTGTGTATGCGCGTGTGTGCGTGCGTGTGTGCATGTGTGTATCTGTGTGTGTGTGTGTGCGTGCATGTGTCTGTGTGCGTGTTCATACGTGTGTGTCTGTTTATATGTGTGTGAGTGCGTGTGCGTGCGTGCATGTGTGTGTGTGTGTGTGTGTTTGTATGTGTGTGTTCTAATCAGCTGCCACCGCATCTAAGGAGCTTCCTGATTTGTGCTCCCAGCTCCCTGTGACCCTGTATTGGATACATATTCGGAAGATGGATGGACTGAGATCTTCTAGGTTTGTCGGGAATATGGTTAAAATATCAACAACTATCCAGAGCTCAGGACGTAGGGTAACATTGCTCAGTACTGTTAACCGAATAACTACCAGCTTTAACCAAAGGGAAACCAATAAACGACTTATGATTAAAACCAAGCATGGATAATTTCACCCAGCCTGATTTCTCCCAACTCAGCTCACTATTAAAGAAACTGTCCTTTAAAACACCTAACATTGTTCTTCAAGTGACCACAACATGCATTTTGAGCTAAAAGTCTCTCAGAAGTATAAATAATTCAGCGTTCAGTAGTTTCCGCTTCAGTTAATGTCCATCTTCACGGACTACGGCCTTCAACACTGTGGAGTTTCAGTCTCCATCCCCCACCATCCATTACCTGCTACTGAAACATAATATGGACAAGATGTGCGGTCGGGCACGGATATGATATGTGGATTTATGTAAGCCAGCCATTGCTCAGTGACGCCTGCCAGCAGATGGCGCTCTGCCAGTTTTAATGCCCCATGCCAAGTATTGTCATTGATGCAGTAACAATGTCAGCATGTTTTGGGTTTTCAGCTCTCAGGACAGGCTGGGGGGGCGGGGGTGGGTAAGGCTCCTGCTCTACACGGCTGGTCCACCTGAAGACCTAAACTGAGAAGCTCCATGAAGCGTCCTACCCAAAGAGGCAGTATTCCCAGCTGCCAACCTCACAGCATCTTCTCCATTAGTCAAATGGACTGACTAGGGGTAAACAAACAACCTTTTACATAGTGGCTTCCTGGAGCCAGGCTTTGTGTGAGGACCATCGCAATATCACCCTGGGTTTCTCACATGGAGCATTTACACCTTTGTCTAACAAAGAGCTTCCTTTCGGCAGATACGTCTGCTTTACTGAAGATGCAATTCCTCCATACAGTGCAATACTGTAGGTACAATAAGGAAAAATACATTGATATTAACTGGACCATGCCGTGTTCTCTTAACAAGCTTACAGGGGCTGCTTTGGAGGTTCAGATAATTACAGTTTAACAAGGAAGCAAACAGAAACTGACAGAAGCACCCTGTGATAGATAAACCCAGAGTGTAAACAAACGAGGCCTCTTTTAGCAGAGCAAATTAGCGGGGTGACACAGAGTCAGGCGGCAAGCGCTGCGGTCGGAGATGAGGGCTTCGCACATTAAATGCTCTCTGTCAAAGCGACATGAAGGCACAGCCTGCTGGCGAATGGGATCTGAGAGCATCGGGTGCTGGCTAGAGATTAGGAAAGAAATGCAGCTGATCTAACACGTGTGTCATTTACTTGAAAATTAATAATTATTTCTTTAATTGAAAGAACATGAAAAATTGAAATCCGTCCATTCATCCAACCATCCATGCATCCATTGATTTTCTGATTCTTAACCAGGGCACGTTAATGCCCTAACAAACTATTCCGCATGGTGTTTTACATAATAGGTTATACTGGTGTAAAGGGTTTGTCCTTTAATGGAGATACTCAGCAATGCATGGCTCCAAACTGGTGCTTGACCGAAGTGTGATGCAAAGGTCACCAGCACCCAGAGTCGGAAGCGTCCCCCTGGGAGAGGGGGGCAGAGAAGGGAGGGGGAGGCAGCCTGCCACCCTAATTTCCTCTATTTATATAATTACGTGTAATAATCATCATCAAAAGCAAGAAGGCAGGCAAACAAAGCAAATCATTTCCCAAATACTGTTTGATTTTCATGCACTTCTTTGCGATCGTGCATTTTTTTTCTTTTCTTTGATAATCTGTATGTGTAGGCATAATGAGAGATTCTTCTCATTTAAATCCTGAGGAATTAAGTTTTACATTTTCTGGGTGATCGCAAATGAGCAGAAATGCTGAGTATTTTAATGCCGGAGCACAGGTACTAGACGATGATAGAGTTACATTACTTTAATTTCATTCCCAAGTTTACCTGTGGCTGTTAGCAAAAGTCGAGAGCAGCCCCACAATATCAATAAAATGGGGTAAGCAGAAACACTGTCCCACAGACTGAGAGGAAAAAGTCAATACGCAGCTCCACACTGCCATAAATGAAATTTAACATGCGCCTATCTATAAATTCAGCAAAGGACTCGCTCTTATTTCATTGTTTCTTCAAGCACCATAAAAAGCATGTTTGTGGTTGAAGCTCAGGACTGCTGTTGATGTCTGGTGGACCTTGGAAAGTGAATATAGGGTGGGTCATCAGATTAATACTACACACTGATCTGAGATCAGTCTGCTCTAGGATCGGCTTTTGTCCTTCAAGCCCTGGGTTTGCTCCGAACCAAAAAAAGGACATACAGAACGACCCCAGCTACAATGAGATTTATATATCTGGACATTTTGTCTATTTATAGATACATATGACTTTTTGTCTGGCTAAGGAAAATTTGGGTAGAGAAGTATTCATAATTAACTATTTAAAGACCCACAATACCCAGATGTAAAATGCTCACAGAGTCCCTTTCCTGCCCAATCTCTCTGTCTTCCATGTCAAAGGTGACCAGATGAGGGCTCCAACAGTTTGGATTCTTCCGGTAGAACCTTAGCTAAACTCCTGAACAAACACTCATCAGCGTGTTGGCATGCTTCTTTCTACTCAATTTAATGTTTATACAACGTGTTTACAGTATTTAACTCCTGGCCTATTTCCAGAAATCGAGACAAAGGTCCTTGTTTTGTTTGGCACTCGTTGCTGAGCGAGAAGCCCTGATGCTGTAGCTCGACAATAACGTCGGACTGGTGAGTAGAACGCCAGGTAATCCGTGCGGATCATTCTTGGAAGACTTGACAAAGGTCAACCAGGTATTGATTCAGAAATGGTGGTGGTGTGTGGTTCTGCAGGCTAGGGCTTTGTGCCTCTGGTCAGAAGGTCACTGGTTCAGATCCTGTGGTCAGCAGATTCAGAGTAAGACCCTTAACCCCAGTTGCTCCAGGAACTGGTTGGCCCTGCTTTCTCAACTGAATGTCACTTTGGAAAGAAGCATCTGCTAAAATAAACATAATGGAAATGGGGATGACAAATTCTTAGAGACACAGATACACGCTGAAGGCTGAAGTTTGCAAAGACATTCATTCTGTTGAATGAATGAATTCATTCAGCTGTTGTTGCTGAAATATACAAAATGGCATTCCACTAGCCTTGTGGTTTTGGGGTATTCGTGTGAAATAAAATCTTTGTATCCTCTGGCCCTGATAACCCAAGATATATGGCGCAGCTGGTGAGCAGTACCAAATGGCAGGCCATTTAAGACCCGTGTGCTTGAGATTAATGCGAGGGGGAAAGTGTTTCCATGTTAACCGAGAGTGCGAAGCCCCGGATTGCTCCTGTTTTTAATCAGCCCAAATAGGGCCATGCGAGGCAGTTCAGAGTGATGTGAAAGTTTATCGTTAGAGGACCGTGATAAACAGATGTCAGAGTTACAGCTGAGAGGCCTAGCAGGCCTGTAGATTCACATGCTAAAAGGGCTAGCAAGATGCTAACTGAGCTGAAAACGACATTACAAATTCCGGATAAAACTCATCTAGCTACCAATCCTGTGGTATGTGGTGCTTTCTATTACTAACACAAACCCAGATTTACAAATGGCTGTAAGTGAAATGGATAAAAAGTATCAATTAATAATTAAAAAATACTGGAGCTTCATCACCCCAACCAATCAGCGACAGGACTGCTGTAAAGGCACGGACCCTTTCCATTTAGGCCACAAATGAATCACCAAACCTTAACTGACCCTGACTCCGCCAGGATAGGTCTCTGTTTCATTTAATCAAAAGCCTTTCTTGCCATTCCAGGGTGAATAGGGCCTCTTTTGAAAACTTATCCTACCCCTTATATAATATATTCAACCGCCACGCATTTCATTGTGGAAGTTATATATAAGCCCCATCTGGGCAGAGCGAGTGATAGATCATAGATGTTTGTTTAATATCTTTGCCAATGTTTCAGTTGATGATTTCAATAAGTTTCCAGCTCTGTTCGCTTATTGGATGACAACCTACTTCCTCTTTGCTTTCTAGTCACAGATGGCAGATATTTTATTTAAATACCTGTGATAGGATTTTTGGTTACAACAGAATACAGAGTATGTTAAATTTTATGATAAAAGGAAGGTATTATATCAAAACAGTTTTTTTTAAGATGAAGCCATCTGGACCCAAATGTTGAAAAAGCTATTGGAATAAACGATATGCCTCTTTTGCGGAAGCGTTTTTCCGTGACAACAGTGACAGTTGTGTTGGAGGGAGAGGGGGGCCGGTGACACTCAGTTAATTGGGTGACGTGATTTTTGACATTGGCTTATGCCACAATATCATAAAAGGTCCGTGGTAATCATTTCGCTGACACACACACACACACAGATACATGGTGGATTTATGTGCCTGTTTTCTGTCCTTCCTGTGGAAATATTTGACGGAAGGTCGTGGAAAACGTGAAACTCGATATCTGGAGGTAAGAGAGAGATGACCTAAATCATGCCACCCAGCCTCTGACGCCTCTCAGCTAAGGGTCTACCGGATGTCCTGTAATTCTTACACTACAGTCCCCTGTGAGGAACATTTTATTCAGTGTTTGTTTGTTGTCGATTATAGATGAAATGATGAAGGTCCTTTGGTTGATTTAAAACCTTATTTTAGCAGCACTTTTTGTCACAGAGCAATATGACAGCAGCTTCATTCCTCATGTTCGTTGTAAGATTAAATCGATCTTTACTGTTCTAAAAACAAAGCTTTAGTTATTCTATTATTTCTTAGCCCGCCAAATTCTGGATTTGCCAGCTTTCATCAAATGTATCGTACACTAAAGCCCTGCTCTTCTTATTGACCAGAGATCATGATACTGAACTTTATATGGCGACGGACACAGGAATCCAGATATAAATAACAGCATCATATATTACATTTAGTGAGGAATTTTGAAGACTTCTTTCATACACTTATGCCAAGCTAAGTTATGTTTTGTATAGATGTGATGTGCAGCAGCTTTGCGTGTGTGTTCGGTGACGGACAGTTGACTTGCCCCGGGTGCACCTCAGCCCTGTGCTGACCCCCGTCACGCTCGCCACAAAAAGTGGTTAGAAGATTTGGTACACATTTTGTTCCCCCCCACAGTCAACAAATTTTATCGTCGGACACCTGGGTGGCGAGGGTTGGCGTACCGATTTTCTTCAAATTAAATGTGGCTTCCCTAGCAGAGCCCAAGGTGACCTGCTCCACCCTCCCTGTAAGTTCCAGCTGTGAAAGCAACAACCTTCTCTGCTGATTCATCAGCAACTTAAACGAGGGACATGGGTCTGAGAAGTAGACTGGGATGGTAAAGAAAAACGGGTATTCATCATGTTGTGGGGACATTTGGTGGTATACCTGGACCACACACACACAAACACACACACACACACACTGAGGATAGGCTAAGAATACATTGGATATTGCCGCAAACATCTCTCAGACTATGAACACAGTATCCTTTCCTCTCCCAAAGTCACTGTCCTGGGTCACAGTCAGTCTGGAGTCTGTCCAATTTTTCCATTTCATGGTTGCCAGCTAATATCAAAATTTAACATCATGCTCCCACCCCATGCTCGGAGACCCCACCTTTTCTGATGGCTCATGGTTTCCACCAAATTTTATGGGTTTATCACCCATCTCACTCTTTTCACTGCGACTAGGGTGACAGGTATATTGTTGTGGTCTGTGCCCCTGAGAATGAACTGTGTGGATCCACTGTTTTGATGAGTCAGGTATCTCTAATCCAGCCCCCTCCCCCAAGTCAACAGCTGTGTTAATGAACAGACAGAATGCCAAACACACATCATTTACCCCCTTTCTCTTTGTAATCCTGATACCCACGAAATGTGTGTAAGATTCTGGCATTGTTGATGTTGAGGAAAGTTAAAAGGGCTCACTGCAATTTTGACGTCTCCGTGGCGACAATGTTGAATATGCATTATAATTCACCCCCCCCCCATAAGGGTGACCACTTCCCCCTCTTATGGTCACCACATGGGATAATTATTCAATATAATATAATTATTCACCAACATCACATGGGATAATTATTCAAATTGTCCATATTTCTCAATGCTTTTCACTGTGAACACGGGCAGGATCAGCCCAGGCCTCTCCCTGCCTGTCTGTCAGTGTAAAGACAATCCCACCTTTTATCCGTTACCCCCCAAAGCTTGTCTTTAATCCATGAGGCCTTTGATGTCTCAGTGTCCAGCTCACAAGGTCATAGGATCACGCTTTGTGCCGGCAGTCACGTAGCTTGCTGTCGAGAATCATCTCCTTCCCAGACTAACACCAGTAGTAACTGGCCGATTGCTGTGGGTGTCAGTAATAATAATTCAATTTGAAGATGGCGGGGGGCAGATAGGGTGAAGCCGTGAATGGTTATCCCGTCGAGACGTGCCACAAATGTGCGTGTGCATGCTGTCCTCAGATCGGGGGATAAATTGTAAGCACGTCCTTTCAGTCCCCTTCTGGCACAACGTGGATGACTGTACCTTTATCAGCATCCATCAAAGCTCACGTTACTGTGGTCAAAACAGACACAGATATGCATCACAGAACTGCTGTACTACAGAATAAGGAGCATAGTCACCACTACACCAAACTCACACACCCGTTATCCTGAGGTGCATTACACAGTCAAAATGACTGCTACTCTTATCTTAACCAGCTGGTCAGCTGTATTGCAGTTCTAGCCTGATATGTAGGAGGGACAGTCCTTTTGAATCTTCATAATCACATTCAATATGTATAAGGTTGATCCTATACATAATCTTTAGAGGTATTACTGGTTACCTGTACAAAAGGGTGTACCTGGATGGATGCCAACCCCACATGTACACAATTAAATTTCAGAAGCCGCTAAATGAAACGTGTTTTTTGGCCGTTATTGTTACCTAACGGCCTTTTGCTGCTTGTGCCTCCAGCAATATTTCACTCAGAGAAGGCATCTCCAGTGACTAAAGTAGGAATCTGACAAAGATGGATGAGTTAAGCAAGGAAGTAAGATGGTCATCCTAGGGGTGAGGCAAAGTCAAGAGACAAGGACATTGGTTCACTTGCTCACCTTATTACTGATAAGTAAAAGCCTCAGACCTAGACCACATCACCTAGACGCCCAAGCCTGCACTAGATTGTCAGCCTTCCCTAAACCCAAACCTGGGTCGTTTTACTGTTTCCCCTCCATGACACCAAAACAGCTCTCCCGTGTTTCTCTTAGATCTCTTCCCAACCTTCTCCTCAAAATAAAGCCCATATTGCTTCCCCCCATGCCTGTGTCACTTGGATCCATCCACTGCCCCATCTGAGGCAAGTCTTGCAGGTACCATTTCTCCTTCAGCAATACAAATAACACATTTTTTTTATGTTCTGATGTCTAGTGAAAAAGCTTGGCTTTGGTGGCAACTGTCATAAATTTGCATACCATCCATTCCTCCATCCACCCATCTATCTTCCATAGTCACTTATCCAGAACAGGGTCATGATGACCCAGCAGCCTATCCCAGGAGACACAGGGCACCGGGCAAAGGACAAGCTGGATGTGACACAGCCCATCAGAGAGCAGATACACAGTCACATACTTTGGAGGTACCAGTTAAGCCAAATGCATGACTGGGACAGTGGGGGGGAAACCCAAACAATCATGGGAGAATGTGCAACTTCCACACATGTAGCCTAGAAAGGGAATCAAACTCCCAGCTCTGGAAGCAGCTATAGCACCACCTACTGAGCTGCATATATATTTACATTGTATTATAATAGTGCAGTCTTAGCAAAGCACTAACCTTAGTATTAATTGGACTAAATACCAATAAGGAAAACAAAGCACATTGACCGCATGCTGGAGCATCACTAGGATCTTGAGACATCAGGGGTTTAGCCCCGGTTCTCAAACTGACAGCATGGCTGTTAAAGCACCAGAGCTAAACAACTGATTTGGAGCTCATCTGGATTTATTCGTGGCTCCAGCCCTGGATGCCCCAGCCCAGCGGCGCCTCTGACCACAACCCTTTTGATCATCAGAAGAAACCAGAGTTCCCAGAAGGAACCCTCATGAACATGGGAAGGAGATGCAAACACCACATGCACAGAGCCGAGGGCAGGAATTGGACCTTAGAGGCGTGAGGCTACAGCACTACCCATGGAGCCTGACTTACAAAGCAGAGTTGTAAAAATCAAAGGCAATTATTTCCACACAGTTCCATTTCTATTGGACTTGGCAATGAATCAAATAAATAAAGACTAAGTTCATCAACTCAGCGTAATGCTATACGCGCCCATTTCCGAAAGCTGCGATGCCCTCTGGGTCCGGCCACGAAACACAGACAAGACGTTTGTCCTTATAGGTCAGCCAGTGACCTTTAAACTGAGGGCTGACTGAACAGACAGACGAGTGTGGCTATCTTAGCAGAAATCGATATGTGTGGGCGGTTCGCTGCCTTTTGCTGCTGCCCTTTCCTGAATTTCAGACGCACTGTCCGCATTTCAGATCCTATGTTCGCTTACGTACAGAAACATAAAACAGACGGTGTGTTTTTGAATGCGTGTATTGGTTTGGGGGGTATCGATTAAACTCAGTAAGCTAAAATTCTTAAACGCTTAAAATTAAACAGTCCTACGTAAAAACATATTACATCTTAAGACATATGAAGATGTCTTCCCAAGACTGATCTGTACAGTAACTGTGCCATGTGGGCATTGAGCAAAGAATAACAACATTAGGCCGGTTTTGGTGGATCTGCATCTCATTTTTCATGTTTCATTACTGAATCCCTGTATTTGTTCCAAGAACTATCATCACCAATGGTAACACGACATGATCGAAGGAGATTATTTTGTCCACAATAAGCCAGCACACATTAAGTCTCCACTTATGGTCAGACTGCAGAAACAGAAATGGCCACATGCAAAATTCACTCCCCGGGAACAAAATGCAGCGCGGGCTGACTGCCCAGGTGCACAGGCAGTGCAATGCTCTGCAAGCGCCCACCTAGCTGACGAGCAGAGGCAGGGAAGGCGACAGCCGCGAGATCTGGGGTACAGACATGAGTCAGGCGTGTCAGTGCCTGTGGAGGGCCAAACATAATTGTGTCGATGGTGTTTCCTCACCAGCCTACATTAACAATAATAATAATAGTAATAATAATGTTTCTGAAGGGTGTGTAGGTTTTATGACCAGAACAGCTGATAGGCATTAAAGGGTCAAATGTTTGTCCCCGCAAGGAAATCCCATTTGCTATTCACATGGCAGGTGTAATGAGCACAATCCGCTTTTGAGGATTTTCTCTCACCCCCCACCCCCCTTGCAGTATGTATGGAATCACAGATATCGTTATAATGGAGGTCCTGGTAGGATACTGGCAGCCACGTTTAATTTACCAGCTTCTCACATTTACGCAAAATAAGCGACACCGTGGGACAGCACCGTGGCGCAATGTTTAGCACCGTAGCCTCACAGTCGTCGTTGTGTTTCCTCCGGTATCCCCCCACAGTCCAAAAACATGCTGTTAATTGAAGTTACCAAATTATCTGTAGCTGTGCGTGTGTGAGTGAGTGAATGGTGTGTGAGTGTGCCCTGCGATGTCTTGGCGCCCCATCCTGGGTTTTTCCCTGTTTTGTGCCTGTAGCCTCAGTGATCCCCCCGCCACCCTGAACAGGATAAGAAGTTACAGAAAATGGATGGATGGATGGATGGAACTGACACAGCTCAGAACAAGGTAACATGGTGGAAGAAGGGACAATCTATGCACCAAAAAGGCTGTAAGAAGCTTGGGGTGCTGGCCTTTGAGTTATAAAAATGAGTGCCGCTGAAATAATCCTCTGAATCTGGGGCCTGCACCTTTGTGAGACATCTGGTTTGAAGTATTGAACTGACATCATTATCCTAGATGCCATCGATTGCAATACCTCCATGTGAGATTTTAACATATTCCAAGTTATTATAGAGTCAGGGTGAACCTGCAGTCTGTCCCAGGATGCACAGGGCACGAGAGAGGAGACACCCTGGGCAGGATGTCAGTCTGTCGGAAAGCACATAGTCTTACATGCAGCCAAGCACTAATTTGCTTAACTACATGTTTTTCGGATGGCTGGTGGAGACCAGAGCACCTTGAAGAAATCTGCAGAAACAGGAGAACTCAGCGACTCAAAGACAACACAGCGAATCTAAGAGAATATTGTCTATCTGCATTTGACGTTGACGCCTGTTTGTGGAATTGACTCAGAAGGATTATCAGCTATGAGCTGCTGGAACACCTTTTCTCACGGCAAAGTGAATTAACTTCCAGTTTTATTTTCATTCCAGTGCTCGGCGGACAAACGGATGGGAGAAATTCACACGCGGGGTTCGGGGAAAGGCGTTTGCAGGCACCGAATAGAGGCTCCTCACCCGGCCATTTATCAATTTCGCCCATGAAATGCGATTTCGTTACACGCAGTCAGAGCTGCTTAGCGGTGTTAGCATGGCAGGTAGCTGCTGCCAGCCGCTTATGGGAGTCAAGCGGCGGAAACGCGGATGCCCATATATTCATATCCTCCAGCCTATGGGTGGGGCTGGGGTTGCTCACTCCAGCAGGACATCAATTTCCCGAAAGCACCAGGGCAACGGCCTATACACCGTTCACTGTACGCTTAAAGCAAGCAATGTCAGTCAAAGGACAGAAATCTAGGAGGAACTCGAGCTTCCATTACACATGTGCTACAGCTTGGACTAAAAACCAGACATCTCCACAGGAAGGTACTAATGAATTAAGAAGCCAGCGGCAGTGTGTGTTCCTCTCGGTAATCAAAACACGCTGCCCAGTGATTTGAGAATGACACGGAGTCAGCGGACATGTCTGTGTCTGAGACAGGGCTCAGGTAAATGATCCACAGCCCAGGGGGCACAGCTGCCTGCAGGTCACACCGTGGAAAATAACAGCGAATGGGTCTGTTTGAACAATATAAAGGCTCCAGGTACAGAAAAAGACCTTTTATCTTGTTGCTGACAGCCCCAGTAAAATTAGGCAAAGATGAATTATGCTGTTGTATAACCAACAAAAACAAAATGCACACACAAAATGCCCTTGAGAACTTCCACATTGCCTCGATCTTCTCATCGCCATCTTCATTTGCACCTCATTCCCTAAGGTGACTAATGAAGATGCCGGAAGAGGGTGAGGAAGAAAAGAGTGTTTATGTAGCTCATGGTCCTTGTCACACCACCCAGTGAACTCCAGTGTCACACACGTGTGTGACGGCTGGCGCCACAAGCCTCGTATTGTCCACCAGAATGCTTCCCTCTTCTAAGCTGGTTCTTAACCTTTCAGAGCCTCTGCTGTGCAGTTTAAACTGGCAACCATACAGTATCTGCAACTTGTGGCCACCCAGCATGACGAGATTAAAGAATGACAAAAACAGGGGGCAGCACTGGTTGTTCTTCATCATGCTCCATAATTGAACCTCTACATGGGAGACTGAAGGACCATCTGAGAAATCAGGTCTGTCTTTAGGGATTTCGCTGTAACATGAGTACAGTTTAAAGCCCGTTATCTTGGTCATCCTGAAGTCTCAATGCGCCATTCTTCTCCGAGGCCTGTTTCTCCGTTCTGCATTATATTAACACTGATTCAAGCTGTCAATGAGAATCGAGGATGGGCTAATGAGCATCACTGTGCCCCCCACACAAAAGGAACACTTCTATCAATGGCTTAACTGCGCAGCTCAGGGGCGGGGGGTGGGGGGTGACTTAACACACCAATGCCCTGCATGCATGACACAATTCCAGCTGAAGATCTGAATGGAAATGTTTCCTAAGCCCATCGAGCCAGTGCTCTCGTTTCATGCATATCTTCAGTTCGGTTAGTTGGTATATAAACAACAAATTTGCATGGGCTCGTTTCCTTTTTCCTTTTTCAGAGCAGCATATATGTATTATGTAACAGAAATTATATAACACGTGCAAAAATATTTTCTCATTATTTATAGTACTTTGTGCAGGAAGAAATGGAAATCTTTGTTCATTTATAGTCTATAGTCACCCTTTAGCTATATGGGTTGCTGCTCAGCTGTATAGATTCAATGAAGTATATGGCTGGACCCAATATCTGTGGAGAGCTGTAGGTAAATCAGATCTGCTCCTTCTTCCTGTTCACCTGACCAGAGATACTAATCAAGCCCCATTCTGCTCTGACTTCTCATTAGCATCAATTAGGAGTTCCCTCTGACGAACGCATCCACCCTCTTCATGGTCGAAGCATGAGTCCTGGGGGAGCTTGTGGGAAAGTGCACACCCACCCCCCCCCCTCTGATCCCCTCTCTTATTACCGTCCTATCCTTTGATGTGTTTTCAGCGACCCACATTTGATCACAGCTTGCGTTAATTATTCAGGGCTCAGACGACTTCGCTAATGTAACAGAAAGTCTGGATAAGTGTCAGCCTTGGGGCTGGCGCCTGGGTGGATCAGATAATGCCCAGAAACCTTCGGACCTGCACCGTGCGTCTGATGGATGCATCGCCCCGTAGCCTCCGCGCAGTACCGGGAGCGATGCATCCAGACAGCACTAACAAGCGGGCCGCTAAGACTCGCCCTCGGCTCATTCTCTCCATCTGTCTCTGCCTCCCGCAGACAGATGCATGTGTTCTCCAGGAAGGAGAGCCTAAAATATCGTCAAATAAATTTGCCAAAGAAATTAATGCATTGCTTTTTAAAACTAATGACATTAATTTACTGCAGGGCGCTTATGTGCTCTCTTTCTCTCTCTCTCTCTCTCTCTCTCTCTCTCTATATATATATATATATATATATATATATATATATCGCACATAAGCGCCCTCTAGTGTAGTGAGGGCTCCGTAATTCTAATCTCATCAACTTTCACTCCTCCCGATTAATGGCACAAAATAACGCCAATTAATCAGACTTAGACAAAATATCATTTCACGTGGGGAGCTGTGATTGCTTTGTGGAGTGTTGTTGTCCTTTAGAGTCCATTAAAACCGGGTACACGAGTCCATATACTGACTAAATGTATACATTTGTTTAAGTTAATAATCATCCATCGGCTGAATAGCAGATCGTACTATGAACCATTTCCCGACAGTAGCAGCTCTGCAGGCACGGCTCAATTAATGTGGCCCTTCGCCATCGCGAATAAGCACGTAGCAAGGGCATAAAATATTAAGGCACTTGCCTCAAAACAAGCTATGCATATCGGACACACCCAGTGATTTACAGCAAAATCCTTCCTTCAAAACCAACGCCAGGGTTTCACTTGTACTCGACTGAAGGATATACAAATGGCCAAAACTATACAGTTTTTAAGATGTTTACAGTACTGTACATGGAATGGCATGGGGGACGACGAAAGTATGCCGTATAATTACATAAATTTTGCAACAGTCACAGAAAAAATGGGATAGGTTATCTCTGGTATTTGGAGCCGTATTATACACCCCAACTTTCTGTACTGGTCAAATTGCACGCCGCAGATGCAATAATTATACGCGGAATATTTCATATGCCACTTTCACTCCGATCAGGCATGGGTGTCAGTGCCCCGCCCATCTGAAAAATCTCCAAGCAACCTAAATTTCGACCCCCTCTCTTACTTTACTCCTATTTTGGATAAGACATGTACACTATTATCTTTAAATACTTAAACAAGTACGTCGTTTAGTATATATTTGCTTCCCATAGACTTATCTAACAACACCATGTAGCTGGATATATTAAAACGGTCACGTTTCCAAAAACAAAATGCCTCCCACAATCCGCGGCGATTGCAGAGAATAATTTAACCTAATATGCATCATGATAAATATACACTGTATTCCATAAAGCTCCGTACACAAACTGCCGCATCCGAATACACCCAACACAGTACCTTTTTTATCCGATAATTAAACTATATGAATTTCAGAGAAACAATCTGTAATATATACAACAGTCCTTGAAATGCAGCGGAACAAGCAAGATATGTGTCTTTAAACGGACGTTTATTACTGCACCTCTCCCTAAAAATAATTGTAACAACTTTACAATACCGACAGTGATCTAAATAACAGAGAAATATTTGTCACAACAGTCCTATGGTTGTTCCCGACCTATTCAAATAAATGTTACAATGTTTGTATTTGGAAATAGAAAGCATCCGCTGACATTATGTACCGTCACTACATGCACCAGGTAATCGCCGCGTACAGCACCTGGGGACTTCAAAATTTTCAGTCGCATTTACACCATCAAGCATGCAGTTAAAACTTTTCTCTTTTAAATCGAAGTTATACATACCCTCCGCAACCGTGTTCTTCATTTTGGGAGGAAATAATCCAATAAAGGCACCCTTATTTGGCTTGTGGAAAAAAACGTCGCCTACTTGTTCTCTGTCAGTCGTCCGAGCAGGAGATTTGAAATTGAAATAATCGCAAATCCAGGGCACAGCTAATCACTGTCAACCCTTTCAAAATTGGAAAAATACATACATATAAACTTTAGCCGTATGTTTTCTTATACAGGCGGACAAGTGGAGAACGAAGTCTCCCTTGAGAGCCGCGCGTAGTCATTTGGTGATGGGGGAGAGTACAAAACTGTTATCAACATCCAGACATAGGACCTCTTTTCAGCCATTAAAAAAAACCCTCAAAAAAAGACAAACAGACAGACACATACATACAT
Organism: Mormyrops attenuatus; assembly: GCA_026777985.1. NCBI lineage: Eukaryota > Metazoa > Chordata > Actinopteri > Osteoglossiformes > Mormyridae > Mormyrops > Mormyrops attenuatus. Next base: position 30,697,178 of record JAODKC010000044.1, on the reverse strand, counting down.
ATATACACAAACAAACGAAAACACACAAAGCAACAATCCAACGAGCGACACGGTTTGGTCGGGGCTGGAGAAATCAAAAAGCAATCCAGGATGCGGGAAAATAGCTCCGGCTGTCCAGGGGCTGGATTCTCCGGAGCGACATCCCAAAGTACAAGGAGGGTGTGAGGATGGCGGTGGACACTCGCTGTAATAACCTGCACTGTATTACTGTGACCGTTTGCATGGGATTGCAAACGGACACAAGGGGAGAGAGGAAGAGAGGCGGGGGGGGGGGGGGGGGCAAATTTTTATGTTTTATAGGGCGAGATAAGGGATTTAGCCCAGCTGAAATTTTTAATGGATCATTTGGTTTTACGGGAGGGGAAACGGTTTTGATTAAAA
>JAODKC010000044.1:30684573-30696697 GCA_026777985.1 Mormyrops attenuatus | reverse complement strand
AAGATGAATGTTTTATAGGGCTAGATCAGGGATTGAGCGCTGCTGAATGTTTTATGGGATCATGTGGTTTGACGTGAGGGGAATCGGTTTGGATTAAATTTCAATTTATGAAATGGCTAGACAGGGTTTAAACTCTGTGTGTGTGTGTGTGTGTGTGCATGTGTGTCTGTGTGTGTGAATAGGCAGGTGATCGGTTGAAGAGGGAGACCAAGGCACTGCTATACGGGCTCAAACCACATTCAACTGAATGTTTCCTTAACATTCTGCTACACCCGTTTCGAAAAGAATTAGGCCTATATCAATTCACAAATTATAACCGAAGTCCACCGTCCTAGGCTTGTAAAATATAATTTAAAAACATATTAAATTGATTAAATATCTTCCCATACAGTACTTAATCTACAGTAATGATATTGACAGGTTCGGTCTGTTATTTGCATATATTCATTTATAAGTGCGAAGCATCTGTAACTGTGCCACCACGACCAGAACCAGAAAGATGAATAGGCCGATCACCTGCGATCTGTACATTCATTTTGTAAAGTACGAGCGCCTTAACGCGCTGTTATTCGTAAGCGAAATACGCCACCTAGCGATAGCAAACAAACACCTACTGCGTTTGGCTGTTCTGGAACTCATCATTTATTTCGTATATAAATTGCATGAATTTCATATTTCATAATTACACTATCTGGAAAGAGTTAAACATTTTTCTAAATGGATAACAATGACAAGGCTCACACTATTACGAATTATTTAAATTCTCATAGAATTTTATTGTACGTTTATTGGCCATTGCATTCACATATGTACATTCACATACATCGTAACGGTTTAGGGTGCCTGTCTTAAAAGTGGTGTACAACAATTCTAAACCGTTAAATATTTGCTATAGCAATTTCGACATCTTGAGACTGTAATGTACAGACTTTTAGTTACTGGCTATGTGTCGTCTATAATTACACGAATTTCACAAGGATTACATTTTCGGAAAGTGCGTTTTGATAAGCATTTGTATAAAGATTATACATTTTTTCCTCATTTAAAATTTATTGAATGTTTAGAAAACGGTTTCCTGAGTAATTCCCCTGTCAGTTGTAATGAAACTTAACATATTTTGCATAACTAACACATCCAGAATGAGTGACGGATTGTTTTTAAAATTAGAATTGATTTACTTAAATATTTTTTCTTCATAGCTGTATTTGACTGAATAATTTGAGTAACAGGTGAGACAGACCATTAACCGTCTCCAGTGAACAAGATGCAGATTTTCTATAAACTAGAAATAGATGTGTTGCCAGAAAATTGAAATGCAATTGGAGACACGATTAAAATAAGTATGGAAAAGTCAACGGTTTACTTCGGAAGTTTTCAGAACTGAGGATTGCAGAATAGATATCGACAAACATTACTATGAAATACAGAAAACCCTAATAATACAATTTGTAGCGGAATTATGCCGTAACGATAGAAAATCGGACTGTGCTTCTTTTTCACTTTAATCAAGGAAAAACGGTGCTCAGGGACTATTTTGCACTTTTGTCATTTACGGTATGTATCTATTTGAAACGTGTTATTAATTCTCGGTTAATTGTGCCCTATTAACTGTTAACAAGATATTTTTAGGCAAAAACATTTAAAAATCTGACAGCAGATCCCCCCCCCGGGTTCTGCTTGCAGATAAACTGATTTCTGAAGGATTCTTTGTTCACACCCAGAAAAAAAATCGTCCGATACAGTTATTCCTCCATCTGCTGTGAGTCGACTAGAAACCGCACATTCAGTGTTAAGGAGGATACGGACTTAGATCAGCGCAGTTGTTCATCCCCTTCCCCCCTCTGATACATAGTACAGCGATCCGTGTCTTTATTTGCCTCAGTTATTGGTGAAACGGCGGTCGTAACTCAGTGCGTGTAAATAAGCACGGTATTGTGTAGCGCCACGATCAGTCCTGGGGATATCAATTTAAGCATAGATGCATTAACACCTATCTTATCAGGGAACAATGGCACAGTATAAATGAGTTTCCGTTTTTTTGGTCACATCTTAATATGGGTATTGCAAGGACAATTCCACTGAAAGTTACCTTTTATCCTTTAGATCCCCTCCAGAAATTAATTGGAGCTTCAGTGCAAATGAGTGTAACTTAAGTGTAATATATTCCTCACCCACACTGCACTCAGGATATCTAAGAATTTTTATTTCTTTTTTCGGTGAAATTTGCAAAATTATGTTAAGTGACAGATCTCTGTGCCTTCCAGATAACTGTGTGAGTCTTCATTAAAAAACAAAAATAGATTGGTTGGTGTGATGATCACAGCCTTATCTTTAAGATGTAGTTGGAACCCCTTGCAAGGAGATTGTCAGGAGAAGCTGCAAATGCTTAAAGAGCTCATCGTGTCTTGGACCAAAAGAGACCAAAGAGCTTGTGAGGAACCATTTTGACCACAATATGGCGTGTTATACTCACAGAATTGCATACTTCAATAATTATTTCAGAAAATTCAGGCATTTTGTGAACTTTGGATCTTAATGGGTGGATTTTTTATATACAGCAACCTGGAAATCCATCCTCCAGTAATCTAAGATGGTCTCTAATAGCTTGCAGTCAACAGAATCATCCACTTGAAGCTATTCAGTTACTGTACTTTCAATGTCAGTGACACCATAACTAGATAAATGATCTTCAACACCCAAACCACTATTTAAGTTGTAATAAATGGAAGCATTTGGATATTTTTGAGGTCTTCTTTGTACAAAGTTCTGAAGGACTTTAATTCACTGCTTCTCCAGACTGGGCAGCCATAATATGTCACAGACATCACATTGAAACATCTCTAAAGGGCACAACTCCCAGGGGGAGATGAGTGAACTTCTGAGCACTAAATGCAGATACCTGTGCACAAACACCTACATGCAGTGCAGCTTTGTTGCTATGGAGATACATATAAAGGCAGGAGAGGACCATAGGAAAAGTTCTGCTCATGTCATATCTGTCACGACTCGAAGGCAACCGTAGCGAAACAAACGGGATTCAATTTGAACTTAAATGTATAGAGTATGGAAACAAACTGGACCGTGAGTGATCAAAATGGGAGGTCTGAAAATTAGGAAGGACACAGGGAACAGGAAAGATTGATGTCAATGACTGGACTAGGGAACACAGGACTGGGAAACATATAAATGATACTAACAAGAGAGCTAACGAGAGGCAGCTAGGAGTGATTAATGCAAAGGTTAGGAATGAGAGGTAAGACAAATGAGTAACATGTGTGGTGTGTTAGGTTCATGTCAGGGAGGAGACAAGAGGGTCAAGTGGACATAGCAGGCAGGACGTGATGTAACCCCCCCCCTCGAAGGACATTACATGGGAGGGGATCAAGGATAGCAAACAACCGGGCAGACAGGACTGACATGGCACACGGGATTGATGCCACAAAAGACCAGAGGGACAGAGACCTTGACACGACAGGACAGGGCAGGATGGAACATACCAAACCAGGGAACATCAGATGGATAATAAGCCAGGACATCGGACAAGACACATGACACAACTTTGGAAATAAAACAGATCGAGGCAAAACTAGGGACAACAAAGAGGACATCCAGCAAGACACACACCAGGACAGGGCAGACAGGTAGAGGAACCACAGATACAAGAATAGGAATATAGAAGAGGGCCACAGGCGACACAAGCCAGAGCAAAACAAAAGCAGGACCGGGCAGTGGGACAGGGAGTGAGCTGCAATGAACGGAAACGGGGAATGTCCAGGAAGCATCCCGGACCCTGGATAGTTAGGCAGTGAACATGGGTTATGGGTCCTCCTGGGCCTGTTTGCCAGCAAGGTGGGACCTGTCCGGACCGCATGACAGAAGGGCCTCAGAGGACCAGCTGGACCAGGTGGTTGATCCTCCAAATCCATCCAGAAAATTAATCAGCCCATCAGGTGTAGGGCTGATGGTGAACAAGGAGTTGGGCACTGGAATGGCAGCGACCAGGGAGTCAGACGCCAGACTGGCAGCAACCAGGAAGTCGGTGCCGCATGGGCAGCAGCCAGAAGGAGTTGGGGACACTTCTGGTGCTGGAGGAGAAGAGACAGGCACCCAGGTGATAACAGGAGAAAAAGCAGGCCCCGGCGGGATATCAGGAGATGAGGTAGACACCTGGGTCAGTTTCACGCTGCCGCAGTGCCAGGTGTGTGCAATGTGGCCCTTCATGGGTCCTAGTTGGAGCATTCTTCTATGGACCGTGTGCTAGGAGTGCGGGCGGAGCAGCCCTCTCTGGGCTGGGAGCCTGGTGCATGGCTTCCAGGGGTGCACAGAGTTGAAAATGGGCTCTAGAAGCATGGCAGAGGTGAGGATGCCTCCTGTTGGGCTGGGTTTTGGAGGCTAGGGACGAGCAGGTACATCCTCTTCTAGGTCAGACTCTAGAGGCTCGGGAGAAGAGGGTGCGGCTGGGCCGGACTTTGGGAGACTGGGCGGAGAGGCAGGCCATCCTGGACTGGGAGCTAGAGATGCAAGAGTCCTCTGCTGGAGGCGTGATGTCAGGCAGGGCAACAGCCACAGGCACCACGAGCTTTCTCCGCTTCTTCCTCCTGCGACTGAAAACCACAGAAGGGGCTGCAGCAAGCCGCATGGCTCTGGTTTGCTCTCATGATTTTTTGTGCCGCCAAGGGGGAAGAACTACAGAATTCCCAAAGGACTTTGATCCTCACTCCTGTAGCTATCTGCGGCTTACTATGACTTCTCAAGAAATTGCCAGAGACTAGGAGGAGGAAAGAAAAAATAAATGAATAAATAATAACAGCTCTATATGCAAGGCACTTCGCAGAGAGGGGTTGATGCGTAGAAATCTGGAGCCTGCCCAAGGTACGTAGTGACAGCCTGGGGGAGGGGATGTTGTCCGCTGTCCTGTTTTTTTGTCATGTAGTTTCTTCTAGCCCATTAGCAATTTTTCACTATAATGAAAATTTGCATAAAAGTTCATTCATCCGAATTGGATTTGTTGTGAATTTGTACATGTTTACAAATTATTTTCTCTGCAGTGGTTTGGACATATTTTGCAGCTACTTAACTGTTATAGCTGTAGTTAAAGTATTTGTAAGAGTACTTTGAACAGTATAGAATATGGATAGGCAACCTTGATGCTGGAGTGCTCGTCTCCAGCAGGTTTTATATCCTACCTGATGAGTTACTCTCTGCCTGAGATCAGGTGTGGTTCCTCAGAGACCAGGTAGGATGGAAAACCTGCTGGATATCAGCGTTTTTTCTGTCATATCTACATCTTTGCGGCTCAATGACTAGTGCAATAGCTTCGTATCTCCAACACTTGGGGTCTAGCTCTGCGTATATGGAATTCACATGTTCTTCTCCATTTCGGTGGATACCTCCCAGTCCAAAAACCTGTGCTTACTGTAGGTGCAACGTTATCTCTAAGTTGCCTTTATTGTGTGTGTCACAAGCAGTTATGGGAGATGTGTTCGCATTGATAGAAATATTAATAGATCCTTTTTACTATCGGTATCAAATAACTCATCCTAGTAATGTGAAGGCTGTCTATGGTAGGACAGACCATGGAAAAAAATGCATTAATTTCAATCATTTAAGTAGTACTGTAATGTTTACCCCTGCATCCCTGCCCAGAATAAACAATGTGAAGCTGGACAGAAGGATAGAATGTTTATGAGATACTTATTGTTTGCTCTCCTTTAGCTCATAATAGATTTTTCCAGATACTCCAGTGTTCTCTCACAGTCAGTGGCCCTGCTGCTCACTGCAAACTGGCCTCCCTGAAATGTCCCCAATGTGTGACTGCATGTCTGTGTGTGTCTTGTGCACCCTGCTGTGTTTGGAAGTGAACTGTGTCATGATCGATGCAATTTCTTTGAACCTTAGGAAGAAAGTTTCAGTTCATGGGGCTGGAAAACCTTTGCTAAGACGACTCAGATCAGCCCAGTCCGGCAGATAGTGGGCAAATATAGGAAACTGTCCACCATTGTTTTCCTTATTCTTAATAGTGGCCAAAAAAAACTTTAATACAATACTTATTTGACGGTGGCCCAGGCAGGTCAGCGTAATACAAAAGCCGCAACACAAATACAAAAGCCACACCAAAAATACAAAAGCCGCAAGAAAAATACTAAAGCCACAAGAAAAATACAAAAGCCGCAAGAAAAATACAAAAGCCACAACGGAAGTGGAAAGTTAGCGATAACGTTACGTTATTTATTATTCTGTTTTAAACGAAAGATCGGTCTGCTGGCCAGATGTAATAAGAATCATAAACATGTCGCAGGTCCTAAGTAAAGTAAAATATAAATAAAAGGGACTGTCCCGTTTTGATCGATCGATCTCCCCAATAACTAGCAGATTATTAACTAAGAGTCACGCCACTTGTGTTAGATGAAAAAACCAAAACAGAAAGTGAGTGCTTATGCTCGTTATCCGTTTTTCCATTTTTGATTTGAGCACAAAACGGATTATGAGGTTTATCCATTTCCAATTTTGTGCTCAAATCAAACATGGAAAAAACGCATAACAAGCGATAACAACATTTCACTTCCTTATGAAACTTAGAAAACGTCCCCTGCACCCTGCCTGTCCACCAGCAATAATAGTCCCTGGCAACCTGGACCAATAAAATATATATAGACAGACAGGCCATTGTATTTCCATACATTGTGGGTCATTTCCGTTGTGGCTTTCGTATTTCCGTTGTGGCGTTTGTATTTTTCTGAGAAGGGTCTAGCTGCAGACGCCTGTAGAGCGGAGCTCCACCGGAAATAGTACTATATTATATAATATATATATATGATATATATGTAATATAATAACATATATAATATAATGATTATATCTCATGTTTCCGGTGGAGGTGACGTATTTCCAGTGAAGATCCACTCTACAGGCGTCTGCAGCTAGACCCTCTTGATTTTTCTTGCGGCTTTTGTATTCGTGTTGTGGCTTTTGTATTTTTCTTGCGGCTTTTTCATTCGTGTTGTGGCTTTAAAATTTTTCTTGCGGCTTTTGTATTTGTGTTGTGGCTTTTGTATTTGTATTGCAGCTTTTGTATTACGCTGACCTGTCTGGGCCACCGTACTTATTGATACTCCATAGTATCATTAAGATGTTGAGAGTAATACCTATGGATTTACAGGCCTCTCCTGCTTTGGTTAGTATTCATCCATCTTGCATCAGTTTGTCCAGTGTTGCCGAAGCCCTGGAACATATCCCAGACAAAATATGGGCTGAAGCTAGGGGACAAAGTGGACAGGAAGTCAGTCCATCACAGATCATACACACACAATTAGTCACCACGGGCAATTTAGAGATGCATCTTTGCATGAATGCAGTCCACTGATCCACCAGCCAAGCTACTGAGGGCTGTTCATGAATTTACCATAAGGGAGACACTAGACGAGCACAGAAAGCTGCCAAGAAAAGAAACCAATGTTCTCTAAGAAGAACTCTTCTTGAAAACTCGCATTTGTCAAATACCACTTGGGTCGTCCAAAAAGCGACTGGAATATCAGATGGATATCAAAGCAAGGTGAACTCTTGGGGCTAAGTTAATGTTAAATGCTGCATACCGACAACAGAACCCCAGTTTATTCCAGCCATGGAGAATGGGACCTGGATGTATGTGTGTATGGCTGACTGGCATCCGTGACACCTGGATCCTTGAGGAAAGGATGACATCCTGATACTACCAACAAATTCCAACTGATTCGCTGCCAAGGTGTCCATCCATGAACTAAGGCTTTACAAAGCAAAACTCTACAAACTCTAAAACAATGTCTGAAGCAAAAATAATTGTCATAGTGGTGCTAAATTACCCATGTCATATAAGTGTATGCGCTGTGATTGGCTGACACCCTGGCCTGGGTGCCCCCTGCCTCTTGTCCTGTGATTCCTTGGATCTGTTCAAGCCTTTCCAGGACCCTGCTTCGAATAAGCAGTTAATATTAACTAATCTATTCTCGCTGTTTGTATAACCTGTGAAATCCTCCTGGGAGACCATTACAAAATCTCTGCCAGCTGCAGTGTTACAGAATTTCACCGTGCTGGAGGTTTTTTGAAATGACAGAAAAAGTTTAGTTCAAGTTCACTGCAGTGCTGAGAGACAGCAGTTTCCCTTGACGCTTATAAAGCACACATGCACTCTATTTAATAAGAAAATAAATCAGTGTAACCTGCCTACAATGAAAAATCCACCTGCCGTGGCAGTATCATGCCGGTTTCATGCTATAAAACTATAAAAATGTATATTTTTTTAGAAGTCGTGACCTAACTTTCATTAAGATTCAATGGCAAGTGATTTTCGTCTGCAGCCCAGGAAAATAGTTTTCATGAGAGGAGGTCCAGAACTTATTACTGTATTGAAATCAGGTGGACATGGAGTCACTTACAGCGAACTGTAATTGCAAGGCCTCGAGTTCTCCCTTCACCCATCTCATTTTCACTAAATAGGTTTCATTATGTTCTTGAACGCCATCACATGCACTGCGACAAGTACGAAGGTGCAGCAGGGGGCACAGCGGGGACAAATCAAACCTACACATCCCTCCAAATATTGCTTACAAGGTTACATTCATTGAGGAGAGCACCTGCCTCGGAGATTTATTCCAGGGATATCTCTGCCGTTCAACCTTGACGTCTTTCATGCAAGAGTGCTTGACTGAACACGCCACAGCTCAGGCCGCGGGCTTGTCACTCAGAGTGGTTGATGTAGGCCAGGGATAAAATCCAGAGCCCCGCCCTCTGTGGCGGAGAGCAGCTTTTCCATGCTGTGTGGCACGGCTGAACGATGGTGCTGTGATGTGCCGCCGCTTTGCTCCAGGATGAAGCCGGACATGAATTAAGTCCGTGAAAAATAAAATGTCTGTCATCCATAACTGCTTCTACTGGACAGCCTGGTTCCCTGGATGCGCAAGGCACAGGGTAGGAGTCACACTGGATGGGAAGCCAGTCCATCACAGGGCTCACATTAACACACAATTTCACAATCAATCCCACAGCCCCGCAGGTTTGAGGTTACAGTCCTACTCAGCAAGCCTCCATCTAGTCCCTAACACTTCATAACTGCAGAAACAAAACTAGCAAAACAAATTCCATTATGAAAACCAATGAAATGATTCAGACAATCTACAAGTAAATCCTGTCACATAAATTCTTCTTTGCCAATCAGCTCACTTTTCAGCCCATTCTGTGTCTTTCTAATGCTCACGTGAAAGGAGACTGATAATCACGTGGGCAATATTGATGTCTGTAACATGTATGTTTGCAGCATACATGTGTTGCTGGAGGTCCACATCCCATGATATGTGATTTCATCTTCTTTCCATTTTAGACAGCGCACAGCAGGTCCGACTGGAATAAGCTTCCCATTGTGGTTGGATATCCATCTGATTTGAATGTTCTTTTTCAAATGTTTTTAGAAACTTCTCCATTGTGTAGAGCCTCAGATAAACAATGGAAGCTGCAACACATCCAGTCTCCAGAAGAGCTGAGGGTGCAGCTACTGCGGTGCCAGCTTCTTAGTATGTGTCTTAATCTCGTTGCCACCCCTCTAACCAGTTAACCAGAAAGCCTTCAGAGCACACCATCTTCTGTTCCCATCGGTGACCTGTTCTGTGCAACGCTACAAGAAAGATTTGTTATTTATTTTGTTTATTTCTTAATTTTCCTCTGGATTCCACAAGCACCTGTCATGCATTTGGCTTTGATATTCCTTTCACATACCTAATCCAGTCATGTGGGGAAAACCCAATTATCTCTGATTGTGTTCAAGAGTCCTTGTCGATGCATATGTTTTACCCACAGCTTTTCAACAACGTATTACTATTAATACTAAATTTTATTCAGTCAGCTTTAGCTTTTATTTATTTTGCCGCATAGCCGTGTGGAAACGCGCAGCTAAATGACTGAAGTGCAGGTGTTGTTGGTGACGAGATGGTCATGGTTAAGGGGCATATTAGCATCCAACAACCCTAAGTATTGGAGGTTGTATTTGAAATTAGTTGCTAAAGGGGTTAATGTAATTCAGCCCTTTATGAGTTTTTCTTACTTTATCAATATATTTCGCAAATGGTGGATGATGCTGTTTGATGTGTACAAAGAGGTGTGAGGAACACTGCGTTATGTTTTTTTAGAAAGGGTAGAAAGTAAGGGGACTATTGTATACAAATAGCTGCCAATAGCTAATGTGTGTTACCCAAAATTGCACATTGATTTTGCACATCATCACATCATTTGCGCGTCGTTACAGTATATAATTTTCTATTCTGTTATGAATGCAAACATGTGTCATAGCATACTGTTATGCATGCTGTTCTCCTGAAATCTAGCAATTAATTTTTGTCCTCTCTGGAGGACATTATGTTTTTATTTACATCTTTCATACTGCAAATGCCACTATATTACGCCCTATTGTCCCTTAAAGAGAACCGTTAGGGCTATATGATGACATCACATGTGTGTTGGTGTGGCTTTCCACTTCCTGTCAAATCAAAAATTTAATCGATGTTTTAAAACATTTTTCCCCTCAGGAGGATATTTAAGAGGACATCTTTAGGTATGTTCTTTATAGCATTTTTCTTACCTTATGCATGTTATTGTGTTTGTTTAATGTGTACATTTAACATATGTGATTTTAACCCAGAGGAATGCTGTTTCATTTCTGTCATATACCTATATGAAAGAAATTATGACAAAGAACCTTAAAGATATGCTGTAAAGAGGAATAATGTTTTAAAACTTATTCCCAGAGGAATAAGTTGGCATGTAACAAGCTTCCCAATATAACTGAAGTCTCTCATTGGTACGTGACATACTGCACATCCTCCATGGATGCTAAAGCCAACTGGATGTGGCTGGAATTAATCAATCTTTGATTCTTTATTTGCTTTAATCTCTTGAGCCATCTTGTTCACTGTGAGCCTCCAAACTGCAACAGTTTGGATGTGGTTCAAGAACTGCTTTTCAGAAGACAAAGCTCGGGTCAAAAAAACTGCATTTATGTAGGTTCCCACACCCATTGACCTGCAAAAGACCTCGGTGACTTCTGGTACCATTCAAATAAGAGGCTATCATACCTAAAACTTTAGAATGATCTATATTCAGATTCTGTGGACCTTAAGAATTATGCTGATGGGATTTTATCCTGGTTTTAAATGGCAGGTAAACCATGGCTAAACTATAATAAATCATGGCTATCTGTACAATCCTCATGACATGTAGAGACATGATAACGGTTTCATGGGTTTATACGTGATTTATCGTCAGTTTCTAGTGGAAGGTCAATGTTAGGAATGAGGTGTGCCAATGAAAATCTGTACATGGCAGTTACGGTTAAGTAGAGAAAACGTGAGTAAGCAATTCAACCATAGTTTTAATAAGTGGGAAAAGTTAGGACTCTTAGTATGTCACCCATAAATCCTGAGACTTAAATGAAAAATGTATCCCACCAAGACCTAAATCTGTATCCTCTACATAAACAACCTATATGCGGGACGTTTGCAAATGTTTTCTTGGGGACCAGCTGATTCGGTCATGCGTGATGTTCACTTGTGCAGTTTAATTTCCTCGAGGTTTTCTGCCCAGGAAAAAAAGGAACCCAAAGCCTCTTAACAGGGGGAGCGTAAAGTCCATACAAATCGTGAGCTCTAAGCTGATTTGCATCCTGCCAGCATGCCGCTCGCTCTTTCCCAATTCCCATCACCTCTTCGAGGAAATATGCGCCAATTGGGGGGGGGGGGCATCCACTTCGTGGGTGGGACAGAACCTCTGGACGTGGTTCCGAAGACTAAATGACAAGCATAAGCTAGTGAAAACTGGAGAAAGCTACATCTTGTTAAAGGAAACCATTCATATCCCCATACTGGAGGTGGGGAAAAGTCTGGTGATGTGTCAATTCATTCCGATCATATTTGTCTACACTCACCTAAAGGATTATTAGGAACACCTGTTCAATTTCTCATTAATGCAATTATCTAAGTAACTTATCTACCAATCACATGGCAGTTGCTTCAATGCATTTAGGGGTGTGGTCCTGGTCAAGACAATCCCCTGAACTCCAAACTGAATGTCAGAATGGGAAAGAAAGGTGATTTAAGCAATTTTG
>JAODKC010000044.1:30651312-30662224 GCA_026777985.1 Mormyrops attenuatus | reverse complement strand
GTTCTCTGAGGACGAGGGCGCTATGCGTTCAATGGAGGATGAACCGCACGTGTTCTCTGAGGACGAGGGCGCTATGCGTTCAATGGAGGATGAACCGCACGTGTTCTCTGAGGACGAGGGCGCTATGCATTCATATGTTATCCAGTGATAAGGGTGCTGTGAGAGTCACTGCAGGATTGCTGGACTCATCGCACTTTGTATGGAGGGCCAGCATGGGGTGAGTGAGAATCTTAAACACTAAAAACATTAAAAACATCTTATGCCCTGTAGGTTATGACAAAATGTAAGCAACTGAGTGCATAAATATGGCAGCGCAGTGCCCTCACACCTGCAATGGCATGGTTTGGAGTCCCACCCCAAGATCTTTGTAAGTCTTCAAAATGTGTGCATGGCCATCTTCTAAGTACTCAGGATTCTGACTCCAGTTCAAAGCCAAGTGCTTTGGGGAATTGGTATCTATACTGCCCTCCGTGTATATGTATGCCTGTCCTGATACGTCCTGTCATCCTGTCCAGGATGTCCCTTCTGTGCGCTTCCTGGGACAGACTCCCGCCTCACACTGGATAAGAGGTTGTGGAAGATAGATGGCAAAGCAAAGATGCTAACAGCAGCATAAACGAGCAGATACTTCACCAGGATGGTGCAGTAATCCTCTCCAGTTCAGGAGCAGCCTGAGTGTTTATGCGAGTGCCCCAAGATACACTGGTATCCAGTCTAGGGTGTGCCTCATTCCACTCAGAGTGGTTTCCGGAAAGAGAGGACAGATACTAGTGTAATTAGACACAAGTGCAAGGGGACACTTTTCTCAATTTTTATGCAGATAGCAGCACACAAAGGAAGATGATATATGTTCCCTTGATAAAAAACACTGCTCCGAATGGCCAGATCAGTTTCTGTGGGACAAAAGGGAAAAGGAGAGGTTTTGGGATAAAATTTAAATTTATCATCTATGCCCAGAGATATGAAGGTTATAATAATGATGATATAGATGCTAACAATAAATGAAGAATGAATGCATAGAAGGAGATGACAAATCACAAATAAAAATCGCTAAATGGTTTTTCTGGTTCACACACCGCCCACCCGCTATTTGTGCTTGGGGGATATGTAACAGACAACATGGGAGCCTAGCTAGACATCTCAGCCAACATTTATATTACGTTGTGGCTCTGAATCCTTAAGAGCTATAAAAACAAATGAACGGGTTGGAGATCGATTCCAAAATAGAGGGAGGAGTCTCCCTTGCCATCCTGATGCGAATCATCGTCATGGCATTTCCTGGTAATTTGTGAGTCTCTGTAGCTCAGTACAGAAATGGCCTGACTCTCTAAACTTTTTTCTAAAGAAGGATGTCTTCATTTCAATATTCACAGGGGTTTCCTAAAGTCTTCTTGCCATTTCGAAGGCCTGGGTTTCCAAACCTACACTTCTTGAACAGAGGTGGTGGGGATCATTCACATGCTCTCAGGAAAGTCAGCTGCAGGAAGAACACTGGTAATACCATTGGACTGTACCCAAGGAGCACCGGAAAGTGCACCGGTACTGTGCGGCTTCAGGTTCATCGGAAAGGCCTCAGGTGCTACTTTAATGAGACAGGGGAGTCTGTCCCCCTGCAGCCTGAGCAAAATCCCATCGACCCTGCATGGAAACATCCTCATGGCCTTTACTGAGGGAATCTTGATTATGGGCGACTCTTAGCAAGAATGTTCAGTGAGGTATGGGAGGGCTCTCACAAGGCCAAAATACTGAGAATTTCACTTTATGTGAACATCAGAACTCTCATTTACTTAGAGGATCAAAGTGAGATTAGTGGGGACTCCTTTCATCTGGTTTCTGTTTTGATGACATAATGTAATTTTAAATTAACCTAACAAGCTCAGAATAATATTCTTGTCACTCCAAATGGCATAAATACCACAGATGGCTATGGGGGATCTCATCCAAAGCTCAAATTTTATATTTTTAAAGAATCATGTCTGAAAACGAAGACGTTTCATTTATCTCTGATCTTGAAACTCCGCCGAGCCGTAGGTTCCCTCACAACAAGATGACTCTGTGCCTTACAGAGCAGCATCTTCAAGAGAAGACACCGAGATCTTTATCCAAAGAGCACCTTCACCGGCCAGTCACGGTGCTGGGAAGGTTGGCAGCCAGATTCTCACACTCTCTATCTAATGCAATAAGGCCTGATTTAGAAGAGAGTTCCCCACATTAACCTCCATTCTCCTGACAGGATAGATTCAATCCAGCTCACGTTACTATGAAACTGCAGAGGCAGATTCTGTGCAGGTTTCTTGCGTCTGTGAAGCTTCAGGCAGGACAGGACGTAGACTAACCCACACCAGAGACACTGATTAAGTAAAGACCCAAATACAAGACCTTGGAAATGGATATCATGGATTAAAATAAGATATGGGCTAACTCAAAATAGTACACATGCTGGGACATATGCAAGGCCTTTGAAAATAGGCTCCTTTATGATGCTTTTTAGAACCAGAAGAGGTTTCTGAATTTACTGGCATAGAGGCCTCCTGTGAATATATATTGGAAGACACTGAAGAAAAACAGAAAGCCCACATTCAGTTTTGAATTACCGTTTATTCCACGAGTTGATGCATTGCAATAGTCCTGCGCTCTTCATTGCGACAACGTTGAACTCCGTAAAAACAGAACTTGTCAATCATTTATGTTGTAAATTCAAGCAAATCATTTCTCTGAAAAATGACAGATAATTTAGATTTAATTCCTTTTGGTCTCTGTCTTCAAATCAGAAACACTTTAAGTAGAATTGGATCGGAAAGTAAAATCACTTACCCGTAATTCCTTTGCTTCCTGGAATTGAATAGGATCCAGCCCCCTGTAACCTTGCACTGCATAAGTGGATGAAACATGGATGGATGGATGGATGAACAGATAGATGGAAGGATACAATTGGTTGACATGCGTTGCCCCAGCCTTGCCCTCGTTGGTGTGAACATTTCTTGATTTCCTGGAGGCTCTTCCAGTAATGGCGAGTGGAATCCGTGACTCCGTAACCGACGACAACACGGAAGGTTGGGCTTGTAATAAGCAGAAACCCTCTGATCTCAGACAAGACTGCTAAATATACTACGCTTAGGATCGCTCAGTAAACACATTCCAGACATTTCTGCAACTCTATTTCAGTATTATTCAGTATATTCCTTCACTGCTGTGGGGTGGGGTGCGGGGGTGGGGGGGACAAAACAACAACAATGATGATCTATCAAAGAACAACGTTTCCATCTGTACATATGTGCTCATCTAATGTCCCATTTTATCTTTCTGAGCCTCTTCGCACCTTCATATGCAACACCTCATTCTATTCCATTAGTGTCTGACAGAATAGAAGGTAGCCCACCAACCTGGAATCTCTCTTTATAACAACAAAGGTGGCGTTCATTGGAGGCTGAAGCCACTCGATAGACCTTAGTCTGCCCCCTACCCTTCCCTAACCTTTTTATTTTTTAATATCTCTCTCTGCTCCATTCCGTTACCCCCCCCCCCCCCCATTTGGGTGTATAATAAGGTATACTGTTAGCATGGCATACATGCAACTCATATGCTCAAAGCAGACGCATGGCCAAATGCAGACGATAATGTCTATGACATAATTAAAAAATATTGTTGTTGCAGGAGAATAAGAAAGGTCTTCACATTCTTTTTATAGCGTATGATTTAAAAGTAACCTTTAAGAAGATAGATTAATGGCAAATCTGCAATACGTTTGTCTCAGAGCCCTGTCCTCTTCTGAAATTAAAATAAAGCACTGATCTTAAGAGGGTGTGACTGATCCAAACTTTTTATGCAGTAAGAACGTAATATCGACTGACCAGAGTTTTACAAACAGAGATTCACTCCTAAGCATTCAGACATGCTTTCATTTGGCCCTAAAACAATCAGTGCCAAGCTACTCTATATAAAATAAGGGAAACACAGATCCCACAATATTTTTATTAAACGAACTGCAGGAGGAGAGAAAATTCATACTCGACACAGCAGTGAGTTAATGGTGAAAACCGGCTGGGGGAAGCAGTGAGATCTTTCCGCCTATAGCTTGTTCTCCTGGGTGTTGTGCCAGACTGCCAATAACTGAAAGAAAGCAATTTACTGTACATAAGAATTGTTTTTTACGCTAAAGGATTCAGAGGTAAATGCAGGTGGTTGGAATGAAATTTTAGTAAAAAAGTAAAAAAGTCATACACCCATTCCTCCACATATGCATTTACCCATCCATCCATCCCTTTTTCATAGCTTATCCAACACAGTGAGCCTAGAGACCATCCCAATGAGCACAGGGAACATGACATTAGGACAATATAAAAGACCATCACAGGGCGCTGTACATTATAGGAGTTGCTATGAATAATGTTCAGAGGTACTGGGTGATATATCAGTGAAGCAGCGACGGCTCTTCAGAAGTGGTATATAATGTACACAAGTGGTACACAAAGGTACCAGCTGTAAACATCTAACAGATCCTTCGCTATGTAACATCTACTTCATCTTCCTCATCCTCCTTCTCTCCATCTTTGTTTCATTCCTCCAGTTGCCCATATATCAGGTCATCAGACCAAAATAAAATAAATATTTTACTGTCCTGCTTTTACCTTGAGCTGCAGAAAAGCAATTTCCTTTGAATCACAAAGAAATACGTCTGGAGGAGATCAAATCCAATTTGGACATTTTCATTTCACCAGAAATAGATGCCAGTGTGTCTTTGCGTCTGTTATGCTTACATCCCACATTACACAACCGTTAATATGCTTTGTCAATGCAAACAAATAGAGACGTTTCATAAAGAAATCTAAATGCGTCAAATGAAAGATTTGCGCTCTCTTTAAATTCCAAAACAGAACTAGCAGACAGGTACGCAAACTCAATTATCCCTTGGAAAAGAGGTCTTTGGATATAAAATATAGCGAATAAAGCTCATTGAATTTATGTAATTTAATGAGTAAATATTCCACAAATGGAGAATACATAATGCATAATATCAGATTAAAACTGCAGTTACTACAGGCAATGAGCCAGCCAGCAGCAGTGTGGAGATTTGATCATTGGTGTAAATAACCCTTGACAGGTTAAGATGTTTCTCGCTTAAGAAAACGCTCCTTCTGGTCGCCATCTTCCTGTGCCCTTCATACCATAACCGCAGTGAGAACGTAGCTTGATGTAAAAGCCAGTATTCTGAATTAAGGCAATGTGAGCCAAGCCTTTGTGAGCAAGATCATGAACTGCAGGATAGGTCACTACACTCCTTCTGGGAACAAAGGAGTGAACAAAGGGAAAATTTAACGAAATGGCTGCCGTGAGGACAGCACAAGTGTCTGTAAGTGAGTTTCTAAGCGAAGCTGCAAACTCTGTTGCCGTATGAACCACATCACTCTAACTTTATTGCACACTTTTGTTGTCGATAGTTGGGGGGAAAATTCAACAAACTTTCTTATATCAGCGTGCAGAGTAACCTGTCAAAAGATCATTTCTTGGTTTATTTTGTTTTAACTGTTTATCAACATTATATAACTGAGTGCCGTTTTCTGTCTTCTGTCTGTATAGGCTTCCTCCTTATACTCTGTTTCCCTCTTGCAATCCAAAGTCAGGTAATTAGGGTAACTGGTGTCTTTAAATTGGCCATGGTATGTTGGTTTACCCAGCCTTGTTCCCTGGTGCAGCCTGGGTTAGGCTCCAGTCTCCTCCCCACCACCACTCACACAGCCCTAACAACATAAGCACACTGAAGATGGATGGTTCCAGTTTGTTAATGCTACAGTTTAGGGCAGGGCTCTTCAAATCTGGACATTGATTCCAAATCCAGGCCTTGTTTTCAGTTCTCCCAGGCAGTTAGTTTAATAATTACTGATTCACACCTGGTTCACAAGTGAAGGAAGGCTGGAAAATCAGCAGTGCTCGACCCTTGAGGACCATGATTTGAATAACTCTGGTTTAGGATATTGTCAGGGTCAGCGCCCGTCCAACTTTGCCCTTGGTGTCTTCTCCCCATTTGGCCAGCAGGTGTTGCTGGCCATCCTGTTCTCCACCCTGTCTCTTGTCCTTCAGCCCCAGTGTGCTCTCCCTATTCCCCAGCCCACCAGGTTGAGTGTATGATTTACGGACTGTATTCCCCAATCATGGGGAATATTCCCTGTATTCCCCAATCAAGGGTTTGAGGCTGGCTATCGATCTGCATTCCTGTTTCTTTCTATTTGACTTTTGGTGTTCCTGCATGCTGGTTGCTCCTGGCCTTGTTCCTGGACTTTGTTTCCTTGTTGTTTGTAGTTGTAGTTAGTTGTTGTCTTCCCCGTTTTGTTTTTTTTTTGTTTGTTTTTTGACCCCTCGTGGTCCTTTTGTTTGTAGTTTTACACAGTGTATTCAGTTTCCTTAATAAACCCATTTTTGTCTTGGAGCTGCAAATAGATCGTCGCCCTTTTTTCCCCACCTACACCATGTGCTGTGAAAAATTTCAAGCTTTTTAGACATAACACCAAGAGACTTATCCAAAACCTTTTTTACGCTTTGTAATTATTCAGAGCAACAGGGTAATTGATTTATTTGATTTATTCATTTTAGAAGTTAAATTTTGAGTTATGATTAAAATTTCAAATTTTAATTTCTTTATATTGCGTTATGCTGGCACTTAGGGTTGAATCCTTGCTACTCGTGGTGTGCTGGCTGTATCTCCTATTGGTCAGGGTATTTTACAGCATTTCACACTTTTAATTAAAACTGTTTCACAGAATAACACATTAATTAGCACCAAAAACAGATTAGCCCACAATATCATGTCTTACAGTGTGTCTAAATATATATCGTCTGTCTTTTAACGTTGAATAATGGAAATACTTTTTTTATATTAAATGTTGAAACATTAATGTGTGATCCGCGTTCTTTCATTTAATGATCTCATCTTTTGTATTTCCCTCCCTTAGTTCTGTTCCGTTCCACATTAGCAATCTCTTCTGTTACCAAAACTTTCTCTATATTTCCAGCAAGGAAGCCTTTACAAACCTTAATGTGTCAGGCATCTAGAACTGTTGTGTTGTGAGTTCTGACTAGAACAGTAGATGTCTAGTGTCTACAGTGGTGATTTAAGTCTAGGGTGACACATCACAGAGTAACTGTTTCAAGTTTCGTTTTGATCAACAAGGTTGGTTACCAGAGGTAAGCAGGAGCTTTGCTCGGCCCATTTGGAGTCAGATGAGAGCCATGGAAATGCAGGCTGATAGCAGCTGAGCTCAGGGAGGGCTGGCAGAAAAGCCACTGCTAAAATTTCAGCCGCTGATTAAGAGGAACATCCAGGAATGTCAGCCAAAATCACAGTCTCTCCTCCTGCAGTTTGCGATAAAGTCAGGAATAACAGGAAAAATCTTCACGACGGCACATGGATATGGTACCACACACTTGAGGGGATGGCAGAGGGTGATTATATTAGAGGATAATCAAGATATCGCTTGTCATTGAGAGCTTGTGAGAGGGTTAATACCTGCGTCATGACCCAGAGTATGTAAGATGAGCTACATAATATGTCATGGAGTATTACATATTTACATCTTTAAATGTGTTTGCTTAAGGCAAAATCCTTATTTCAGAATGGATATTGTCCTGCAGTTTCAAAATTCACCTCAGAGGGCAGCATATGAGTTTCCATCCATCCCTTTTCAGTCACTATTTTTTTTTTTATTTAATCTTTATTTTTCCAGGCAAGTCACTAAGAAAAAATTCTTATTTACATTGACAGCCTGGCAAAAGGCAAAAGGACCTTTTGAGGAGAAGGGGCAAAGACATAAAGACACATAAACAATGTGTATGTGATAATACAGATACGAAATACAGTATAAACATGCAATATTTTCATCACTAATTATTCAGATCTGAAACAACAACAAATATCTATGAGAGAGTCGTTAATTAGATATTTAAAAGCTATCAACAACATTTTTTTTTCTAATTTTAATGTTTTTTGCAAATTGTTCCAGTCTCTGGCGGCAGCAGTGTGGAAACTTGGTGTTTGCTTTGGGGACTTTTAACGACATGAGATTTTGCAGCAGGTGACACAAAAACAGAACGTGTTTGTAACAAAGGCCAATTTACAGAAGAATGAAGTGGTGAGTTTTGAAGGGAGCATTTATAGCAAATCGGATAGCGGATTGGTAAAGAACATCAGGCTTCTGAAGCACAAGCTGTAAATGACATCACCGTAATCAAGCATGGGAAGAATGGTCATTTTAACCAAGTTCCAGTTTTGCTGAACGGGTACAACGAATTATATACAAAAACACGATTCTGAGTTAACTTTGGACTGTAAACAGTTGATATGATTTGGACTGTAAATAGTTGATATGATGTGAAAAAGATAGAGAGCTATCTAGCCAGATACACAGGTGTTTTTACTATGTGACACAGTCTAGAAGAGTCCCATCAATAGCAGCAAATTTATGGTGCAGGCTTGTGATGAGCCTGGAGCCTGTCCCCAGGACATGAAGAAGGGGAACCCTGGACAGGACGCTTGCCCCAGAATAATCCAGAAACCAGAGTCCCCGGAGGAAGACATGCAAATGTGACACACATAGAGACCCAGGGATGGAGTCAAACAGGCAGGCCTGCAGGCCAGAGTGCATGAACAGGAGCCCCGACTCAACCCCCGGGGGCTCTTTAATGTATCATCATGTGAACTATATCAGCAGTTGTTTTTCAGTAGTTTTTTGTCTTGGCATCATTTTTGATCCACATGCTGATATTCCTTGTTAAAGCTGCAGTTCACGTTTGGTCACTCCTGACAGGAGTTTGACCAGTTTGAGTCCTTAGAGGTAACACTCAGGCTTTAAGAACTGCTGGGGCATGTAAGGCAGAGATTCTCAATCTCCCCCCCGGGTTCCCCTCTATCTTCCCCGTAAGCAAGGGAATTTTCCCACAAACAACAGAGAGATACGGTCACGCTCCCACCAGGGCAAAAACGGCCTGGCTTTCCTTCTGTCGGTTATGTTTTGGGGATTACCACGGTGATCTCTGGAGGTAGCTGTCAAGCGGTCCTCAGAAAGAGGGAAGCACCTCAGCGGGAAAAGCAGGGAATGTGGAATAGAGATGTTCTGCATGCCTAGCTGGATCTATCTCAGGAGGGGCTCCTACCCCGGGCTGTTATGCTGTAGCTTCCGGCTACGTCGAACTGTTTGCCCGTTGTTTTGTCTCATGAAATATGCACTCACCGTCTCTCACATTTTAAGCCTCTCTGTGTTTTTGGTCCATTGTTCAAGGATCTTGCTCCAGCAATATGCTGCTGCAGGTAATCAGACCAAGGAAATTGTTCCGAAGGTGATCAAATTTTTATGTTTGTGATTGTTTCGTGAAATTGGTCTTTTTCAGGGAGAATAAGGAATGGTTGGTTTAGCTGAGTGTTCTTCAGTAAGCATCTCCCATGATGAAATCTTGGTAATTGCATGCAGTAGGTGAACATAAATGAGTCAGTACAATGCTTGCTGCAATGTTTAAGGTACTTGCTGCTTTCATCTGAATATTCCACTGTCTCAGGTACCAGCAGAACATTGCATGACACATTTGATGCAAAATGATACTAATAATAAATCAACACATTTCTGTGTTTCTGGGGTGGCACTGGCCAAAAATGAGGCATTTCCGCAAAATCTGGCCTACTGTTTTTTCTTTGGAATTAGCAGGAAAGGTGTGCAGGCCTTTGAATGTCGTGACTTGATCATTTAATTAGCTCACTGGCGGAGCAGGCTGAGGTAACAGGCTGCAATCTTGTTCGTTTACAGTTTGATCTTTTTTTCATTTATCATTCTGAGCTGGTAGCAGAAAGATGAAAACCCCCAGAATGAGCCAGCAGTGAGCATTGGCCCCAGTGTGCTTAAGCCCAATAATACTGCTGTACCGCCAAGCGTGACCCTCATCAAGGAGCTTCACCTGACATGTCCTCCTGGGATACGGTTTTTAATTCATCAGTAAGACCCCAGGATAGCTCAGAATCAGCACCTTCATTGTCCAAAACACGATGAACCAATTAGACTCCAGAAATATGTTGATTGCCTGGAATAAATGTTTTACTAAGAGTATTACCAAGAGGATGTGTTTAAAGAACCACTAAGAAATTGTTAGTGTTAAAATATTGAAATTGTGTAAATTAGTGAAATTTGGCATTATTTTGGAGTTATATTGTGCTACATGCATATTATTTTAGTTGTATATAGGTATATCACTTTAGTTGTTAAGCTACTTTATGCCAGCTGGCTAAGCTGCAAAAAAACCCTTAAATGATGGTAATGATGTCGACAAAGTCAAGTTCAATGGAAGACAACCGTCAAAAATGCAGTGAAGAAAATGGAGGAACTTGACATTTCTGGCAGAGCATGATTAAGCTGATAGAGGAGGCTTATTTTTAGGAAATCTGTGATCTTTCAGCTGACAGGTTGCAGGAGACTGCAGGTACCACAAATGTAAAGTTTTTCCCTGGGTCATGAATATGATTTGTTATTTTAGTTCCTCCATATTGAAATTGTTAGGAGCATTGTCTGCCTTTGAGTTGAGGGAGAAGGATTTGGTGAGCCGTGCTTCATCAGGATGTTTGCTGTGACCTGAGTCCAGTAAATATTATGATTTCGTAAAGCAGGTATGCAAACTAAAGCTTTTACGAGGTTTGGGAAAGTCCCAAGATGGAGTGTTTCCACATGCAATTATATGCCTGGAAGATGTGCTCCAGGCAAGATGGTGAGTAGAGATAAGTGACCCCAGGACTGAGGGGGGAATTGGGAAAGGAGACAGGATATAGGAAATACAATGTAATGAAAACAAAAGATTTTTCAGCCCAAGGGAAAGACTCAGGAAAGCAAATCAGGCATCATGCTTGGGGGAGGGTAAGAGAGTAAGGTGGAGGGTTACAGAG
>JAODKC010000044.1:30635459-30648339 GCA_026777985.1 Mormyrops attenuatus | reverse complement strand
CCCCCCCCCCCCCCCCCCCCCCCCCCCCCCCCCCCCCCCCCCCCCCCCCCCCCCCCCCCCCCCCCCCCCCCGTTACAGAGTGGAGTGGAGGGTTACAGAGCCACCCACTCCCTCTCCAGGGCAGGGATTATAATCAAGCCCGCACCTCCTATTTTCTGTAGACTCTCACTGGCCATCCACTACCTCCAACCCCGCTCACCCACAGCCGAGTGGACCTGTTGTTGGCTCTACCCACATGCGCCACTCCCAGGTCCTGCCCCCTGCCCCTCGTTTGTCCACATTCATCCATCATAAGCATGGGCTCACGTGCCCCTGCTAAACATTCCTTCATCCAAATCTGCTGAGGCTCAGTCTGTCTCTGTCCATCATTATCCGGTCTGTACTAATCCATGCTTCATTCTTACAAAGCGACAAGCACAACATACCCATCACAAACCGTGTTTGCAAATAACGACAACGTTCTGTGCTAAAGGGAAGGCCTCGTCTAGATAATGATAACCATCACTCTCTTACCCCTGCTGGCTGGCACAAAGGATTCTGCCCACATACCATGTTTATTTTTAGACCCCAGAGGGATGCTTTGCCCAGATATGCACTAGCTCTTGCTATCGTTAATTGCCATTCCTCACAATACAGGAAAACCAAAATACCTCATGGTGCACCTCCGCTAGCCTGTTATTGAGACTTCATTTCATTTTCAAGGCAAGGATAAACAGTATGCAGCATCGCAAGGAAAAACATAATGATTTATGCATCTCTTGGCCTCTATCAGCCTTGACTTGCCTTCATAACATCCTGGGGTAGCACCTGAGCAGAGGTTAAATTGTGCTAACCTTGTCTCTGCAGTAGTGGGAAATGGCCCGGCGGCGAACGGTAATCTAAACGTCATTAATCGCAAGTTGACTGGGCTGCACGTCGCAGCCTTGGAACAGCACGTCTCCTCTGCCATCTGCATATGGCAGAAAAACATGAATATCCTGGGGGGCTTCAGGATATATGCATGTAAGAGAAAAAGAACCATAGATATTCTGTGGGAATTCAAGGCTTCTGCATATGGGAGAAAAAGAACCATCGATATTCTATGGACCTTCAGGATGTATGCATGTAGGAGAAAACGAACCATAGATATTCTGTGGACCTTCAGGATTTCTGTATGTAGGAGAAAAAGAACCATAGATATCCTGGGGAGCTTCATGACATCTACATATAGGGGAAAAAGAACCACAGATATCCTTGGGGAATTCAGGACATTTGCATATAGAAGCAAAAGAACCACAGATACCTTTCAGGACATGGAGAATAAAGAATAGATAGACTGTCAATCTTCGGGACCTCTGCATGTAGGAAAGGAAGAACCATAGATATTCTGGGGGCCTTTTTAAAACCGGAAGCACTGTTGAAGGAGGGAGCCATTAATGGATTTGTCCGCTTTCTGTGGAGCTAACGAGTTATGAATCACTAAGAGATTCACAGGGAACAATGTAATGCTCCAGAATGTTAATTTAATGCATGATGTACAAGTTAAAATTATAACCACAGAATGAAATGACCCAAATAAAAAACTCAACAACTTAGCTGTAAAGTAATATTGCATTTTGTTCTAAGGTCTTTGAAATACCAAAATAAGCATTAAATATGCCGTGATAAGTTTTATTATTTTTCAGTTGTTGAAACCACTAATGGCAGAGATGGTGTGCCCCGGAAATGTGGTGTCAGTATTTTGTACCATGATGTGACTGGATCCAGGGCAGAGTCTTGCTGGGTCACTCTGAGCCTCTTACATGGGTTCAAATCCAGCCTGGGTCACATGGCTGCTGTCCAAGTTTTCCACCCACATCCTGAAGACATGCCGTATATGTAAGCTGGTTTACCTCACTTGGTAAATGATCTGCAATTAGCTGGTGAAACCTGCAGGGTTTCCCCTGTCCACCCTCTCAGCTGCTGTGTCGCCGGGGATAGCCACCAGGATCAGCCGTACACTAACTGAGGAACAAATTTCCAAAATTCAGTCTCTTTTTCTGTTGTTTTTGAGATGATACTACCAATGGCCTAAAGTCAGGCTTCTTCATCATATGTAACAGTATTGGGATTAAAAAAACTCCTCGTGTAATCCAACGTAGAACTTTCGGTAACTCTTTACTGAAGGCCATGTTTTTAGTAATTTCTAAACACATTCATAACAAATAATAATGCATTCATAAACCATTATAAACATGGCTATAAATATGTATCAAAAGCGATAAGACATTATACCCATGTGTATTATGCATTATTAATGCTTTATGATGCTCTCATCCATAATGCACTATAGATACCTTTATAATGCATTATAATGGTCAATATAAGCAGTAAGGTTGCTTTGTACTGCATTATAAAGGTAACTATTGTGCATTATAGATGAGAGCTTCATAAGGCAGTCATTTTTACTAAATGAGCTCCCCTGCTGATAGTATTTTCTTTGGACGCTATATCAGGCAAAAATAATAATAAATAAGAATAAAACAGCTGACAATGAAATAAGTACCAAATCCATCGGATGGCATGATCCTTTTGAAGTAGAGCTCTGTAAGCTCCGTAGTCAGGGAAATGGTCGCGCAAAAGCTGCGTATGAAGAAATGGAAACTGTTTCGAAAGCCCTTATAAGATTGAAGTTAAAAAAAACCACAACACATGGGCCGGGGTGAATTTGGATGGGGGGCGGTCTCGGTGGTGGAGAGCAGGTTGTTTGGATGGGCAGTGGGAATTCATTACGTGACAATGAGGACATTTCACACAGTCGCTCAGTGGGTGAGGCCCTGGCCTCATCCTTCCAGTGCTGGTCTTTCAATCCTGCCCCTGCTCTGTGTGTTTAGATGTTTCTTCTTTGATTGCAATAGTTTCCTCTAGGAGCTCCGTTTTCAACCTGCAGTCCAAAATCATGTAGTTAGGTGAATTGGTGTCTCTAAATTGCCTATAGCATCCCCTCCAGGGTGTCCCTGGATCACCTTCTGTGCTTCCTGAGATAGGTTCCAAGCGCATTGTGATCCTGTAATATACAGACTCTCCTCTACTTGCAAACGAGATACGTTCCGAACAGCCGTTCGTAACTTGAAACGTTCATAAGTCGTTATTCAAAATCGTTTTAAGGGTATACGCAAGTACAAAGAACTAGGATGCTGGGAGTACGTACGCTACACGGTGGGAGTAGCAGCCAAAAGTTGTACTAAGTGGAATTGGCGCACAGAAGAAAAAATGACAGGAAACGGGAGCCCAACGAACACAATTTGGACTTGCAGTCCTCTTCGTTCGTATGTCTGAAAGTTCGTAAGTTGAACGTTCGTAAGTGGAGGAGCGTCTGTATAATGATTTATTCATCCCTCCCAATAAATTGACCGTTGTTTCTTAAATGATTAAGTTGTGTGCCCCCCTCCAATATCAAACTCTCTCTTACAGCATTGACAGAATACCAATCCATGGCGGGATCCATCTTTTGAAGTCGCAGTAATGATATTACTTAGCATTGACGTAAATGTTTAAGTGAATATCGTGTGAGGTTTCTCTCCAAATATCATTTCACGGTATGCACTACAGCGCTTGGACTGCTTATGCTCGATAAATAGTGCTTCTTGTCCCCGCGGATGGCTCTCCTCTGACTGCACCTTTTCTGCCGCTCCTTTGAATTCCCTTTTTGAAGCTTTGTGCCAACACTGTTTGTCACATTTCCACTCCTACACGCTGGGAGATTCTGACAGGATTGAAAAGATTTATATTTTGCACCCCGCTCGGAGGTCTGTGTTCTCACCTTTCAAATGGGGACTTTTCATGCTGAGAAGAAATTTAATTTTCTTTCACATGAAGATAAAAGGACAGAACTGGAAGCAGACATAGTTGGTCGAGTGTTCCATCTCTCTCTATCCCTCTCAATTGGGACAAGAAGGGTGTGACATGTGACCCCTTAATGAAGCTGTAGGTCACATGTTGCATCTCAGCAGATCCGAGACACTTTGCAGAGTGTTAGAGAATAATGAAATACAGTCTTATGCTGAGTTACCCCTGATCGAGTCGTGTCCGATCACATTTACGTCCGAGGTGCATAGTAAATAATATACACGGATGGAGAGATGCCTGAAAGCAGACGTAATAACAGAGTAGTGGGTGTATTGCTTAGTGGAACAGGTGCAGGAGAATAGGCAGCACTGCCAGCCATATAATAAACAACTGTCCATATCTAGCAGTATACAGTAACATACATGTGATGGATAGCTACAGTATTGAGATATGCCCAAATTAACTTGCAAACAATGGTCCCAGTCCCAAATGCAAACACAAGTCGACACAAGGCTGTAGTGACCTTATTCATCCTCTGGGGGAAATTCTCTTTACACCTGCTCCATTTACTAACCATGAGACACACAGACACATTCACATGTGAAAGCAAGTTTGGAGGTCATAGTGCAGGATCATCTGGCGTCCAGAACCACAGCAGCAGTAGGTGTTAAGTGCTTGGCTCAAGGCTCTAAATCAGTGATATTCAGATCCTGGGCACAGAGTCCTAACCTGTAGAACCACGCACCCTAATTCATTGCCATATACCAGTGTTTCTCAAACCAGTTCCAAAACAGCTGTACCATGATGTATTTGCTCTTCTTGATTATTTGTTTCGGGTTGCTGGGACCTGGGAGGGAGCAAAAATGTAGACTGTCTGTGAATCTTGGTCAAGAAACACTGCACTATGCAATAAAACTCCACCTATCAATAACTATTACTGGCTAAAAATCCATCTATATTTTTGTTAAGTTGGCTTTAATTACTCTGGAAGGCTGCATCATTCACATACAGTTCAGCTGACACCATTAAGAGGTGTGATGATTGGACAAATAGGGATGGGACTACAGAGGTGAGGATTGACACACAGTGATTAAAAACGCAGCCGGCATCAGAAGCAAGAGCAGGAACATCTGCAAAGGTGCTTTGGGGCAGGGAGGATGCGATCGATCCAGAACGTGAGAATGTGGAGCGAGGATGTGTGATGAGCCTGAGATGGGTGTTTCTCCCACCTTCTCAAGCTGCCTGCAGCGGTACACTAACTCTCTAAGGTGACCTATGAAAATGATTGTGCCTTACTAATGTCACAGTCCGTTCCTTTCAGAATTTCCTTTCAGATCTGAACATCACATTGAGGCTAAACTCACAGAGTTCATTGTAATGACGGTTGTGCTAATAAGCCGTATTTTTCATCAGGAGAGTTTTGTTCCTTTCAATTATGATAGCCACCCGCTTCTGAGCAGGATTACCTGGCTTTCTGACCACAGAAAGCCCTGAACTCCCCCTAGCCCCATTAAGCTCTGAACTCAGCATACATGAAATTTCATCATGTGCCTGAAAGACCAGCTGTCTCATTCAGTTCGGCTGTGACTAAAATGCTGTAAAATTTTGTATAAAAAAAAAAACGCAAGAGGTGGTGGGGAGAGGGGTGACTATGTTCTCTGTGGTCCTGGCTTCTTAAGAAGACTTCAGGTTCTGTTACTAACTTGATGTTCATAGAGTATGATTTTATGGGGGCAAGCTAAGTATGCATCTGAAATTCAAACAACAACTGAGAATTTGTTTTCTTGTTTTTGATGAATTGTCAAGGTAATTCTTATAAATCTGAAATGTTAACAAAGACATGTGGCCCCGATAAGGGTATAAAAAAATCCTAACATTCATTCCGTTAAGGCAAACTTCAAAGCTGGTACTTGTCCCCAAACAGTCAGGAAAGTAGACCACTTAGCTTTAATCTTGTAAACAATGTCTAGAGTCATTGCCTCACTATACTGCAACTTTATTGAGCAATATTATTTGCACAGTATCTCTCTGACA
Organism: Mormyrops attenuatus; assembly: GCA_026777985.1. Taxonomy (NCBI): domain Eukaryota; kingdom Metazoa; phylum Chordata; class Actinopteri; order Osteoglossiformes; family Mormyridae; genus Mormyrops; species Mormyrops attenuatus. The sequence goes on along the minus strand of JAODKC010000044.1, from coordinate 30,642,498 downwards.
GTGTAAAAATGTCCAAAATAAAGTAAAGGAATTGTGCCCTCGAATACATAGCAATGAATAAACCCTTTACTGAAAGCAAGTGGCACAATTACCTTAAATGCTCATTATTAAAGTCTCCTTATTTCCCACACAAGACAAACATGGATACATTCAAGTCATCTTGATAGGAGTACCACATAGCTCAGAGCTCGGACCAAATCTTATGTGTCCTTCCTCTCCGATGAGTTCATGGTTAGGCATAAATTTAACATTTGTCTTTATTTCCCTTTATGATTTTTAGCGTGTACCTTCCTTAAAACAGAATGAACTTTCATCTGTCGTCAATATGACTGGAACAATTAGCATTCTCTGTCATTGCTACGTTTTCACCCACCCTATCATCTAAAGCTATACCCTGTCTTATTGTCTCAGCTTTCAGTGGAGACCCTCCATAATCAGGTTGTAGGGCACCATGTTTCTGAAGCGTAACATTGAATGTAAAATCCGTTTTTGTTTGCTGTGCTTTTGTTTCACAGGGTGAAAAACTTAATCCGGTGCAGAGGAAGGGCAGTCTGCCTTTATTGGAACATACTGAACTGTTAAGATGCTGCCACTGAGTTATTTGTGAATATAACAAGTCACAAAGCCATCCAGCATAACAGTATCAGCTTGACGGGTGGTTCGTAGTGCAGACAGAATTTGACCTGCAGTTCCGTGTTAATTGTCAGCCGGCCACTGTATCACACATTTGGCTCAGTTTCTTTTTCCATCCATCAGTTAAAATGCCTTTCAACATTATAGACTATTTTCATTCATCCCAGCTGCTATCTTACTGAAATGTTACGTTCTGCAAGCAGTGTTCCATATAGTCACAGCTTGGGTATGATGCGTCATTAGTCACCTTAAACAAGAACGGTATGATCTGAACATGCTGCGCAATAAACATTGCTGCTATGGACTGCTACACAGCTGCAGTCTCCAAGACATGTGACAATTCTATGCAAAAGGCTAATATATAATCAGAGGCCTTGTACACTGCATTGCTGCCAGAGTTAGGCAGTCATCAGATGGGATGTATCTAACCAGGATCTGGTGTAAACATCTGTGAGCTTGTTTAAGGGCACCCAACCCCCTAGGCTAACCACCACAACTGTGCAGCTCAAACTTAAACTAGTGAACCTCAAACTGTCAGGAACGTGTCTTCTCTGGGAAAATGGGCTGGGCTCACCTCAGACGCCCCCCCTCAAGCCATCTGTTCTCCTCTATTCTGTTTGCTAACAAAGGCAAAAAAAAATTGCAGCAAAACCTTGGAGAAGGGGTGGGATCCACATCCCGTGGGAAGCTGAGGTGCTGGGCCAATCCACAAGGATCCGTAGGTAAGCATATCAGCGAATCCCCATGGGAACCCTGACCTTCCGATGCCAGGGTGGCTTTTGTTTTGGGCTGGAAGATTGGGTTGGGTTGCAAGATGTAAGGCAGAAGAGGCACATGGACCAAGATGAATGCTCTTGACCTCTACAATTCATCTTGGACTCTGTTTGCTGCAAACTATTGTCATGGTGACCATGCTGAAGTCATCAGCAGTCTTTCTGCACAGTTGACCGTACATCCCCAAAAATGATTAATGACATTCAGGTGGGACCATAATAGCTAGTTGGTCCCAAATACACTCACAGTTAGAAAACATTGTACATTTTTGCATGTCTGATTGACATTAATGATTAACGGTATGGGAGGTCGATTGGACTGGCCTTCCTGGGTATTGAATAGGGGGTTCAAAATTCACGAGTTCTGCAGACATTATAAGTGAGCTATATTTCTGTTTCTGTGTGAGTATTTCAGTTTGTGTGTGTGAGCCTGTCACCTTTGCATCGCAATAACGACTGTAGCCTCAAACCAAACGCATCCTCTTTATGTCTGATCTCCCGCCAAATTCCCACAGGGCATCCTGGCACATTATGGATGTCATTCCAGCTGACGCCGATACCCTGCAATGCATTTCCAACTCAGCAGAACGGAGCACGTAGGGAGTTACAGAGGATCGGATGTCTGTTCCTGCTTCATGGACGGTTTCAAGTGTTCGGTCTTGGAGGAGCATGCTGGTTCTTGGTACGGATTGTTTTCGGCCCGTCTGCCAGGAGACCATTGCTCGGAACAAGCACTGAATTTAACGCAGAAGAGAAAAACATGTAAGCATGAATCAGACAATGACGTGGAGGTGCCCTATCTTCTCCTGAGTTTCATCTGTCTGCAAATATTGACCCCAGAAATCGTTTAATCGCAAAGATCATGCTATGGACTTTGCGGGGTCACCAGGCAAGCAAATTTGCACTGGGGAGTTTTATAAAAGATGTTTATTTTCTTTTAAATACAAATACATATAAATAGCATAGCTATAATAGCATTGCAAAAGTCTGACCTGATATATAATCCCAGAGTTTATTAATAATTGCGATTAGTCATGCTATTATCTGTTTTTAGCTGTAAATTTCTTTATAACAGAGGATTTTTTTTCATGTCTCTTGCACAGATATATGTTCAGTGACCATTCACCTGAAATATTTTGCCTTCTGAGTAAACCTTAAAAGATCATTTTCACCAATTGTGACATCTGGAAAACAAATAAAAATACATAGGTATATATATTTTTGCATATGACACAAAGACCCACTAACATAATTTTTTGTCGCATTTCTATGCCTTATTGCTAATATTCCATGCAGAATAAGTTTGAAGCAGTGTAACGCGACATTTGCGGTGGTTCTAAACTTGGAAATACACCAGTGCCCTCTGGTGGTATGATTCTAGATTCCAACAGCATCCCAGCTGCATGTCATGAAACGCTTCCGCATCTGTATTTGTTAAACCATAGTGTGTGGGCGCGGTGTAATGAATCACTGTGTTGAGCTCTGGCCTCGGTGACCTGGATATTATGGGATTTAGCAAAGGCAGCCCTGTCACCTGGCAGCAAATGCTGTTCATCCCAAACGATGAATGAAATGTCAAAGAACAGATTCAGAAAATGTTGGGATCGACACCAGTGAGAACCTTTCACGTTCTCACATCAGGCCAATGATTCAGAATCAATTTAGCAACATTGATTTTATTCATGCAAACGTGGTAATTTTGATTTTGTGTTTTGAAAAGGGATGTCAGTTGCGTGTAACTGAATATTCATCCTATTTATTTACCAAAACCTAGCAGTTAATAAGAAATGGAGACGTCTGTTTGAAAGTCTTGGTGATGGTATCCTGCTACCGATACGTCCCACTGCTTCTCTCTTTAAAGATATTTGGATCCACTTCTCAAAAGCTAATGTTATTCCTAAAATCATATACAGGCAATGTACCAAAAGAGAAGGTTTTTGTGTCACAAAGGGAAGACCCATGAAGGAGCTCAGACATGGAGGGCCATTGACTTGTGGCTTCTACACAAACATCCCAGAATCCTCAACGTGAAGAGCAGCAGGTGGTGGTTTCCATGTCAGACCAGTACTCAGTGCACATTGGCATGTATGGCTAAGGGCAGCCTTTTAAGTCCAAACCCTCGAACTTGACCGGCTCCCAACGTTTGACCAGTTGCGAGACCCCTGTGTCTCACATGACAGTCTGTGGATACAGCTTCACACTGGAAGCAGATCTTCGCCATGAATTCCTAAAATCCCATGGCCATCCTTGCTAGAATGTCAAACACACCAGCACTTAAATATTGTCCATGGTCATCAAGGTCTCATTTCAGGCCCTGAAAAACTCTGAAAGGGATGCTGTGAAGATTATAGTGATTTCAGAATATATTGATACCCCTCCGCTCTGCCAGTCGCTCTGTACTATAGGACCTTATAAAGACAGATGTGTGTCACATCCAATCAAGTTAATTGCCTACAGGTTGGCTACAATCAATTCTAGAGACATGTTAAAGAAAAAGGATGTATCTGAGTTCACAGTCCACAGGAAAGGGTATGACTACTGTAATGCAGATCGGAGATGATATTTGTAAAAATTCCAGAAAATTTGTTTTCACTTTGCCGTTATGGAGCATTGTGGATCGATAACGATAACAATCAGTTCAACCCATGTTTAATAAATCTATAGTGTGGAAGAAAATGGTGGGGTTGGATGCTTTCTGCAGACTATGTAAATGTGACAGTTATAATTTTCTCGTGTTTATTTTGTTCACAACCTACCATTAGGTTATTTGTCAACTCATTGGTTCATCGCACTGTCATCAAATATCAAATATCTTGTAAATGTTAAGGAAATTTTGAAGAGTTTTATGTGCTTTTTGCTACATTTCCTGTTTCAGTGATGTGTTTTCAGTATTGACCTTTTATTACCAAAATGCTGTTTTATATCAATGAAAAGTGGCTGCCAACTTAACCTCGGCATCTCTCTGTGAGGAAAGAGACGGCTGGGAGCCAGGCACCCAATTTTTCTTTGCGTGTCCTTGTTTCTGCAATGACTGGAGTCCGGAGAGTCCGATAGAGTCGGACTTGATTCATTTTTCACCACCGTCCAAGATGTGTGTGCGTGGGGGGGGATAAGGATAGAAAAGCAGGAGCTGATGGAAAGAGTTGTTCTCCTAAAGTATCAGGCCAGTGTACCAGTGGGATTCCTCAGGTCCTTTCACCAGTCACAGGCTGGGCTTTCTTTCCATTCACTTCCTGCCCCCCACGCCTCCACAGCATGCAGAACAGGGGAATTTGGCCTTCAAAGCGAGATGGAAATCAGATGAAAGGCACTTCATGTTTTATACATGTCCAACGCTTAATTTATAAAGAGTGAGGGGGGCACAATAGTTCATACCAAACTCATCCTTTTTGTTATGGCTGCGGGTTGATTTTTGGAGTACATTGTCTTATAATCAGGTCACCTGACAGCACCATTCCATAAAGATCCTGGCATTTCACTGTGAAAGTGAATATGAATCAACTGCCATTAGCCAGACCCCGCATTTAGTGACACTAATAAGTCCATCCTGAAGCCGTTTTGCAGCACTGCAGACCTCGGAGAACAAACACACCCAGGAAGCCTTGTTTTGCCGACAGGCTGCCACTGAGTTTTGCTTTGTTTTATGTGGGGAGATAAAAACAAGATTGGCTACTCACTCAGCTATTAACATGCTTTACAGCTCCCGTATAATTTGCCATTAAATATGCCACGAGGCCCTAGACTCTCTGTTCGTTTGACAAGCAGAGGACAAAGCCACAAAGTCACACCAGATTAATTCAAGAGAAAGACCAAAATCCTCCGCTGAGAGGGAAGAATTACCCTTAGCAGCAAAAGACTCTGTAGAATTCTGGCCAGAGCCTTCACCATATCTGCTATGATGCGTGCAGATTTCTAGATGAATTGATGGCGTTTTCATGCCTGGAAAACACCTCCAGTAAAGAACAAACAGCTGCCCCTGAATGCTGGGCTTGTTCTCCATCTTCTGAATCACCCGAGCCGTAACGGATCGCTCATTTCAATTTCCTGATATATCCCCATCTCAGAACTTTGTCTCCGATGGCAGGCCTCATTCAGGGGGATCGGTGGACACTAATTTAGGGCCGGAGTTCGATTAGGTCATAACTTGAGCCATGAGCTGAACAGAATAAGCGCCGTGAATGTGGCATGGGGGGTGGATCTGGCTCTGACTGTAACTGAAGCTCTTGACCCATGTCTGCATGATTTGCATCCACTATTCATTGAGCTGCTGCCACATGTTTAGCTGATTAGGTATTTGCATGAACAAGCAGGTATACAGATGTCCACAAAGGACAAACAAATAATGATGCTCAAACTGTCACAATGTTTCAGTCACACCAGAAAGTTTTGGTACAAATCTCAAACACCCTTAAGTGTTTCAGGCGTACAATGTTTGTATATGAAAATAGTTTCCCCCTTTTTTAATTTTACAGTAATGAGATCCATGCAATATCAAGAATAACACATATTGTATTGAATTTGTTGTTTTAAAAAGCGAGACATGGATTCGGATTAAAAACCAGCCATCAAGGGTCCCCCTTGATTTTGCCAGTTATTTTATCAGTGTTTGTTTGAATTTGTTTTTTTTTATATTTCAGTATTTTTTTAAGAATTAATGATGACAACAGCCCAAGAGATATCTAAGGTACTGAAAAAACTAATCCCAACACAATTATACATGCAAGACATACTTTTTGAGCTGCAGACACGCATGGACTCAGAAAACATACACAAATAAGAAATAAACACATTAGAAAATGTGTCAAATGATTACTAGCAGTAGTGTGAGTGTTAACTCAAAACAAGGTGGCATGAACTGGGGGGGCAGAGTCATGTGACGAGCACTTTCATTCACTTCACCTGTGCCTCATTCCCATTGGTTGGCTGAGATTGAGTGTCGGTTCCTCTGTCCTGTAAGAACAGGCCAAGCACCCGAGCCGTCTCCGTAGCTCTCCTATGACCAGACGCGTGTCCTTCCCCTGCTGATTCTGACACAGCTGTCTTGTTTTTATTCCTCCTCACTACATCCAATCAGCTCCCATTCCCCGCTCTCCCAACCCCCTTTTAAAAAACTCTGTTCTCCCTCCCACCCAGACTAAGTCTTGTTGATTCAAGACCCATGAAAATAAAAGAGCTTGACCTGAAATTCCCCAGTAAAATACCCAGCTGAATAAATGGTTGGAATTGTAAGTTACTTCAAATAAAGCCTTCAGATGAGTATTGATAGCATAAGTGATCATGAAAGTGAATCGAATGATAATGCATTAATCCATGCATTGTCTAACTGCATATTCTGGTCAGGGTCACTGCAGAATAATGATTTGTAAATATACAGTGCACATACGTAAATTTAGTTTAGCAGTGTCCCTTTTAGAGAACCTTTAAGATGAAAACTTCTTCTACTCAGGCTGCTTTTAGGACTTATTGTGTCTCTTGTGTCTGATGCCGTTCTTGCTTCCTTCAATTTTGACCAACATGAGGAGTCCACATGGAATGCCATGTTCTGTCACATGACACCACAGCTGCCTCACCCCCAAGATTGGGGGGCGGGGGGGTGGGGGGTAACTGCTCCAGGACCAGGTTACCCCCCCGCC
>JAODKC010000044.1:30622174-30635351 GCA_026777985.1 Mormyrops attenuatus | reverse complement strand
CCCCCCCCCCCCCCCCCCCCCCCCCGCTGCCCCGACCCCCAAAACATACCAAGAGAACTCCCAAGGGGGCCGAACTCTGGTAACCAGAAGCACTTGGTGGTCAGCAAGGCGGCAGGTTTCTGTGTTACTATGGGCTTGCCTCTTTCCACACCTCTGAAGTGTAATAGGTGCTGCCCATGACACAAAGATACTTACAAACGTTAATTACCTGTTACCTGAACACACTGGGGAAAAAGACATCCATAGTCATCACGTCTCTCATTGGTTAGCTGTCAAATATTTTTTTAAAAAAACAATCATGTCAAAAATAACTACAATAGCATTTAGATCTCTAATGACATGTTAAGACTAAGCTCTTTCGCCTCTATTTACTTGTTTACTTAATGTTTGATATGATATGTTACAGTAGGTAAGTTAGCAAAATTTAATTTCACTTAAGTCAATGGAATACTTTCAAATGCATTTGCAATTACTTGCCTAGATTATTATTTTAAAACATTTTTGTTTTAAAGCCAGCAAATAGTCGCGTGCATTTGCATATATTAAATCCCGAAGGGTGGAATAGGAAAACAGACCTTTATTTCACTAAATGAATTCAATAAACAACAAAACCAATAACAAAACGAATAGTGGTTTTGTTGTTAAATCAGTGCTCATGCAGGAAAACAACCCCATATTACAGAAGCAGCATTCGACTCTGATTCATTCACTCAATTTAAATACTTTCCATCACGTAGCTTATTGTGGCTGTATTTGTTTTGTGTTTTTCTGTGCTTTGCATATAAAAAAAATTTAAGGTACAAAATGTTAATGAGCTTTTCGTTTGAACAATCCCTGCAGACAAAATGACTTCACACGACAACCACCAGGCCTGTTTAGGTGTTTATTAAAGTGTTAGTCGCACATGCCAGCAGTAAGGCAAGAGTAAAGAGATGTTCCACAACCCCGCAGACTCAACCAGGGCAAACGTCAGTCGTATTGTTTCAATTTTTCTTTGTTGATCATTTGACCCAATGCTCGCTGTACAGCTCAATATGTCCATACAGTGGGGTATATTTCCTGCAGTACTTAAGACTACATACCCTGCTCCCTTCTGTTCTACTAAACATGTGACTGTCTGGTTGCCGACGCCTACGGTGTCCTTCTATTGGCTGCCCAGAATCAGGTCAGGTGGGCCTGGACCATCTGGCTCACAGACTCAGCACACTGGAATGTAAATAGACTGAATGATCAGGCCCTTATTCCAGATTATTGGAGCCAGAAAGAAGTCATGGTGGATTCAATTCTCTGGGCAAGTGGGAACAGATACTGGAGCCTCAGCATTGTAGGGTTTAATTAATATTACCTGAAGAAGAACTTTCCTGTGTCACCAGGGACCAGATTCATACTCACCATAGGAACTGCACTTATTTTTTACTCTGAGTCACCACCACCATCCTCCCCATGGATGCTTATGAGCTGCTTTTAATTGGGCTGATTCTTACGCAACAGAATTTTATGTAATTATTCCCCTGGTCAGAGGATTCCTGGAAGTAGATCTGAGTGTCATTAAAGCTTTACATGACGCTCACACTGCCTTGTGTGAGGAGTCTTACCCCAAAGCTGTGTGGCTTACACTGGGCTGAAAATCCAATGTCACTCTGCCCTGTGTTACACTGTGTGTGACACACACGCAGGGTTACAATCAGCACACGTGACATTGATGAGCAAAATGTCTCATATTACAGAGCTCAAAATCCGGGTGTTAAGCAATAACAATGCATTTTGCCCTGACATGGAAAAAAGAGGATTTGCTTCAAAGTATTAGTTCAAAACCCAGTATCTTAATTATGTAACTAAACAAGGGGTGTGTGCTTTCTTCAAAGAGCATTCACATGATGTAACAGCCTGGGTAGAGGCAGTCATTATACCTATTTAATGACAAACCACTAATCAAAGCTTTTTTGTTATCATACTGCCCAAATGTGTTAAGAGGACAGCAGATTCAAATCCAAGATTAGGAACTTCTACTCCGATTCGTAATGAATCTTATCTAATGTGCCGCCGTCTGATTCCCACCAAGCAGGAAGCCACAGGAGTAACTCATCAAGGGTTTGAAAGTAACTTACCCTAGTTAACTTCCCAGGTATGGCAGAAAACAATGCCCCCCCCCCCTTCCCTTTTTGTGGGTGCAGCAGTATTCCTGGTTTGGCTAATGAAGTCCATATGGGCAGCATTCTCCTCAGCAAATTTTGTCTGCTCCATCACAGGTTGTAGATGGGAGGTTTCCATCTGGCCAGACTTTGAGTCCTAAGTTCACCTCCGAGCCTGATAAGGACTGATAAGGAGCAGTACGTTTTTACGACAAGATACTGGTTTTCGCACAGTGTGGGAGGAACTGGTGGCAGCCACTCAGGTAATACCCAGTAGCACCCTGCTGCTGATTAAACTGGAGTGGAGTGTGGTTCTGTGCATTAGCTATCTGTGCCCATGTCTGACAAGTCAATAAAGTAATTATGTCACAGCAAGCAAGGTCCTTAACCTCAAAAGCTGTCCCAGGGTCGCCTGGCAAATGGCCGACCCCGCGGTCCGACCCCAAGCTTCACTCCCACCTGTTTACCTCCATGTTTGCAAGTCTCACAGAACCAAAGAAGGAATCATTTCTATGTAGCTGTTCTCCTGCTGGCACAAATGGAAAACAAAAGTGTCTTTAGTTACGTCTGGCCAGCAGAAATGTCCATAGGCAAATATGTTGAGATGAGATTCTGAGCGCTGATTGGTGCAAATTCACAAAAACATACGATCAAGTCATAAAAACACAGCAGAAAGGTGTTCAGTTTTGCAACATTACAGAAGGAATAGTTTTCAAAATTGTGGACGGTGGCATTTTCATCAGATGATATTCAAGTATTGGGCAGCTACTGCTTAAGATTCTCCTGAATCTGAAATGATGTAGAATCATACTTGCTACTTATGCATAATATATGGTACGATGGGATCAAATTCTCAAATTCCATATGCACATGTATTCACTGGTAAATTGCAAGGTTATTCATTGTACACTGTACATTACAGAATTATTTTAATATAAAATAAAACTCAGCATTTCAAGTTTTTAACATTAATATTCACATTAGCATCCGTGTAAGAAATGAAAAATATATTCTCACTTATCTGCTATATTCTCACTTTTTTATCTGGCATGTAAGCTCAGCATTCTGTATGTAAACAGTGCATTAATATTCAATGCTGTATTCTTATTTCAGTTGTCTTTCCAAAAGAGAAAATACTCACACACTATAACTAACAGCCATTATATAAAACACGCCCTGTGTCTCCTTTATACATTAAACACATCAAAGACTGCACTGTGATGCAAGCTACAAATGTTAAATCTACATTTGAAACAGAGGGGGGAGCCCTTTCTTACTTAAGTAATCTTTGCATTTTGTTCGGCAAAATGCATACTCAACTATTTCGAACCCATTTTGGGCTAGTTGAATTATTAGCATTATTAGTAATTAGTATGTAATTAATTAATAATACACATATCTGTCATGGGTCTGGGTGGGTTTGGCAAGAGCACGAGGCATGGTGCAGGCAGGAACAGAAATATGGACGACCCACTTGTGGCTCACCGGAACAGGAAGGGTTTATTAACAAACTATAAACACAAGAAACACAAAACAATGGACCACAAGAGGTCAAAACTAAAAGGGGAAAAACTAAGACTAACTACTAATGGGGCAGGGAAACAAGGGGTCGGTGGGCGGGCAACAAAGAACCCAGCATACAACATCAGACGTCCAACAATATTAATTAATGACTCCAGAAGGAACAGAACGGGCTCAGGAACCTAAATATAACAGGCTAACAAGGAGAATGCCGGACAGGTGAAAACAATTAACAAGGACTAGTAAAACAGGCAACAGGTGACACTAATAATTAACTCAAGGAACTAATCAGGGAAACTAAGAACTGACAAAGAAACAAGGGAAACAGAATCTAAGACTGGGAATAACAAAGACCGATAAAACACAACTAAGGCACAAAGCAAGTAACCAAAACTGAATACAAATCACAAGACTAAACTGATATAAATGAAACACAAGGAACAAAATACAAAAACAGAGGGGGTGGGATTCAAACACAAAACAGAGGGGTTAACAGGTAGTCACAAGCTCAACACCTTGAGCCATGCAGCCGTCAGGGAGTAAGGGAACACAAAGGCTGACAGGAGGGACAGGATGGCCAGCGACGCCTGTTGGCCAAATGGGGAAGGGACACGAAAGACTGGGAACAACAGGAGTTGACCTTTACAATGTGACACTCTGGATAATAATAATACTAATAATAATAATAATAATAATAAGAAGAAGAACAACGACAACAACAACAACACACGAATCAATTATCAGTGACCAATGATAAACATGCTATTTTTGAGTCTGAAGCTCCAAACTGAAGTCGGGAGGAGTATAGCTACTGTGGACACCAGGAGTCGACTTGAAGGTACCTACTATTAAATATTATTGATGCTTATGTTAACGTAGTACAAAATAATGAAAATCCCTGCATGCACTGTATGCCAGTGATGGCCCGTCACGGTTTGGGACGGTCCCCCTGCGGCTACAGACACACCCATTTTGTCCCAGTCCGTTTTTCGATTTCTATTTGGTGGAAAAAAAAGTCTGCTGTTGCGCATAGATTTTTTTTACGAAAACTGGTCCCTTAATTCCCTGTACCCTGTGCCAAATATAGGGTAAGAAATCAGGAATTTCCTCCTGCCACTCCTGCAAATGCAAGCGAAAATAGAGAGAGGAAAAACGAGACCTACAGCCAAGATCTGCGCTTAAGCTTCCATTTCCGCCCAGAAAAACGGACTTGTGCTGCTTCACAACTTCATGATGCCTTATGTCACCTCCACTAACTACCCAGGATTAAAGGGGTAGTAGATTATTATTGGTTAAAAAGCGAAAAGCGATGCTCTACTTTCTTAATTATTTAGCGGGTTTGCAAATGTGTAGAGCACATGCAGAAATGCCTTTGTTTCGGTGAAGTGGGAGAAAAGTCGTTCCCATGAAGAGGAAGCTTATCAGCGTGTACAAGTTTTGGTTTTGTAACTTTGTTTTTCCCTCCTTCTTCAGCTGGATCGGTGTTGCTGTACTTTATCGCGGTTAAGGACGTGGACGTGGGTTGCATCGGCTTGTTTTAATGCAGAATTTGGATTATCCCCCTTTCGCATCTGGATAAAAGTATATGTGAACTAGTTTGCAGTCGTCAAACGTATGTATGCCCACTATAGACTCCTGGGGGGAGAGAAAAAGAAGTGCTGCAAAGCGAGATCCGCAGAAACTTTCCGCTTCTGAAGGGGAGGAATGCCCGACAAAAGGAGCGCCTGGAAGGATGCTGTTTCTTGTAACATGGAGTTGAAAAATACTTTTGCATTTGCTGTGCTGCTGTGTTTGACCTTCTGCCCCATTTTCACGCAAGAACTTAACCCAAAAGGCAGGAATGTGTGCAAAATCCCGGGGTAAGTCATTCTCGCCTAGGACAACATCTAGGCACGCAAGTACAGTTCAAAGACTTTATTCATATAGCTAGATTTATATGTCGCATGTGCAGAAAATGTTAGAATAACGGTGTAAAATAAAATACTGCATTTTCAAACATAAGTTTGGGAAACTGTAAAAGCCTACGCCTCCAGTTGAAGGCTTTGGCAGAATCCGCAGCGCAGCGCTTTTTGGTAAAGCAATTACGACCTTCGGTTGCTTTGTAACGGCGTTTCGCGTCGAAATTAATTCATTTGCCGGGTTTGAATGAAAGGCACAGAAAATCTATCACTCCGTGTGGGTTTTTTTTTGTCTTTTTCTGTATGCATGTAATTAAAATGCACAGATGCACTCCAAAACTACAGACTTCCAGATGTGCACAACTGGAATGTACAGGTACGCGGAAATTCCGCAAGGGGGCGCATCTTTTCAGCTTCTTTATATACGGGATAAAAATCCGTTATGTTGCAGACATTTCAGTAAGCTTTTTATTTTCGCTGTTAAACCCAAATACCCCCTTTGTCTCTTTTTAAGTGGGTTGTCAAAGAGGATATTTCGTAGCTAAAATGCATCTCTTGGACGTACTTTATTTAGTTCCCTTACCTAAGTCTTCATGTTTCGTTGAAGTATAATTCAGCAGTAAACGACTACATGAAAAATCTGGGAAATTCATTAGGTTTTTACAGCTGTTGTAGGATGGTCTGGTTCAGATCTTCCCAGCCTTTTTTCTGTTTTCAAGCAACCTAGAAACTTCACGTGGTTCGACTGAAAGCGCTGTTGTTTTTCTTGAAAACAACACATGCACTGTTAATTTACATTTTTTTTAGAAATTATTATTAGTTCGTGGTTATTGATTCTTTTCAAGCAATGGAACATACTAAATTAGAAAGTAATTAATCATTTATTCTACTGTTATTGTTGGTTTTGCAATTTGTGTGTATAGGCCTAATAACAACAAAAACAAAAAAACCACGTTGTGAATCCATTTCGTAGTATAATGAGGATTTTTAATAAATTATACCCAACACGGACAGTTTATGTTCTGTTTAATTGTATTTTAAAAGCACTGTTGCTTGTAGGGAAAAAAATATCTTAATTTTATAGTCCTGGTGAAGGGTGGGAGCGGAATACGTAACTAGGGAGACTGACAGACAGCCAGAAGCGGATTCGTAGTGAAACCTGCAGGTGTTTCAAACTGACCGCTAACTTTTAAGAGGATGAACTGTTACTTCTGAATTGTTAAGATGTTCATACAGTTAAAAAGAAAATCAGTGTACCCAAGAGCACGTCATAAACATCAAAATTAGTACGTAAATATTATTTAAGCTGTGTATGACATTCTCTTTCCAATGCCATTGGGATCAGTATGGAAGTTCTGTGCCCTGAGAAATGATTACTGTAATTTCGTTCCATATCGACTTCATAGCCTCAATGTACTTTGTTGCCGTTACATGGAAGAGAAACCATTGACATAACTGGTGCTGTAAATTTCTTAAATGGACTGCATTTATATAGCGCTTTTCTACTCCTATGAGTACTCAAAGCGCCTTACAATTTATGCCTCACATTCACCCATCCACACACATGCATTCATACACCGGTGGCGGAGGCTGCCATGCAAGGCGCCAACCTGCACACCGGGAGCAATATGGGGTTCAGTGCTTTGCTCAAGGACACTTTGATGGGGTCAGGAGGAACCAGGGCTCAAACCTGCAACCCTCCGGTAGCACTACCTCCTGCACCACCATCTTTAAAGGGCACCACATGTCCTCAGTCAGTTGAACTTTAGTTACCTCTGTACAGACACCCGCCGTATAGGGCCCTGCTGCCAGGCTGACCATGCCTTTTAAGTCACATGCTTTGTGTGTGTGTGTGTGTGTGTGTGTGTGTGTTTGTGTGGGTATATATTACACTTTTCAGCCCGCACAAGGGGAAACTAAATTTTATAAAAATCTGTGACTGCAATCAAAAAAACTAAAAATGCCAAAAGGGCTGGGTAGGGGTTAGGGTTGTCATACTTGGGATTAGGGTTTTGCTCATACCTGTAGAAATGAATGGACGTTCCCCACAAAGATATGGATGCAAGCATGTGTGTGTGTGTGTGTGTGTGTGTGGTCCAGGTATACATTACATTATGGGGACCACATGTCCCCACAGTGTGTTAAAAATCTGCTATTTTGATGTTGTGAGGATCAATTTATTTATTTATTTATTTTATTTTCCGTCCCCACAAGGGGTAAATTCACTTTATAAAAATCTGTGACTGCAATCAAAAAAGTGAAAAATGCCAAAAATGTTTTGTTTAGTTACTTATGATTAAGGTTAGGGCTGGGTATATAGGGGTTAAGGATGTCCTGACTGGGATTAGGGTTTTTCCCATAGAAATGAATGAAAGATCCCTATTTAGATAGGTATGCCAACGTGTCTGTGTGTGTGTATGTGTGTGTGTGCGTGTGCGCATCTGTGTTTCATGTGCTACAGTGCTGCAGCACTAGACATAGAAGCAAACACTGCTGAAAATCCATCAAAAGACCCATCAGCTAGGCGGAAAATCTTCAGGAGAATTCAGAATCCGAAAGTTTTGCTACATACATTTCCATCAAGCTCGTGTTCTGTGAACAGCATCCCAAAAGGGCCAAAAGGCATTATTAGAGTAGATGTAGCCCTTTTCAGCAGTGGAATTCCACAGCATGAGGGCTCAGTGGGGAGCACCGTAGGCTCATACTTCCAGGTTTGGGGCCTGATTCATGGCCCCAGCTGGATGTGTGGAGTTTGCATGATCTCCATGTGTTGGGTCAGCTTTCCCAGGGTACGGCGGTGTCCTCTGGCAGTTATAAAACATGTGGTTAGCAGTGATAGCTATGATGTGATATCTCTCAGATATGAACTGACATCTGTAAGTTGCCCGTCGTGTTTGTGAGCGAATGTGTGCCCAGTGATGAGCTGGCATCCTATCCAAGGTGTCATTTGCCTCGTCCCTTGAACTATCCTATCCCAGGCACCACAGGACACAAGGCAGTCATACTGCCTGGATGGGTCACCAGTCCAACAGAGGTCTCATACTCTCGCATGCAGCAGGCCATTTAGAGACACAAATGAAGCTAATTGTATGTCTTTGGACTGCGAGAGAAAATCAAAGTACCCTGAGGAGATCCACACACAGATGACTAATGTGGTAATTGAGTACCTGAGCCCTGGAGGTGTGAGGCTGCCCACTTGGCACGTGCCATGTTAACACGCTGATATCACATAGCACACGTGCCATTGTGACATCACAAGGTCAGCTGGGTTAAAACCTTCAATTAGTTACACTAAACAATTTTCATTATTGTTCCTTCTCAAGATTATGTAACACATGCTTCTCCATGCCCCCTGCATGTGCTTTCCCAACCAGTCGTAATCATTTCATCCTTTCTGTTGGACTCACTCATCGACAGTGTGGTGTTTTTGTGAGAATTGTATCAAAAATGAGTGAGGAGGAGAAGATCGAACAAGAATTGATCACCAAAGGACGTTCGTCTTCAGCTATATGAAAGTATTGCAGATACCATCAAGATAATACTGCGAAAAAGCAAGTGATTTCTTGGTACTGCTTTGCATTGGCACAACTGATGACAGCGTCACCAGCTTATTGGACAGACTCTAGATAATAACAAGTTCGGTTAGGCTGTAGCTTATTGTGAGTAAATTTTCAACTCCTTTTTTGAAAATATGAAACTGTGGAAACAAGTGGCAGAAATGAGTTTCCTTCACCTAGGCTCGACCTTAGGGAGTGGATGAGGAGCTCAGACATTCGGGAGGAGCTCAAAGTAGACCCTCTGCTTCTCCGTATCGAAAGGAGGTGATTCAGGTGTCTATCTAGGATGCCTCCTGGTTGGCTCCCTAGGGAGGTGTCTCTGGCATGTCCAAGCCGGAGGAGGCCCCGGGGCAGACCCAGGACATTCTGGAGAGATTATATCTCTCGGATAGCCTGGGAACGCCTTGGTATTCCCCTGGAGGAGCAGGAGGAGGTGGCTGGTGAGAGGGAGGTCTGGGCATCCCTGCTTAGACTGCTGCCTCTGCAACAATGGATGGATGGAACTTTATACCAATATTGTTTAGCCCTAAAACTTACTGAGGAACTGTGCTAGGCAAATCACTTTTGTTATTTCAGACGTATGAATCGTTTACGTCTCAAGCAGGTTGCCCTGTGTCTGTGACACCTTCAGCATAACTGCTAGCAGCTTTACTTACTGACATTCATCACTGAAAACTCTAGGTAGTCTAAGTTTATTTCATGCGCAGTCTTACACTATTGGGTTCCTTCAGATGACCAGTGACTGAAATAGCAGTACACTAGTGCTGTGTCATTTGCTCTTAGGTTTTCTTCTGTCATTTCCATGCTTTGTCATTGAATGGCAGCTGAGTTTGTTATCTGGACATTTTGTATTATCATCATTGTTTCAGACAATATATTTTTTCAGAAAAAGCAAAGAGTGTCGAGTGAGCAAGACAAGCAGGGATTTTTTTTTGTCACAGGAAAGCACTGCAACTTATACTTTGGCAAAGGCAGTGTAAAATCCTTTTTGTGGTCTTTTTCTAGGGGAAATGACTCAGAACAACGTTAGTTGAGTTCTGTCTTACTTATAGATCAGTTTCATCTGGCTTAAAGGACCTGACATATATATCGCTTTGTTCCTTGTGACAGGAAAAGTCAAGACACAGCTTTGTTAAGGATAAGTGTAACAGTCAATATGAATGATTTTTGGCATTTTGATACATTTTTGCTTAGTAAGACAGGGTCTTTAAAAAGTTGTAGCCTATTTTTGGAGTGTATAATTGGAAATGTATAGAAAAACCCCAATCGCAGCGGCCATTGTCCTTGGTAAAGCAGGGGGGTGTAATGCTGAGGTGAACCAAACAGGCCATGTGTGAAAATAGAAATCACAAAATATAAAAACGGATGCTTCAAAGGTGAGAGGATGTAACTTCATCAGTCCTGGCGAAACCAGACAGGGTGCTGTGATGTGTGCCAGAGATTCGTTGTCTGTCGTCATCAGACGAGGATAAAAAAGAAGACAAACATGACACCCTGTGGTGGTAACAATGCCCTCTGCTGATGAAATGAACACTGCATCGATGCTGTGGCTCCTGGCAGTGGCCAGTTGATATAGCCTTGTCTAATCTTTTAATATTAAAGGATTTATCCACTGAGGAGCTGATTGCTAACACGTTCCTGATTGGGTAGCACTATGATGGCGTCATACAGGCAGTTTCTTCAGACCTGGGAGGCTGTCAAAATATGTGATGCACTAATATACAAAGAACTCCTGTAGGGTTTTGCAGTCAGTAGCTGTAGATCTTGCAACAAACACACAGTGCAGTCTCCATGAGTTGGTTACACTTTGTTTTCTTTCCAAGAGATTGTTAGTGGAGTTCTGCTGGGTGATGAGAGAGCCAGGGAAGGTCAGGGGTCGTCCGTAGCGGGGAAAAAAAGAAACCCGCTCTGACAGAATGCAGGAAGTGGCCCCATACACCTCTCAGGAAATGAAAGCGTACCCGGGGCGTCCCAGGGGTCACGCAGATGGGAGGTGAAGGCGGTGGCCCATCTGTCCACTTCGAAGAGTTAGGGGCTGGGAAACAGGCAATGAAGCTATGCAACTCTCACGAAAACCAGTCGTCTCTTCGGCCATTAGTCTACGCCGGCTGACATTGCAATAGCCAGAATGAAGTATGCATGTGTGGCTGAGGGTGCATACAGCAGGTAACGCTCCCTGTATATATTTGCTGAGGAACGTGTCTTTTGGGGGTATGTGGAGATCACACAGGAGGATCTCACCATCTTCCCGCATGCCTTGGACAGTCTACTAAGCCGCTACCAAAGCTCACGCTCCTGACCTCCCTGTCCTCCAGGTCTCCGGGATTCCACTGCTGTCCTGGGTGGAGCCAACTGGGAGACGAATGCTTGACACGTATGTACTTGAAACAAAACTGACGAAAGTACCGTCCGCCATGCTTCTCTAGGCTGGCTCCAAGATGTACGTCATGTGACACGTGTGATGTACTGTCCCCCTCCACAGCGCTCTGCGAAGGCAACTTCACCTGTAAGGAGAACGAGGTGTGCGTCAGACCCAACGAGTGCCGCTGTCGCCATGGATACTTTGGAGCCAGCTGCGATACGAGTAAGTGCCCCCCCCATCTGAAGCAGGAAGAGGGCACCGCAGAGGGTGCATGTGAGGTGCTGGCGAGGTTCGAGTGTGAGATCTGAAAGCACTGACCCGGTTTGGGTTTGAAGTAGCGCCATTCCGGGAATTCCAAGGAACGCAAGAGCTGGACTCAGTTCAGAGCTGAAAAATGTCTTTAATTTAAAACATGCTTAAAATCGAAGATTTAGACAGATGAACTGGAACTGCAGAATAAAATGAAACCAGTACATTCAGTTCAAACAGAATAACACAGTAACCACATTAATGCCTGTTATTTCATTATATAATCTAAAGTGCAATTCAAAAATCCATTATTTTATTCAGAATCTTCATTCTCCTGTTCAATGAGAAATCAATAAAAGTATATTTCTTATAATACACAGTATATTCTTTGTGTAGTTCAAAGTACACTTCCAGGGACATCTACAGGTAATCATTTTTAGCATCAGTACTTTTCGTCTATACTTCAAAAAGACTTACATTACTCTAAACTAACACTCCACTTTTACAGAGCACTGTTTCTCACTTGGTTGGTTGTGACATCATTTTCAGTGGGTTCCGGACTGTGTGGTTAAAACAACAAAAATCTTGAAAATGTACCTTTTTTGTAATGTTGGACTTTTTGTCACAAATGATGCGATGATGTCCTGCAAATTGTTTTTCTGTTTTGCAAATTTAACTGCAAATTTGGTTCACAATTTTTAAATTAATTAGTTTCTGAAGCCTGAACCACCTGAGAACCACTGTTACAAAATACATTCTCAGTCAGGAATACTTAAGGAGTATTTCCTTTAATGCTCAAGCTGTGGAGTTTTGTTTGACTTAATATCCATTTACACTATTTTTACCCTAAACTGTCGTGTCTCAGTATTTATGACTGCCGGTAAGAGTTTTGGGCCAGTTATGTTGATAAAGGTGCAATATAGAAGTATATTTGAATATACAGACGCTCCTCTACATACGAACGAGATACGAAAGGCCGTTCGTAACTTGAAATGTTCGTAAGTCGTTATTCAACATCATTTTAAGGGTATACACAAGTACAAAGAACTAGGATGCCAGGACCACGCACGCTACACTGCTGCGCAGCGGGAGTAGCGGCCAGAAGTCGTACTAGGCGGAATTGGCGTGCAGAAAAAAAAAATTGATGTTGCGAACAGGAAACGGCAGCCCAACAAACACAATTTGGACTTACAGTCCTCTTCGTTCGTATGTCTGAAAGTTCACAAGTTGAAAGTTTGTAAGTAGAGGAGCGTCTGTATTAAAAATATATATATTAATTTTACTGTATTTATTTTGTCAATTTAATTTGGCCGTTTCAGCTGAAGACATACGCCCCAGGAGAGTTTATGTGACGTCTGTGTTCTCTATGCGGCCCCGCGCCCCCCGGGTGGGGGGGGGGCCCCCTGCCGCCCCCCCGGGGGGGCGCGGCGGGGCGGGGGGGCCGGGTGGCCGGGGCGG
>JAODKC010000044.1:30592091-30608733 GCA_026777985.1 Mormyrops attenuatus | reverse complement strand
ACGTTAGAAACCGTACTTGCAAATGTTTCTAAACTTAAACTAAAAAGTATACTTGGGCATTGGTTTGTCAGGACACAACACATAGTGACAACCTTATCCAGCATTTTGGCTTATAATTCATGTACATGAATACACACATACATGCACTGATAAACATGTCATTACAGTTTTGCTGTTTACTTTTGTCTTTAAAAAAAACATTCACTCTGTAACGCTAGTTTAACACGAATAGATTAACCCATTTCTGCTACCCTTCGTAGTGAGGCTAGCTTGCTAGCATAGGCTAACCAATGTACGTGAAAATACTAACTTTAGAAGACAAAAAAAATGCATACTGAGCAATATTACTTAAACAAAAAACATCTTACTAGCCTTTATGAAAATGCCGAGAGCAAACACTCATGAAGAGAGATATCGTGTTGAAAGTGATCTCCTTCCGTCTCATTGCTGTGATCCAGGCCATCCGACACCTCTTTGTTACCTCCTCTACTTGCCGTCCATATGCTCTTTTCAAAGTGGGAAACCGAAAAAATCTTATGTTGTGGTCCAGCTTGTAACTTAGTATGACAGCCTTTCACACAGCACGAGTGTCCCATCTTACCAAAGATAATGCCGCACGCAAACGCTCGCTCTCGAGTTGTATACAACCAAAATGGCGATTCGACCCACAATACACTGCGTCTACAGCAAGTGTGACGTCAGCTGTCAAAGACCGAAGCAAATGCAGTGTTGTGCAGTGGTGTGTTTCCATATGACAAATAATCACTTTCACTTCACTACATGTACGTTTGTACAACTTTGTTAATTTGTTTTAGTAGCTTTTTATGGCTTTGCTGTAGCCTACGTTGAAATGAATACTAGTGTCTACCCTTTTTATCGTGGATTAAATAAGATCTACTGGTATAGATTTCATCACTTAGGATTCAATGTTTTTTTCGGGTCAGTTAAGATTTGGGTCGTTCATCAGTTCATTACGTGGGTGGGGCACTACAGTTACGGTACAGTATCTCCTAATGGGTTGGCTGACCTGCAGGGTTTATTCGGCACGGTTAAGGCTGTTCATGCTCTTACCACTCGAATCACTGTCTGTGCCCTGTAAACAGCAGCCCAATAATTAGACACACGGGTCAAACTGCACCAGTGTAATAACATGTGACGTAATCTGTCCTGGCTCATTGGTCAATGTTATTCTGATTTTCAGTTTGGATGTAGATGAATTGCCCAGGCAATGTTTTAGAAACGAATTAGTGGAATATAAAATGTTATGAAATGCTACACACGATAAGTTTATAGGTGACTTATGACAAACGATAAGAATGATATGTAGCATATTAATGGTCTACATAAATTAGTTAAAATCAGTAAGAGTGAACTTGGAATGAAAGCACAAACTACAAACGTTACAAACGTTAGTTTACCAAGTAAGCTACTGATGTCAACAGCGTGTCAGCATAACTTAATGCATTATTTAATACTGGAGCAAAGCTTAACATAATGAGTTGTCGAAATAACGACTTACTATGTCAAAATAACGAGATAATATCTCATTCTAACGACTTATGTCGAAATAACGACTTATTGTCTCCGAAAAAAAATTCATCAAGTGCGGTTCAGGGCTTCCGTACAGATTAATCTTTTGTTTTCCACAGAAAAAAGACAATGGAATGTTATTCCACTATTAAGCGCTAGCAAGTTTGACCGCCAGCAATATTAGACAAAAGTATGTCGGTCATTAATCAAATTTTCTGATGCAGAAATATGGAGAGGCTCTTTTCCCTGAACTTCAGCATATCTTTAAAATTAGCAGTGAAATGTACAGTGGATCACTGTAAGCACTGCCCCAGTACATCGTGTTTGAATGAAAGTACCTAGTCTCCAGTAGGTATTAAAAAAGCATTCTGGAACTGCCTTCTAGTAGCTACAATTGGGCCGAGTTCCTGTGTTGTGAACACAACAAAAGTTCCTGGTTCCGGAAAAAAGGATCTGGTTCCTGAAAAAAGTTCCTGCAGTATGACACACTAGTGCCCAGGTAAGTCCACCATCAACTGTGAATCTAGCAGGTGGGGCACAGGGATCTAGCCACCAGGCTGCCAATGGCAGTTCCAGACTTCTCGGAAGTGTGATGCAGAATTGTGTTTCGGTGGGCTAAGTACTACTTATTTGTGGTAAAGAAGTCAGGTCCTTTTTTGGTGTTAATTTCCTCTGTGCTTACAACCTAATAGTGGACATTAAGAATCAGCGGCTCACCAATGTGGACACTTTCTATTCACATGCTCACACAGCCGCGCCGATTCTTTGAGGATAGTGAGCACCATTGCCTCTTCGGACAGTGACGCATGCCTCCTCATGGAGTTCCCAGACTTTGCCAAATCCACTTTCACGTCTATCACAACAGAGCATGGGGAATTATTATTATTAATAATAATAAAAATCATAATAATATTTGTGATGCATATTTCTTATACCTCATGCACTACAAAATAAAATTAAGTAAAATAAAATAGTTGACACAACTAAAAGTAAAATAGCCATAAAATTAAGCAGAAGGCAAAAAATAGAAGACCGTTTAGGGAAGAAAATATATAAAATGAAAAACAAAGGCTAGAAGTAATTGGGAGACGGGACAGGGAGAGCCCTAGATAAGTGTCTTTTGTTTTCGTGTTGTCGAAGCATTTACATGCGGGAGAGTTATGGGTGCACATATAACTTAACTGGTTGCAATGGCGTTCATGTTTTATTCTTTTACACATACATTTGTTTCACCATCATTAAACAGTAATAGTTTCACTCTTACACACACATACTTACCTTATGTCTTGTCATTTGGTTTGTTGTTTATTCTGTTGCGTTTCCATGTGTTTGTTCTTTTGTGTCGGTACCTGTTCTGCTGGCATCTTACATGAGGCAGGCTGGGAAACTAAGTCTTCATTTGAGGAAGCCATTGGAGACTGTTGGAGACCGTCAGCCCCTTCACACCAGAGCTGGTGCCCGTGCTGAGCCTAACTTCCAGCCCTTTGTTGCGTTCACACCAAAAATAACAGCAGTGTGGGGCCAATACATCCAGACCGGAGCTCATTTTTCTGGCCATGGAAGACTGCTGGGTCAGAGTTGGGAGCGTGTGATGCTGGGAAGTGGGTTTAAAGTCATCTGAGCAGACAGCAAAAGTTTACAAAGCAATGCAGAATGAATCGTAGAAGGCAGGGGTTAATAATAATGGATCAAGTCATGAACAAGATTTTTTAAAAATAAAAAGGTATACATTAAGTTGAAAGAAGTAAATAAAATGGTGCTGGCTGCCCTAAAAACAAATATCATTGACTCTGCTAGGTGAGTTTTGTGTCTTTTAATCTGTGGAAAACTAAAGATAAGTCTATAATGCAAACTCAACTGAGTATAATTAATCGTATCCATTGGGATCTCCCAGTCGCGGAAGCGTCTTCTTGGGATACATTCATTTTCTTCGCTTACCGCCTGAAACTTGGCCGTGATGTCAGAGGTACCAGTTGTTTTCCTTACAAACTTAAATACTTAAGGGAACATTAAGGAAACTTTAAGGGAAAGACTTAAAGGTGTTTTGTGCAGCCGATTTTATCTTAAGGAAATCTTAACATGGAACTTATAGTGTTTTGTGCAATCAGCTCCAGATTCTGTACTAGTTCACTACAGTCGAGGCTAATTACTCACGGGTATTTACATCCAAACATAACCACCAACAACCAAGTTTTTGCTTGCTTTTTCATTTTCCAAATGATAGTTTTGCAAAACATCTGTATAAGAGTGAATGAAGTAATTTATAGTGCGAGTTAATGACATTTCTTGAGCTTTGTATTATATTTGGCAGCTGAAGTGGGTCCCGTGAGCATATTTTTGCTTAAATTACATTTTGATTAACCTAAATTTTAAAGTGATAATGTACTGCCAGTTCATTTTTTGTTTCTTCTCCTTTCAGATTCCATCAAGCTGGGTCTTTCATGAAGTGGAAATGTAAGTTCTGTCCTTTCTCCACTAATGGCCAAGGAAAAATAATACAGCACTACAAAGAGCATCATGGGCATTATAGAAAATGTTCAGCCCTTCTCTGTATTGATGAAGACTGAGAACATTTCACACCGAAGCAGAACTAAAATTCATTTGAAAGAGCATATAAAAGAAGCTTTGAAAATTGTAACCAAATTATCCTTTGAATTGTGTACCTTCTTGGAGCCTAGTGACATTAAATACTTCACTCACCTGAAGATTCATTTAAGAAACAAAAGAAGTTGTTAAATGTCCAGTCAAGGGCTGCTTTTTTTTTTTTTTTTTTTTTTTTAAGTTTAGCGTGCTGTCAACATTCACTGCTCACAGAAGTAGCAATCATAAGGTCTTCCACCTTAGAAAATTTCAGAACAAAGCTTTTGGTGAATAGTACACTTTCGGAACCTTTAACAGAAGAGGATTTTGTTTCAGACACTGAAAATTTACTTGTACAGTGGTACCTCAGAACTCAGGTTCGAATCCTAAAAAGTTCGAGTGCTGATCGAATTTTCCCCATAAGAAATAATGGAAAACCAATTAATTGGTTCCCAGCCCCAAAAAATTACATGGAGCGCAGAACTCAAAAGTTGGGGGAAATGTGGGGTTTAATGGAAGTGGAAGCGAAACAAACGACCAGCAACACAGGTTAACAATATAACGGCCAGACTAGGGAAACAAACTGAAACGTGGACTAAATACATTAAACTAATGACAGCAACAGGAAACAGCTGGTAAACACGGGGAATCCACACGAGGTTAACGAGGGGGGCATAGCACACGAGATGATCGGATGGGCGGGGTATGACAACGTATAATTATTGCGTAACTTTTTGGTGAGCAATGGCTACCAAAATGATATAAAGTACAGTGTATTACCTGATATTTTCAATAAAAAAAATCACCAATAAACGATGCTATCACAGCGAATGCGAGGCTGAGAATGAAGCGTTACCATTGGTTTCCGCTGAGAGACATGCCGCGTGACTCATTTCCCCGCGCGTTCAAGTTATCTTAGGTCGGCGTTCACAGTTCGACTTCTGAGATTCAGATCGAGTTCTAGGTCATTTTTTTCGAACCGGTTGGTTCGACTTTTAAGAAATTCAAGTTCTAATGAGTTCAAGTACTGAGGTACCACTGTATGTGTATGTGTGTGTATGTATATATATGTATATGTGTGTGTGTCTATATATATATACACACACAACATACACACACACACACACACACACATATATGTTATTTCATACAGCTATAATCTATGAAAGGGAAGACAAGTTTTAAGCATGAAAGGTACTGAGATGTAGAAGGCTTTCTGTGGACTGTTCATATGCTAATAATCAAAGAATTCTGGTTGCCAGATATTAGTGAACTGACTGCATTATTTATGAGAGGATGTGGTTGCCAGTTGTTTCCACACAGAACTGGTATTTATGCTGTATATATATTGCTTCTTTGAATGCTGAAACAGCAGTGGGGATGCATTTGGACAATGGTGCAAAGGCATTAGGTTAAGGCGTTTTACTATGGTCAGTGTTACAAGAAAAATAGTCTCGTGTGACAGTTAAATCTTGAGCACTAGTTTACGCCCTGTGTGCAGTCATTCTCTGTGATGCTTTGTGTTAAAATAATTTTTGATCTATTTCAGTTGTCACCATTTGGAGATGAGGTAGCTTATTTTATAACCCATTTCCCGTCAAGCAAAGCAGTAATCAAAAAACAGTGTTAGAAAAGTGTGGAAAACAGATCTTCAGAGCTCAGAAGCCTTGTCGGTCTTTGAAGTGTATACCATACTCATTTCCCCTAGCAACTGCTAGCCAGTTGAACACACCCAGTCCGATGAAAGTTTGGTGCAAGTTTCCAGTATCTTGGTGCAAGTTTCCAGTATCTTGGTGCAAGTTTCCAGTATCTTGGTGCAAGTTTCCAGTATCTTCACCCTTGTGCGAGAGCTAACAGCCCGACGTTCTTCCGAGAATTCCCGGGTTTGCCTGCCCACTTTGCCATGGTAGGAGGATGGAACTGGGAGAGCATCCCAGACACCACATGCGTACTCTTCATCTGCTGATAATGGCCACAAGACAGACGGCCATCTTCAGGGACGAATAACTGGAAATTATTTCGTCGTCATCGCTGTCCCGTAACAGCTGGTTGTAAGGTTTTTTTTTTCTTCATCTTATTTCTGCTTGGGTTCAAAGTCACCTTGCAGAACACCTCCTTCACATCTGGTGTAAAGAAGTTAGTCATTGGTTCGTTTCTCCAGCTATAAAATCATACGTTTCAAAACAAGAGGATTCAGAGGGTTGTGTCGTAGTGCTAAGTAATCAGACCACTAGTATTTTAATTAAGGTACTACTGTTCCCATGGGTAACACCCAAAGCAGGTATATGTTTGGAATATGACCAGTCATTTCTTCTGTTTCCACCATGCTGTGTAATAGCTTGAATACATTAAATGCCAAAATCAACAAGCCTTGACCATTCCATCAGCGTTTCTTGAACACCCTACTGAAAAACTGTAAGGGGATGTATTGTTAAGTTGAAAAACAGCTGCTGACAGACACCGACCTCCCCCCTCCAGCGAGTCCGTGAGGGAGACATTTACACGCATTCAAAACCTTCACATACAAAATAACACATTTCTGTTCTGGCAGAAATGTTTAAGCCTATATCGAGTAGTCAGAAATGGTTTATTCACTAATAAACCAAAGCTCGAGTAAAACTATCCAGGGCCTGTTTTGTTTGCCTAGAAAATATATTTTTTAACATTAGCTTTTTAAAATAGTTTTTTCTCCTGTCATGGAGAATAATAAGCGCTTGTTATTCAAAGAATATTTTATATATATTTTATATATATATATATATATATATACACACACACACGCGCGCAGACACACACACACGTAAGATAAGCGGGCTCTTTCGGTAAACTGGATATAGTCAAAGTGTTGAACACAGTGTATTTTAATACTAGTTTGCGTTTGGTTTTGTTTTTTTAAATTCACAATACCTGTTGAAGTGTTAACATAGAGGCATTTAGTGTATGTCGTTAGGCTTCCGTTTGGAACTAAAAGTCCCTGTAAATGCTAATGAAATGTTTTGATCTCTGTTTTTGTGTTGTTTGTCACTATGGTACAAGTACTTCCTACATTACAACCCTTATTATTATTTTTGTACTTGTAAAAAAATCAGAACAGTATTATTGTTAATACGTGTAAGCTGTGCTTATATGATTTGATTTGCTACTTCGTGTTACTTTGTGTCTATGAACTGGCTTTCATATTTTATTTTATTTCCTTTAAAAATAACTTTGGCTTTAAGAATGAGAACATACTTTACATCGTTTACTACAGATATGTTTCGCTGGGAATTTCCTGCTCTTGTGCTGAAGATGTTACTACTTTCAGTTTGAGGTTAAATGATTTTTTTTTCTAAAATAACAGCTGTTATGGCATAAGGTATGTTACTTTTTTAATTGTTTCTGTTACCATTTTTGTTGTAAGGACTGTCACATTCTTTCTGCGCATATCACAGTATAACCGCAGCCACTAAAATATGTTTGTTTCGCTGATATCTGTAAAAGTCATACGGAAACAGAATGGAAGGCTGAGAAGTGACCACATATTTAGCTAGCTTCAATAAATTTCTGGACCTCGGGTCTGAAAGCACCTGTGCAACATGGCCGCAAGACTGTCAGTGTCATTATCTTCATTGTTTCTGTTGGTTTGTCCACTGTTTTTTTGTCGTTCTAGCTTGTAATTGATTCAGTGTTTTTTTAATTGATAAAATAAAAACAAATGTGTATGCATTGTCACATGGTTTCTTCATAATGTCTTTAATACAGAACTTGTTGTTTTCAGTTAATTAATTAACGAGTGTATATGAATTGACTGCCACCTCTATCTTGTAGACACCGATTTCCAGATTTACTCATCGTGGGATTGGGTGAGGATCTTTCTGACGTCCTGAAACCAAACTCCTTCTCACAATAACGTCCATTTTACAGCTTCTTGGAGACTCCTGGCAGGATTTTCTGGGGACACGGGGACCTGTTCGAGCTGGAGGGTGGGGGGGTTTTCACATCGGTCTGACCCAGGACCGTCAAAAGAAACCAGAGCCAGCGGACCCACTGCCGGGCTTTACTTTGGGACAAGGGGTTCTTTCACGGCAGAACAGTCGGAACGCTGTACAGAGGGGCTTGCAGTTAATGCATCATGCAGGGGATATGTGGGGGGGGGGGGGGTCACAGGAGAAAAAGCAATAGCCAGAGCATGGATCATGTGGTTTCTAATTGAATCCAGACGTGGAAGCTTGTGCTGCTAACACGACGCTTCAATTATGCCCCTCCCCCACACTTTTTTTGTTGCATAGACTAAACAATCCCTTCTGAAGCTGCAACATCAGGAACTGTGAGAAGACCCCAGACGTCACATAAGAGTCCACAGGACAAGCCTGGTACAAAGACTGCAGCACAGTTAAAGGGCAGAGCGGTGTCTTCTCACACGGATTTTAACGGGCGGTGTACATCACCCCACAGATAGCCAGGATGCCGTTTCTTGATGACAAATATACCCCTCGTATTTGACTTCTAGCCGCCTGCTTGCCATCCAAGACACTTCTGAAGTGTTGATGTTGGCGTTCCTTGCTATACAGGGTTTAGTTTACAGCAGATCTACATTAAAAAAGAAAAGAAACTATTTAGATTACGACAGTGGGAAGGTAAATTGTTTATTGCGATTGTGACTTTTCTGTACCAGTCAGCTAGTCTACATTCATAGCAGTCAGGTCCTCTGTAAGACCTTCAAATCACATATTAAACTGTTTGATAGTTATTAGCTACTACCTAAACATAGGGTGAAAGCTATTTTTGATGACTCTGCACTTGACTTTACTCTGATTTGTATTTGGGCTTCTGTAGGGTCAAAAATATGCCTTTTGCTGGGGATTACAGAGATTTGAACTGAATCTCCAATGATAAAGTGCAAACAAAGGCCCCATACAGGAAAACTTCCAGATATGGTAGTTGAATGTTTGTGGAGGAGGGAAGGGTGTAAAGGAACTGAAATGACTTGTTGACTGCCAGTCTAAACATATCTTGGAACTTGGCCTGTAATCAAATGCCAGGTCTTTAGAAAGAGCTAAGGCCTTAAAACTGAGCCCTGTAACAAAGCCAGCAGTCTAGGCCCAGAAGCCTAATGAGATCCCTTGGTTGCCATGGAAACAGGCCGAGATTGCATCCACATCTGGTAGCCATTTCAGCCCTAGAAAAAGAAAAAAAAAAGAAATTTATGAGCAGGGAGAAAAGGGCTAATATTTTCTACGACACAAAGCAGAAGGAAAACCGCAGCAACATTATGCACTGGAGTTGATGAAAAATATCAGTTTTCTTCAATCTGCGTTGAGATGACCTGCTTTCCTACTTACATCATGGGTGTTTAACCACGGCTCGCTGCATGCATCTGACGCGGCGTGCGCATATAATCATGTAGGAACTGTGGTGTCTGGGCAACAGTAAAGAGGGAAGACGCCAAAGAACAGACTCCCAAACATGACAGGAACGTTAATAAAGACTGTGACTTGTCATTATAGAACCACGTGAGAACAACCCATGTGCATTCTCTTACAGTATATCATAGCTCTGTTTACTAAATCCTGCATCACTGCACCATTGCCGTTAATTACAAGTATGGTCATTTAATATCATAGGATATCAAGCCAGTGTTTTTTACCAGAATAGAAATGATTTGAAGATGATGTTGTCAGTAATACGTGTATGTTTGTGATCTAAGGAAGTGTCCCTGGCTGGATTTCTCTTGTCCGTTTGCAGGAAGTGAGCTTTATATGGACGCGGTAGCGCTAAATGAACATCTTTCTACTAAGCTTGGCAGTAAAAGCGATGTTGACTGCGTTCTGCCGTGAGGTTTATACCATACTGTAATAATAGAGAAGTGGATATGCATGACGGCCTCCTCGTGGCACAAAGTCAGACTTCCAGGCTCTGTTTTTGAACCAGAATGACGGACTGTCGCAGGATATCCGATTGCTGAAGACACACATGTACCGGTCAACAAAGTATCAGTATTCCTGCACTGAACAAGACAATGTAACGGACAAAGAGTCAGATCAGAAAACACAAATGGAGGATGCAGGAGACATTATGACCACACACATGACACATATATAATGCTGTAAAAATGGCATATGTCAAGGTCTGGGACACAGAGCGTACAGCTACATTTGGTACTCACAGTTGTCATGTTGAATGCAGATGAAATGGACAGTGGAGATGATCTCTAACTTTGATAAGGGCCTGATCGTTATGGCCAAACAACTGGGTCAGACTACGCCAAGGGTTATGGAGTGATTATGGTTAGCTTTGGTGTGGATCTGCTGAAAGTGGTATGAAAAGGAAAAAACCATGACCCGCTGACAGGGTGTTGGGCGGCCAAGACTTCTGAATATGTGATGTAAATGAAAGCTATCTCGTGTGGTATGAACCAAAAAAAGGGCACAAATGGCAGGTAATTCCGAAGATGGTCAAGGGAAAAAGGTGTCATGACACACAGTGCATCAAGCCCTGCTGTATGTGAGGCAGCTTAGCCACAGGCGCATGCTAACCTCTTTCTGTCGGCGAAAGCACCTACAATGGCCACAAAGGCATCGAAACTGGACTTTGTAGCAATGGAAGAAGATTGGCCGCTTCACCAGATGGCTCACATACAGTAACTCAGCAAAGGTCCATAATGGTTATTGTTAGCATGGAATTTTTTCCTGGATGCACAACTCCTTAATGAGAACCATGGTCAGCGATAGCTAGATGTAGAAGTTTATTTAGCAAGGCCAGTAGTTTTTCCCTGTTTTATTGTAAGAGAAAAAAAATTCCTTCCTACATGACTTAGTCCTTTGCAGATGCACAGCCCCCATGTAAGCTTTGGTGTGAGACCGACATACCAAAGTTTCATACCGAAACTTTCATACCGAAACTTTGGTATGTTTAGGAGATGATAGTGAAGCTGTAGGAAGCCTGATTTGGAGAGTGGTCCAAATTAGAAGACAAGAGCTGCTATTTGATTAGCAGTACCCTCAGAAAATCTGGCAGTCTCACATATCACACTAAAGCCCTCGTTATTTCACTTATTAGGATTTTCCCGTCAAAGCCACTTCTCCAAAAATCTAGCAGCTTCTTCTTCTCTCATAGAAGTTCTGCATTATTTTGCCTTTAGGGGGGTGTCCAGCCCCCTCTTCTGTATCCTCGCCGTTTCCTTGTGCATCCTGTGGATAATAGAGGGGGTATCTTTCAAAGAGAGCAGGTCAGGGACGTTTGTTTGTCTTCACAGTCAAGACAAAATCAGATGTCAGTCTGAAGTCTTGTGCTACTGCCCTTCTGCTGCTCCATTTCATACCCCCTCCCTTTATCCCGAATCCCTTTTCACCCCCAGTCTGCCCCCCCCCCCTTCACACCCTCTCTTTCCCCACTCCCATTTTACCGTACGCCCATGGTAAAGAGCATCAAAAGCATCTGTCTCACCTTTCCGATTTTGCCAAGCCAGAAATCTGTCTTCCAGCAAAGCCTTTTATCTCTCGTTTCTCCCGGAAGCTTTTCATGGCACAACCCGTAAGCCGTGCCCAGCCACGCTTCCTCTGTTGAGCCAGTTACAGCCCGTTTTCCTTCTCCCCACACCCGGGGGCTAACTTTCCCAGAGCATGATTATAAAATCCAGGCCGTTGTTCATCTCCATCCCTTTATCCAAGTTTAACATGTTTCACAGTATAAATATTTGTTCTCAGCTCGAAAATAAAATCAATAAAAACTACAGTTTCTCCGGAATACTGGTCAATCCTGCCATAGCTCCCGGTTATTTACAATCAAATATATAAATTAGTTTTGTGAATATCTTTCGAAAGAAAATGCCATATTGTTAAAATCAGTACAGTTGCTTAGTATTATTTATTGTTAGTTATCTTCTAGTGCTAACTACAAAATAAATAAATAGAACAGAAAATGTAATTAATAATCTTTCTTTATTAGGCAATTTCCTGTCTGACGTCGGCAGCTTCGGCTGAACGTTGTCCGACTGTAAATGGCACAGGCTTTTTCCCTCTTTGTCAGCATTATTCTGAGAGTTTATTTAAGAGAATATGGCTTTAATGGAAAACAGGTCAGGCTCCCCCCGCCCCCACCTCATCCCTCATTTCTTTCTCTCTCTCTCTCTCTGTAGCTCCCTCGTCCTTCACATACTCTCCCTGTGTAGCGGTAGCAGTGTGGTTCAAGGTTTCGGTTTTCACATGCACAAAAAGCAATACGTAGTCTATTTTTTTCCACGTCGTAAAATCTGAGTATTGTAATCATTGAAAAGAAGGGGGTCCCTTATACATCACTTTTGTGCAGTGTTTTTCCCTCTGAGATGGAAAAGATTTCCACGGATAAATTCAAGCTCTTTTATGCAGCATTCATGAACATGGTAGTTTTCATCCTACGTTTTACATACATTAGCACATTCTGCCCTGATAAATGCATCGTGACACCTGACCGTGTAATGAACTGCATTATTTTTATTATTATATTAGTGTCTTTAAAAAATAAATGCTGTATTGCGAAAATATGTTTAGCGAAAGAGTCCAACAGCATAAAAGTTTCCGAAATTTTAGTAGGTTTCGCTTTTTCTAACTCTTGTTTTAATAAGGTTCTTAAAAAGCAGAGACCTCAGATGTATGGGCGGACTGATTCACATACCCGTGGGAAGTAATCTAAGCTTAACAGAGGCGTACGAAATTCTTGAAAGTAAATTGATGTGTATTCTGATGTAAAATGTTTTAACAGCGCATGGAATAAAGTAAATAATACAGTGTACTCACAGAAATAGCAGCCTGTGAGCATAATTGTAGGTCTGGACACTTGGAAGGAATGGAGAGAGGAATAGAGAGCAAAACATCTAAGGATACTGAAAGTGAATTAATGAGCATGCAGCAATGTTTAAGAAAACCAGTTTGATGAATAAAAATTTTGAATGTAAAGATGGCAATGGAATATAGGCTATGGTCACATGGACAGATAAGGACGCAGGTTTCAGTTTTGTTTATAAAGTACTACTTATCCGAGTCTTTGTTTTGTACTGAAGCTTAGTAATGTGTAAAGATGGATGGATGGATGGATGGATGGATGGATGGATAGACGGATGGATGGCTTCCATCCTCCAGGTACAGGTCACCCTGGATGGAATGCTCGTTAACCTTAATGTAATACTATAATATTTATATAACAAAACACACATATGTTTGTTGTATGACAAACATAGTTTTGGACTGCTGTCTATGTCCATCCATCCATTTTCCCTAACCGTTTGTTCTATGCAGGGTCACCAGTCCATCACAGGACACACTCACCATTCATGCCTGTGGGCAATTTTGCCAACTTCAGTTCGACTTGGTATGTTTTTGGACTGTAGAGGGAAAACAGCGGAAACCCCATGAACACATGCAAACTCCACACATGTAAACACTGGTCTCCAGAGGTGTGAAGCAACAATGCTAACCATTGTGCCACTCTGCTGCCCAATATTGTCTATTATATGTCATTTTTATATGCTGAAGTATATTGCTGTATGTGAAAATTCTGAAGCAGGAGTTATGTAGATACACAGTTGGTCTGGTCTGATTTACTGTAAGGCATGCATCACTGGCTACAGGAACGAAACATCCTCACGGTACATCTGACGGATCTTTACAGTGTGCAGCTTTCTTCATTTGAACTTCCCCGGTTTTTTAGACTAATGACGATATTGTGGTGACATGTGGGTGGATCTCATATTTTCCACTCAATCTAGAACATTCTGAGGACACTTTGGGGTCTGGCATTCCTATCCTTATCTGTGGGTAATTGGACTGCCACTGAACGACTGATTTTTAGAACAAACATCTGTCCAAGCACAGAGTTATCTTCATGACATAACTTCCTGTCCATAAAAACCTTAACTTTCCTGTACTGAGTATCTGGCCTTATGTACTTCCCCTTACACCAATGAAAACTTGAACTTTGCACTATAGCCATTAGCATAAGCAAGACATTAACATGCAAAGTCTAAAATGAACATTGGAGGCCTACTTATTCCTGTATTCCTAATGAATCATGTCTAAACAGAAAATATAAAGCAAAAATAAAACAGGTGATGTTCATGGAAAAAAATGGGATGGCTGTATTGTTCATAAAACACTGAAAGAGTATCTCCCTATTTCCTGCTGACAGCCAGATGTGTTGTTATGTTAGCATTTAAGGATCTGCAGACCATCGTCTCAAGATCATCACACACAGCAGGCAGGGATCTCTCTCAATTTCCCTAGCCTGCTGAGCTAAACTAGTCCTGTTCTCACACTGTTGGACTCTTGATCCCTGTAACAGAGGGGCCCCTGAGACCAGACTCTGTGAAGTACCTCTGAGTACAAATGAAATTCCATCTCCTGCTATCTTCAGGTATCCAGCTCTCGACTGATGAACAGCTGATGAATGGACACGAGGTGGTGTTTCATGACCAGGATGGGTTTTCCAGAGCCCCAAGTTAGAGACACCAAGGGATAACATGCATAGGGATGACATGTCTTTGATTGACTCCACTGGGACACAGACCTGGACGAGGTGAACAAAGCACATCCACTGCAAGGTCACCAAAACAGCTCATTCTTTTAAATCCAGATCTGTAAACAGTGGTTCCGGAGCTCTCTGATGCCACTCACTGAAATCACGGAAGCCACATGTTTGGCGTTCTGTTGACAGGCAGACTCCGCTCGTCTGTAATTAAATTCTTGTCATAGCAGGTCATAAATAAGAAGTCAGGACTCGCATAAGCTAAACTGTCACAGCCCAGGAAACACCCCGTCACATAGTAAGATTCCTACAAATTTAATGCCATGAAGTGTTTCTCACATGATGCATCAAAATCAACACTGGAGATAATCATTATTTCTTAAGCTGTTATTGAAAAAACATGCTGCTTCTTTTTATTGTCAAGTTATGTCACGTTCGGCAGAAATTTTCCTGAAGAACTGAATTAGTCTGTGGCCCTATGACATTCATTCCCAAGGTGCAAAGGGATGTGGACAGATGCATTTACCATAGCAAAGCCCCTGCAGGCAATATTCTGTTCTTGATAAGGTTCTAGTGTTACAAAATGACGGGGAAGGAGCTTGTTGCTCTGCCCAGATCTGCTTGCTGTTTTGATTCAGTAGAAGTCATTAGGAATCTCCACGCTTCAGCACGTAACTCATCGAGGCTCAATAAACCACACAGCTGACCCCTGCACCAGACTTTGGTGGCCTGAGCACCAAATGAATCTGGAAATCTTATCTCTCTACTGAAACATCCACAATACAGTACCACCAGCCACCACTGGGATTTGCAGAAATATCACCTGGAATGTTCCAAGGACGTCACAAGTCCCCAGTAATGACTGGGTCCTGAATTTACACCACCCTGTATTAACTCAAAGGCAGGTTAGGAGCAGAATGTGGTTCCTTGTGTTTTTATTGAATTAACAGTAGGTAAAGCTCCAGGAACTTGAGGACATGCTCTCAGTCTGCAAGGAAAACATCTGTTCTGTACTCCTGAGAGTTGTCTTCTGTGAAGGATTCCAATAGAGATTGCCTGTAAGAGGACAGACATAATGAACAAAAAGCCCTTCTGTGTAAGATGATTTTTTTCATCTTGTGCATTCAGCTCCTTTGATTTTACTGATCAAATTGATATCAGTCCCATTTTTGAGCAATGTACAAATTCCCACATGGCATGATTCTAAGGGTATTGGTGTAGTTTTGTTATTAATTTACTTCTAACTGAAAGCAGGAATGTATAATAGAAAGTTAATTAATTAGAGATGGTTTGAAATATCTCCTGGATGGGAAACTTTGGGTGTATACATCTTCCAGTTTTGTGTTTTTAAGCTGGTTGCCGTATTAAGTAAGCTGACTTGGTTGAACTGGTTTAGTTAAAAACTGGTGGGACTAGCGTAGGTCTTGTCTCAGTCTTTAGGACTTACAGCTGTTAAACATGCACAATAATCGTACATATTAGTTGGACAACCAGATGAGCTGTATTTAATATTTACAAGAGGTGTAAGAGCTTAAGGCTTAAAAAACTGGGCTGATAACGCTGCTGATTCTAAAATGGGTCCGTCCTGCAGCACCCTTGGGCAAGGTCCTCATCCCGAATTTCTCCAGTAAAGTCCAGCTGTATGTATGTGGAACTTTTATGTAATCTATCAGCCAAAAGACTCCACAAGAGGGTCTCCTCCATAAATCCTGGATGCATCAGAGGGCAACGTGCCTTTCTATGAAATGTTAGTGCAACGTTAAAATGTTTAAATTCCATTTGAAATGCAGATCTCTGTCCGTTTAGGTTACAAAAGCCAGCCGGCTGAAGGCACAACATTTAATCTATATGCAAAGGGGGAAACCAGTTTCTCTCTTATTTCTCTTCAATTGCTGCATGAATTACAGCCACAGTGACCACACTTTAACCATGTCTGCGCCTCTGACATCACTCATAGCAACGAATATGGCTAATACAAATGTGTATCTATGTGTGTATATATATATATATGTGTGTGTGTGTGTATATATATATATATATATATATATATAAATAA
>JAODKC010000044.1:30548058-30582395 GCA_026777985.1 Mormyrops attenuatus | reverse complement strand
GGTCGCTGACAGGCGAGCAAGTGATCACAGATCCTGTTAAGGATGACCCTAGCAAGGACCTTACCCAGCACTGAAAGTAGTATTATCCCCCTGTATTTGTCGCAATCCAGGCTATCACCTTTCCCTCTTCAGATAGGGACTACAAGTCCCAGTTTCCTGGGATGATGCCTGTCTCCCAAATGCAAGCAAAGATTGCTTGCAATGCCAGGAGGACAGCCATACCACCAGCCTGGAGAACTTCACCCCGGATACCACAACTCCCTGCGGCCTTCCCTACCCCCAGCTGATTCACCACCCATGCAATCTCAGTGAGACTGGGTGGTACACAGCTCACTGGAGGATCAGCCTCGAGAACCGTGGACCCAGAGATGTCTAACGTCCCAGCTGGAGGATGAACTTTAAACAACTGCTCAAAGTAGCCAGTCCAGCGGGTCACAACTGCAGTGTCATCCATAAGGACCATATGTCACTTGCTGAATAAAAATTAATTGTATATTTTATGTAACCAGAAGGATGCAGTTCAAGCAGAAGTGGTTGAATCGCAGAGAAACACTCAAGTATCTTGGCTGTAGATGATTTTTTTGCATATCTAGTACAGGAGGAGGGTCCTGCTGTTGGACCCTTGAGCAGCATGACTAAGCTAAACACAAAACTGTAAGCTGCTTTGAAGTTGAACATCAATATGCAACTAAGTGGTAAATATGTGGGTGGTGGATTCTAGGAGGCAAATGTCCAGCGACTCAGGTCTGAAACCTGAAAGCATGACATTGTATGATTACATTACTGGTTATTCTACAACACATTTTTGTGGGAGAAAATGGCAAAGGCACAGCTGGTTTCCAAGGACGGTAAAAGTTCTGAGGTGGAAGTCAGGGGTCTACTCTAAAATGTACACACAACATGACATTTTAAAACTTGAAATGATCAGTGTGGATTTATACAGTCTTTTACTTAGATCATTTAGCCGTTTGCAAAGTTATAAGTTAAATGAAAACAAACAAATAAAGAAAACGAAAGTTGAAAGTACTGAAGCAATAACAGGTTTCTCCCCCCCCACAGCCACTAACATTTGGTGCAGTCCACCTGTCACATCAGCTTCTAGTCTTCATATCATATGGGAGTGTGCTCAAAGGCAGCACCTGGGCCCAAAGATGTGGCTCATTCTGCTATTAGCTTTCGCCATAACTGGCCTGGGAACCTCCGAGAGGAACACATCAGACACGGCTGGGGAGGAGAAACTGGCCATAGCCAGGGGTAAGATCATGGTGAGTGGGACAAGCTTCTGGTAACATGGCATTGGTTTTGACAGTGGTTGGCTATCGTGCAGCATTTGTGCTGACCCAACTGGTGTCGCTTCTCCACCTCCAGGCTCCCAGCGTGATCGGATGATCGATCAAGAAGATGCCTGAACTCCGTGAATTTTTGATGGAGCGCTGGGCATTGTAGTATCCTCACATTTAAGCTCACTTCACAATCACAATTCACACCGATGCCTAGCAGACAGTCACATTTAAAGTGACTGCTTCAATTTAGCTATTTAAGCAGGCAATTTACAATTTAAATGGTTAGACTCTATTTTCATTAGTTATTCTTTACGCTTTGGTGTGTTTGAAGTTCACAGGCCAATAGCATTTTAGAAGCAGATGTAAGCTTCTTGCTTGCTTCTTTGGATGCCATTTTTACACTGTTTGCCTTTACTTGATCCCCAAAGCCATAACCTAGAATATGAATCAGGGGAGGACAAAAATCCTCTGCTCATTTTCTACAATGAGAAAGAGGAGGTTGTAAAGGTGAGCAGAAAAGTGACTAAATTTGAGTGATTAATCATACAAGTTCCATAGATGCTTCTTATTTTATGTGTGTATGGCACATATATATTTTTTTTACCATGTGCTTTTTCAGACGGTTCCAGTGAAAAAGATGAAAGCTGATGAGATCAGCAATCTTCTGGATTCTCTGGGATTTTACAAGAGGTCCAAGAAGGGAGAAGAGGTACCTGAGGAATTCCAGCATTTTCCCCTGAAGTCTCCCAAAGATGAGCTTTGAGGACACCCTGTGGCTACCTTTGTTACTGCACCAAGCTGCATAATGACGTCTGGGGCCGAAAGACCAAAGTGCCTGGCTTCAAGACCGACAAGGGCTCTGTAGCAGTTAGGCAAAGTTAAATCACTGTGTGTGTTCAGAAATTGCAATAAAAATCTGATTTCTTAAGTGAGATTCCTGTAGTGTCTGTTGATTTCAGTGATATACTCAGGGCCAGATCCAGGCATTGGCAAGCTGGGCCCGATAGGCCTAGAGTCCAAATGGGACCCAGACAAAGTCATAAAAAAATAATAATATAATATATACATTGCCGTAGTGTTGTCAGAATACAAAAATCATAACTTTGATATGATACCTAGCTAAAATATTTCGATACTGATACTGAAACGATACCACAAAAAAAAAATGAAACATCAGGAAAATTAATGGGTAAAGAGACAATAGAACATGGAACTTGAAATTATTTGTTTTTTTATTAATTAAATAGGCCTAACAACATATTTTGTCAATATCAGTCAAATTAAATAAGATATAGCCTATTTTGTCACAGGTGCAAAGTAATACTGAATAGTGAACTAAAATTATTCAGTTGGAGCTGCTGAATTATTCAACCACTGAACATTAAACTGCACATTACAAAGTCTGTAAATAATCTACAATAACCACGTCATGATTTCAGGTGAGAGACACACCTGTTTCATTTTTCAAATGTAATTTTTTGGCTCTTTAATTACCACAGAAAGAATGTCATTTGCTCCCATTATATTTGAGTGAAGACTGACATTTCTACAGCAAGGATCTTCAAAACTAGATGACTTCCAGCAGAACAACCCTGATGGATAGATAGCATTAAAGCCCCTCTAAAACATATCTTTTTTCAGTTTTGGGGTAAACTGCCCCTTTAAACAGTTAGGCTATTGTTGCCCTTAATTTTGCTTCTCAGACTGAAGTGGTAAAAAAAGTTCACTTGTCACAAAATAAATGACACTCCTTTGACATTTGAGGGGCAGGCCTGATAATTGTTATGTATCGTATTTGCTAAGCTGTCGCTCTTTAAATTCTTCAGGTGCATTGCCAAGTTCAATGTGTTGGCTCCCTTTGCATTGATTTTAACATGTTTTACACAAGCTTTGTGGTGCCTGTGGATTTGCCCTGACTGTCAGCAACGTAAGAAAAATAAAGCCATATTTCACTTTGTACATCCACTTTATCGATAAGCTGTGGATGGTTGGCAACAGCACTTGTACCTGCAGCCTTGGCTCTCCTGCATTGGTGCTACATTCGCGAACGATTTGTTCGTGGGGAACGAGTCCCTTACAGCAACTATACACTCACGTTCACTTCCCGGCAGATATTCGTTATGATGAAATATGACATGAACGCTGCTTCCCTCCTTGACTATGGCCAGTCAGGGCCAGTGAGGCATGTAAGGCCATGCTGTAAGTGAGCATATCATTGGCTGGAAACTAAACCTAGGACTGAACACATACGCATACAGTAAACGAATGGCAGGGTTGTTGAGTGAGTTAGTGAATGAGAGAGTCTCTCTAATATATAACCTACATGTTCAGTAACTTCCCATGTGGTGGAATTAAATTTTAGAGATGCAACATTTTCATGATTTAAAATGATTTTAACTAAGGTCTATTAGCGTTTGGACTCTGACTATGATGAACTGTAAGGTCTACGTTTTTAACAAATTTCAGTACCTTAGGCACAATGTTGACTTAGACTATAGTTCAAAAACAAATACAGTTTTTCTCACATGAATTTTTGGTGGTATTTAGCTTACTCCTTAGCAATATTTAGCCTAAATAATTGGCTATTTTTTGACAGATCAGAACACAAGTGTTTCAGAGCCATTTTATGCAAACAGGAAGTATCACTGGACAAGCTGGTGAATGAATCAGAAGAAATTTTTTAGGTGATTTCCCCCATCACTACTCCTCTGTCTATGAAAGCTGCAGGGTGAGAGAAAAAACGGTCGGCATGCCCACTGTGCCTACAGGGAGATGGACAGAAAGTCAAGCTGCTGACCCGCTGTTGCACAGTGACACAAATCAGAGGGAATACTCTTAAAGTACCAAAACTGATAAAACAGAAAACAGTATCGTGTTAACGTCGGGGTATCACAGTACTTTTTTGGTATCGGTATACCTAGGGCTAATATCGGTATACCTAGGGTAATTGCCTAGGGCTCCTGAAAAGATCATTCGGGCCTTGGATAAACTCAATTTCATGCACTTGTAAACCTTGCAATGTAAATATCAAATTATCACCTAACCACCCAAAAATAAAACAAAAGCCAGTTATTTATATAAATGTTAACTAACATTATACCACAGCATTGTCGAATTCTCAAATCTGAAGGGTGTTGATTGATTTTCTATAACTGTACACACAGTGTTGGCCAAGCAAATCAAACCAGTACATCAAGGTGCAATTATCATCTTCAGTTCTAACTAACATTACTTAACGGACCCTATAAAAGCAAAGGAATTGCTACACAGCAACTAGTACTTTTGGATGAGGACCAGGACCTATGGTCCTGTTTAACCTGCCTGAACAAGATGGTACAAAAGTCCAAGTTTAATAATCAATAAACTGTAAATAAACTGGGTATTACCCACAATGCAGCTCAATACATGGAGTAACATAAAGCTACATTAATAAATCAATTAATAAATCAATGAGCACATGACTAAGAGACACTAATATACATGACAAACATAGGAGCAAACGCAAGGCAGCTGTGGCTGGTTAACAAGAGGGTAAGGACAAGAGGTAAGACTAACAAGCTTCAGGCGTGGTTGATTAGCCACACCTGAGGGAATCACAGGGATTGGACAAGCGAGGCGTGGCTGGATGTGACAGTACCCCCTAATGTGTCTAACGTCCTGAGCAGGGACCCACAGGGCAGAAACTCAGGGCGAGGTCTAGTGGGTCCCACTCCAAGTCCTCCAAACCTGACTCCTCTGGGCCTATATGCCAGTCATCAAGCTGTCGGCAGAGTCAGGAGCAGGGTTGATGGCAGCCATCAGATGATGCTGATGAGGCAGGAGTCTGGGCGGCCACCAGTCCCCATGCGGAGGGCTCTGGGACGGAGTCTGTTAGTGGTGCAGTGGACCCTGACGAGGAGCCCAGTGATGGAGCAGGCTTCTCCTCCCCAGACCCCGCCACACTGCCATCCCCATGGCCTCCTGCTGGAGGGCCCTGAAAATGTCTATGGGAGACAAGGGCAGGAGGTGCCAACCCAGCGGGAGCCAAAGTGGCACCAACCACAGCCCAGGTGGGCCACGGCAAGTAGGCATAGACACGAGCAGCAGCTGCAAGCGAGCAGGCGGGAGCCGTAAACGAGGCACTGGCCACAGGTGGGAGCTGTCCGGGAGGCAACGGCTGCAAGCGGGGCGGGGCACAGCGATGGTGGCCTTTACTCTGCCAGGTGAGGTGATGTCTGATCTGGCAAGCTCAGGGGCCGACGGGGAGGCTGTAGGCGAGGCAGGCTTCAACAAAACAGCGGAGAGCGCCTATGGCAAGTCATAGGGCAACGAGGCAGTCACCGCTGCTGACTACTGTGACAGGAGCGGGCGTCACTGCCAGTGACCACAGGGTAGGATCGGGCGTGACCTCTTGGGAGTTGTTCTCACGGAGCTGGGGTCAGGTAGCAACCCCTTCGCCTGGGCTGGACCCTGGTATCGTGGCAATGTTACCAGGCCTTGTTGAAGTGACCGCTGTGGGTCACACCTTCATCAATTGTTTCTGTCTCCCTCTCTTAGAGTTGGGAATGGGAGGACATCTCAACTGGGCAGCTGAGTGGCAGGAGGCAGAGGCAGATTTTCAAGCAATCCTGACAGGCCTGCATCAGGTATTGTATCACTGTCCTGCATGCCCCCAACCATCTGAGGATCCGAAATACTGTAGGAGAGATGGTCAGCAGTCTCTCACCTATCCGGTCGAGCAGGGTGATGATTCCGGGAGATCCCTGCAGAAAGGGATCCAAGAGCAGATCCTGGTGCAGCTCAAGGAGATCAAGATACTCAGAAGCGGAGATAAGGTAAGCCTGCTTCAGGTGGCAAGGAGGCGGTGATCGGTGTGGCTATATGCGGTGAGAGAGCAGCGATCATTGCGGCTCCATGTGGCGAAAAAGTGGTTATCGCTGCGGCTTCCCAGAGCTCATGGATGAAACACGGTCGAGGATCTCCTCATTTGACTGAACCACCTGGAGGAAGAGCCACTCTGACTCCGGAAGCAACTGGCCCCCTCACCAAATTCAGAACTCCTGAAGCTTGTCCACATCATCCATATCCGACAAGTACACTATCGACCGGTTCTCACAGTTGGGCCGGGAAGCAGGACTAGCAGTCTCTGGACTGGATCAGGAGGCTCCAACCACGGAGCAAATCTAACAAAAGATCTTGACGGATCCTGGGAGCAGCCGCAGCTTCGTTCAATGGGTTCAGTCATCCTGTCACAACGTGCAAGCAAATCATGACCCAAAAGCAGGCTGCAGTCTCAATTCCCCAGGTCGGGGGTATTTTTTGAAGCACACAGGGCAAGTGCACTGACATGGACATACAACAATGACAGAACAGGGAGGACTAAGAGACACTAATATTAATATATATGACTAACAAAGGACCAAACACAAGGCAGCTGTGGCTGGTTAACATGAGGGCAGGAACAAAGGTAAGAGACTAACAAGCTCCAGGCATGGCTGATTAGAAGCTGCACCAGAGGGAATCGCAGGGATCGGACAAACGGGGCAGGGTTGGACGTGACAACTACAAATTTGATTTATATATTCATAAATAAAGAGTGTCCTTTAAGCTTACTGTAGCAGCAAGTACTATTGAATTAACTGCTGGCTTACGGTTGTAGCAATAGACCATTTTCATATTATTCCCAGATCTGTGCCGTCGGTCATGCTTTAAGTAATACAGCCAAAATCCTAGCACTTTGTCTTTGATAACTCAGGAGCAACCACTCACACACACGGTAAACACATTACATTCTGCACTTACAGCACAACATGACAACCCTTATTATTTACGACATAAATACATAAATACACACATTCATTTTAAGGCTGTAAGACATGCAAATAATTAAGTCTCAGTTGCCTGCAGCCCTGCGGCATCACATTGGCACCCCCTCCCCCGAGGGGACAGCTGTTTCTGGCGACCCCCCGAGTCCAACAAACAGTGCTGCAAATGCTGTGGAGGCTGCCTGCCCAACAAGTCACAGTCCCCAAGGTCCCTGCTGCATCCTGTTGCTGCTGATTCAGGTCATGCACACAACTCAGATACTCCCGGAGGCGCCACTGGTACTCCTTACCTGGTTCCTTCAGTACCTCTGGCTTCTGGGGAGGCCTGAACGCCAAGTCCACTAGTGAGCCAGATCAGGGTATGCCAGCACTAGGGCCTCGGTGAGTGCAGTGCTCCTTGGGAGGTTAGGCAGCAACGCAGCTATCTGACCAGTCGAATGGCCGACCCATTTTGGTGAATCATTGGAGCGGCTTGGTGGTGCTGGCAAAATGTTGTACAAACTGCCTGTAGTATGAGGCAAGACCCAGGAAACTGCAGAGCTCCCTGACATCATGTGGTAAGCCAGTTCTTTACTGCTGCAATCTTCCCTTAGTCTTCCCAGGAACTCTGTCTTTTGGCACCGGATAGAGCACTTCCAGGGATTTAGGTGCGGGCTAGCTTTGCAGATAGCATCAAAGATGATGTGTAGATTGTTGAGCACTCCGTCTTTGCAGTTTGCAGCATGGGCATGCTGATCGTCCAAGTAAATGATGCACTGGCTATGTAGTACATGAGCCAGCACTCATTCTGTTAACTTCTCAACA
The DNA here is from genome assembly GCA_026777985.1 of Mormyrops attenuatus. Classification (NCBI taxonomy): domain Eukaryota; kingdom Metazoa; phylum Chordata; class Actinopteri; order Osteoglossiformes; family Mormyridae; genus Mormyrops; species Mormyrops attenuatus. Next base: position 30,574,504 of record JAODKC010000044.1, on the reverse strand, counting down.
GTAGCAGGGATGTTGCATAGCCCAAAGAGCATGACCTGGAAGTGCGACATACCCAGACCAATGGTTAAGGTGGTCTTGGGTCAGATATCCAGAGCTAGATTGACTTGAGAGTAGCCTGTGGTATGATGCCACCACAAGAAAGCAGCACTTCCATCACCACTGCCCCTTCTGCTGTTACAAAGAAGAAAGTCAAATCTCTGTCTTGTTGGCTAAAAATGAATTACATCAGCAAAACAACAAAAGGTCAAAGGAGAAGATACCCCCCAAAAGAAAGAGTGACAATGGAGGTTACATTTTATTTGTCTCAGCCTCCCACATCCTCTAATGCAGACCCACTGGCACGGTGGAAGACTCATTTTTAAGATTTGCTTTTCCTTGGCAACGTAGCAAGAAAATTTCTTTGCATTCCAGCCACCAGTGTGCCCTCAGTGATGGTGTTCTTTTTAGACAAAATAATTAAATTATTTATGTCCTGATTATTGTTGAACTGTAGGTTTAGATTCACTTAAGAAAGAGACTGCATATATTTATATTTTATTTTACAAAAGAATTCAATTATTTGTGCTCTGAGCTTGTTGAGCTGCAGGTTTAGACTCCCTTAAGGGACTACATTTACTTAGAAGACATTTATTTAGAAATTTAATTATTTTAACACAGACATTTACTAATGTTCCAAATATTCGAAATGTTATTTAAAAATGAAATTGATTGTGTTCAGTGGAAAACTTGTCTTTTTACCCAGACATTTCGAAATAACACATTTTAGAGCTGTAATCGCAAAACCACAAACCTATGCTTAGTACACAGCCTGATTTAAACAACAATAGCATTGCTTCCAGGTGCTGCTTGACCAGGGCACACAAGGCTACACAGAGAGAACGAGAGTTTACACTCCTATGAGAGGAAGCTGCAGACGCTAGGCATCAACAAACTGATTTTCAGCAAGGCTTTCTTACTGTCTTTCCCGGCTTGTCCGGGCCCTAGCCCAAGGAAATGGGCCTACTCAACCAACCCTAAACTAATTCTTCATTTTATATGTTAGCTACATTAGCTGCAGGATCCCTATTGTTTATTTATTTTTCATTTTGCACTACTTTGTTGTAGTATTGTTTTGTTTGTGTGTATGTCTGCATTTATTTATACACAAATTGTTCTGACTACAAACTTTGTGATTTGCCCGTTCATATGTTCAACGTTTTGCACTATTTACGTCTAATGTCTGCTAAAGCTTATTAGAAAATGGTGTTTATGATGTCACTGCCACAAAATAAATTAGTTTCAACTTGAGTTGCATTACTTAGAAGCACAGGCAATGGTGTCACACAAAACCTTCTTGTCGTTACCATTTAAAAGCAGTCATGTACCTGGTGTAATACAGGATAAGAAGCTAATTGGCACTGAAATAACGCATGAGTCCCTGACACACATCACTTCCTGCTGTTTCTCCAATATGTGGGATTTCCCCTTTGGACTGAATAAAAGGTACTGAAACTCCCCCATTCTTCTCTGTACTCATCACCATGCATTTCACACAGCTTATTAAGTCATTATGTTTTAACAGACATCACTCTCTACCCTTCAGTCTACCAAAAGCCTTTTGAACAGCAACCATCCCTTAACTGTACAGCTGCTGTTGTGCTGTAAGTTTACCATTATCTGAAAAAGGTTTGATTAGCCAGCTTTGTAAAGGATATGCTGCATCACCAAGGATGCCGTACCCTAGATCTTCTGGTGAAAAGTGAGCGGAGTCCATCATCTTTTGAACAAGCTAATCTCATTTCCCCACATTTCTACTTAACTTCCAAATTAGCGCCGGTACATGTGGTCAACCAATCAGCAAGCTATTGCTGTAAGCACCTCCCTTGTAGTTTGTATTCAAACGAAAAGTAGCTATTCTTGAGTAGATCCTGAAAAGGGCTCCACGACTGCCTCCGAAGAACTACAGTCAGTCCCTGGTTTCTTGTTCCAGAAAAAAGTTCTTGCCATGTAGAAAACTCATGAGATACAAAAGTCCCCAGAACTTGAGACTGCCCCAGAACTTGTAACCAGGAACCAGGTTCCTGAATTTCGGAGTGACAGCCCCTAAAGTTACTAAGTTGACAACATCGGCAGTGGCACAGACAGGAAAAGCCAACAATTCACATAACGCTCACACTCAGAGCAACTGGGACACAACAACACGGCCACCACGGTAAAAAAATTACACTCAGCACTTACAGAACATTGAGGCAACACTATTTACAACATAAATGAACAAATATATGCATTAATTTGCAGGTTGTATTACAATGACAGTGCAACTCAATGCAGGCAGGTACGACCCGGACGTGTCACAAGACGATGGCTTGGGTCTCAGTGTTGCCAGCTTAGCAACTTTCTCGCTAGAAAACAACGCAGGATGCTGTGCTGCCATTAAACCCCCTAAGCCTAAATAGTAGTTCTATGAATAAATGCATTTTCAGTTCATAAACTTGAGATCATACTTGTGGTCTTGGCAAAACCGGTCTTGCTAACTTGCCTCCCACAATCAAGCTTGTGGTGCAATGAATCATGGGATTGGTCTCATTTGGCGAGGTTGCAACCGATGCATCCTTGATATGTGGGCCGGGGCAAGAATGACATCCTCTGTATTTCTGTTCTTGGGCGTTTCTTAATACCAGTAATGCAAAGATTGTACTCGCGGTTTTGGCGAGACTGCTCTTGTTAACTTGAACGAACGAACTTGGGCTGCAATGAATTATGGGATTGGTCTCATTTGGAGAGGATGCAACCAGTGCATCCTTGATATTTGGAGTGTAGCAAGACCAACATCTGGGGATGTTTAGTGTCCTCTGTACTTGTGTTCTTGAGCATCGGAACTGGTCTTCGGCAATGAAAGATGAGGTAAAACGGGTACACGAGCACAGAAGTACGGTCAAGTATCTCATATTGAGAAACACTCCTTGAGTATTGGAACTGGTCTTCGGCCATGGGAGATGATGTAAAACGGGTACACGAGAACACAAGTACGGACAAGTACTCATATTGTGAAACATTCATGGACTTGTTCCCCACAAACAAATCATTTGCGAACATCACACCATTACAAGCCAAGCATTCAAGCTCACTTCACGAGGCAACCGGCCTCTGTGCATTTAAACACGTACAATCAGCCTGATCCATGCATAATCAGCATTCACAGAAAAATGTACGGAACTGTAGAAATAATGTGTGAACTCTGAAGTTTTTATTAATGAAAATCAATGCCTTATTATGACTGAATAATACCTACTGACATCTGTTCTGATTAATTAAGATCCTAAATGAGATGTCAGATTGGTAATGTGCGACCCCCATGCTGCCCCTAATCCTCTGTCAGGCTGCATCCATTCCATTAATCTGATTATCAGCGCTAACAATTGCCTAAACCCCGCAGTCGCTAGACAGGAAGACAAGCAGCGAAGAAGAGTAGGGCCTAGAGGGCCGATCGGGAAGCTTTGTGTTTCCGATGCCAGTTTACTTTCCGCCTTTCCCCCAGAACCTGCGACTGGGACTGACTTATGCCAGTGGGATTGTTTTTGCGCAGAACAGGAATCACGTTGGAGCTGAAAATCGGCAACGCAATTACAGAGCAGGTAACACACGTGACACACCACTAGCTATTTCATCTGCTTTTAGTGAGAGCTACCTTCCACTAGTGTTCTTTTCCGCTCATTCGTATGGAAAATTGTACTTTTCTTTGTAAATCGGCACCATAATTTGCAGATTATAACCTTCTAATTGCGCCTTCAGTTCCATTTTCAGGCATCATAGTGGCATTGCACGGCTATTAACTCTTGTCAATGTGTGTGTGCTGTTAATTTGTCTGTGCTTCTCCTCTCAGCAAATGACCTGCGGTCAAATCTCCCCCTGCAAATGCTGCTCTACTTTAACGTCTTCTACTTCCCTTGCTGGTGGCTTTCTGAGATGTTCATGCTGGAAGTGAAGGTAACTCTCCACATTTACTTACTCTGTGCTACAGCACCACCAGAGGATACTGCTATTAACACCAGCAAACATCTTCTCTTTTTTTAGTTTTCTATTCTGCCAGGGTACTACCAGGGTATTCTGGTGACAGGAGTCGTCTTGATCACGGCATTTGAGGCACTAAGGCTTTATCTTGGTTATGTGGGCAATTTGAATGAAAAGGTACAAACATATGACATATGGTGAGACTTACCGCAGCATTTGTCACGTAATTATTGCCAATTTTAAAGAGGTGTTCGGCGTTGTATCACTGACCAAGGAATTTCTGATATTTCGTAAAATGAATAAATACAGAGAATCTGACTGCATACTGCTGTAAGTGTTGCTTTATAACATCTGCTAACCATTTTAATCAATAATAAAATTAATTCAGAATTATTGTGAAACATAACAGCAAGCCTTGCTGGAAGATTTAATTTCAATTAAACTCCTCCCCAGCCTATTTGTTACAACAGATCTATAGATCTAAATCTGTTTCATCTCACATTCATCATTAAAAAAACTGCACTTCTATTCCTCCCATGGCTGCTTGTTTTCTGTGCTCATAACAGATCCCCGAGCTCGCTGGCTTTTGGCTACTCAGCTTCCTGTTCCAGCTGCCCATCCTGCTCTTCTTGCTGACCGACGAGGGAGCCGTCATCCTCCCGCTAGAGAGGGCCGTTCACTCCGTCTACCTCGCCTTCCTGCTCTCTGAGCTCGCAGTCGCTGCGCTGACCCTGAGGACCATGAGCAGGAAGCTCAGCCTCCAGTTTCACCTTCATCAGTTTGGGGAGGTGCGGTGCAGCCAGCCGGTAGACAGGAGCCCGGCGTTCGGTCTGCCTTACAGGAGAAGCGTGTTTCCGGTGTCTGCAGCTGAGGACATTCATCTGTGAGTCACTTTTAAGCATGAATGAAACTTACACAATGGGTGGGATGAGGTCTGCATGATGTCAGGAAGGCTCAATCCGGAGTAGAGCAGAATTGTACATACATAAGTTTTCCATAACAATGTATTCAATGGTGAGTTTGGGGCCTATCATGGGATGTACAGGGTAACTAAGGAATATAATGCTGGTCAGTTGCAGGCTCACACACAATAAGGCAGATAAGAGGCAGCAGTCCATATAAAACACATATATTTTTAACTATGATAGGAAACAGACCCTCAAACTAGCAACCCTGTAGGGGTGGGACTCAAAGTGCTATCCACTTAGGAGCTACTGCACCAGCAGATATGGGTTTATTTTGGGACAGTACTTAGCATAACACTGAGGTCAATGAGCAGAACATAACCTTTGTTTGATAGCAGTGTCTTCCAAGTTTTTCTGTGACAAGATCTAGTAAATAGCATGACATTACAATTAGCCATAGCAGTGTCTATTTCACAGCACAAATCCAGCAAAACTATCCAAAACCAATTTTCCAGTGCTATCTAGCTAGTGACCTGCATGTTTATTTTACCTGTAAAATAAATGTTGATGATAAATTAATAAATTAATCATAAATATTAGTAACCAAAAATAGACATTGCAATCAATTTTAGAGTTAAATGAATGCAGTCGTGCACAACCCATTCATTCTTGAACCCCAGAACTGAGATTTGACATACAGTACTTAAAATGCAGATTCAGAAGAAAGTGTCTCTTCCACTAATTATATGATATAATGCACTGGTGGCTTTTGGAGAGAGCAGAAGCGGGTCAGAATGGCAGGGAGTGAAGGGCCCTCTGGAGGCGAAGGTGAAGGTCAGGCAATTGGCTTCCTGCACTATCGTGACTTGGCCAAAGGCACTGGAGGGAAGCTAATTGATGCAAGGCAGTAGGTTAAAGGATCCTGGGAGGTCCTTGTGCAGCTTGGAGTGAACTTTGTTCATACAGGAACACCAGACCCTTATTACATGTCCGTATCGCAGATTCATTTGCCCGTGTGTGCGTGGGTCAGATATACATTACATCGTGGGGACCAACTGTTCCCCCATTGTGATAAACACCTGTTATTTTGACGTTGTGGGTACCATTGTTTGGTCCCCTCAAGGGGAAATTCAATATTATAAAAATCTGTGATTGCAATAAAAAACTAAAAATGCCAAAAGTCTCGTATTTAGTTTGGTTACTTATGGTTAAGGTTAGGGCTGAGTAGGGGTTAAGGTCGTTATGTTGGGATTAGAGGTTTCTCCATAGAAATGAATGGAGAGTCCCCGCAAGGATATAATTACAAACCTCTGTGTGTGTGTATGTGTGTGTGTGTGTGTGTACAGTATGTACATATAATATTACATGCATATATGCATTTTAAGAGCATCACGTATTCCATAAATTTTTAATTGAACTCTTACATCAAAAGTAATATCTTAGAGTGTTTGAAGATGACGAGATAATTATGATTAAACTGTTCTGTCGCTTTTTTAGAAAATGTTACTACAATGGATTAGCCCCTTTATAACAGTGAATTTACACATTTATAAGACATTTATTTTAAAAATGGAGCCATCTATTATTATTTTTGAAGCAAAATAATCTATTAGCAAGCACCAGAAGTGTTTATTTGTGTATCCATAATCAACAGCAAGCCGCAGGGGACAACACTACATGTGAGTGTAAGGCTTAGATCCCACTAGGTGGCAATAAAAGATCACAGCAAGGCTGGCAAACCTTGCAGGCTTCCCATTCTGATATATGGTTCATAAAAATAGCATTTGAGTAAACACAAATTTGAATGATATTCTGTTAGAATGTGTTATAGAGTTGGATTTATTTAAATATGCAGTGTAATGTCAATGTTGTAGTTATTTATAAATGCATTATCTTCACGAAAGATGTGGAAAATCACCAGAGGATTTTTTTAGAGATTGATGTTTAATAAAATAAAAAGAAAAACAGGGGGACACAGACAGGGCTTCACACTGAAACCATTTAGTCTCATTTTGTCACCATTTTATAACTAGGTGCACCAGCTTTTTTTTTTTTTTTTTTTTAAAAATCTTATATCACAAAAAACACCAGGAGGGAGTGAGGATTGGTGTGTAGGGCTGAGTATACAGAACCGGTTCCAAATTTTTAAGAATCAGACATTTGAACATGTGAAATACGGTTCCACTTAATGATTCCATCCATCCATCCATCCATTATTGTGGGGGCAGCAGTCTAAGCAGGGATGCCCAGACCCCCCTCTCACCAGTCACCTCCTCCAGCTCCTCCAGGGGAATACCAAGGCGTTCCCAGGCCAGGTGAGGGATATAATCTCTCCAGAATGTCCCGGGTCTGCCCCAGGGCCCCCTCCTAGTTGGACATGCCTGACACACCTCCCCAGGGAGCCGTCCAGGAGGTATCATTGATAGATGCCCGAGCCACCTCAACTGGCTCCTTTCGATGCAGAGGAGCAGCGGCTCTACTCTGAGGTCCTGCCGAATGACTGAGCTCCTCACCCCATCTCTAAGGCTGAGCCCAGACACCCTGCGGAGGAAACACATTTCTGTCATTTGTATCCTCAGTCTCATTCTTTCAGTCACTACCCAGAGCTCATGGCCATAGGTGAGGGTAGGAACATAGATTAACCAGTAAATTGAAAGCTTCGCCTTCCAGCTCAGCTCCCTCTTTACCACACCAGAACGGTACAGCATCCACATTACTGCCGACGCTGCAACCATCCATCCGTCGATCTCCCGCTCCCTTCTTCTCTCACTCGTGAACAATTAACCTATTGATTCGTACACACGCATTTTTAATCAACCTTGTGGGGGTTAAATGCATGACAACTCCACTTACACGTCTGTACTTGAGATTATTTTCATGTTTTTGAACCAAAAACGCATTTATTCGTAGAATTACTATTTAGTCCTGTTCAGTATAACCACAGCATACCGCAGTATTTCCTTTTGGCAAAACTGTGTCTTGGGCGATTTCAAAATACTGGAAGAGTGTTGCTTTTAAAATAGTCTAAATACCTGCTATTAAATATTTTGGCTAAATAAGTCACTGTCTTTAGTTCAGAAAAACTTCATCGATAAGACAAAGCCAGACGTTAGCTCGGAAATTGTCTGTTGCTAAAGGCCAGGCTTATATACAGACATATAAGCCAATGTATATCTTAATAACCGTGGTTTACGTGGGTAATAAATGTTTTAAAATGCACAGCTGCAGAGGGAAAGTACCCCACAAAGACATGAGTACAGGTGTGTGTTTTTTTGTGTGTGTGTGTGTGTATACAATCATCACATAAATTCATTTAGCCATTGTTTCATTAACTTAGCCTCATGTACCTCCTGATAGTGGCAAACCATATCCAAGATTTAGTGTGTAACTGTTAACCTTATTTGTTTTATCTTGAAACATCCTGTTTTGTTATGGAAATGACAAAAGTGATTCAAGTAACCTTTGTTGTGAAAGCTGAACTCTGCTGTTGTTATCATAACAATGCGGGTTGGAGACGATTCTATGCAAGATGCCATCTACCTGTGTCCGGTCCATAAGTACTCTCGCTCGTCTCTTTGGTGAGAATGAAACACACTTTGGCGTTTATGTTTAAAAAACAAAGCACCATTTAACTAAATGATTTTTCTCTTAAAGCACTACTTCACTCTATGACTTTGTCCTTTAAAATAAAACATGACCTTGTTCTTTCTGTAAATTATATGTTCATTACCAAAACATTTATCAGTAATACAGTTAAGATGGAAAAAAATATGAATGTGTTGCGTTGCATGTCGGTTTAAGCGGTGCACCTACATTTTATGCAGGTGCTCCTAAAATATTCAGTAAGTGCTACTAGTGGAAGAAGTTAGTCTTACATGGACGAGGGGTTAGGCTGAGCTGGCACAAATGTCAGAAATCATTCAAGTGAATAAAGAGTTGGTTATCTGGGGCCAGAAAAGAAGAAAAAAAACTACGGGGTAGCACTTTGATATCATACCCTGAGCACTATACTGACTTCACTGACTTTGAGACCTTCTGTAACTGGATTTTCCAAAGTATAATTTCTTATATATTAAATTTGTCAATAAACCCAAGCAGGGACCGCCATTGGGCGCTATTAAAAAGGACAAAATTACCATTCACATTTGTTTTCATAATGTTGAGTCACGTGAACCATCTAATTTGGGACTGAGATTATGCGTTAAATTGATACACAATAGTGTATGATTTATGTTGAAGTCGTCTTGCCTGCATTGCATGAATGAATATTGCGGTGGGTGCCAGTGGTGCGGATATAATACACATGTATGATCTATTGAAACTACTATCAGAATCAACAGCAACTTACTGCTTTTACAGTTGGGCTGTTAACAAGAAAGGCATATTTATTCTGGAAGAACAATGAAATAAAAGTGGCTGCAGATTACATTTTGGCATGATGATAATTATTTGCACTGCAAGGGAAGCTTAGAGCTGATTTTGCTGCTGTGCTCTGGAGTCTTTTGGTGCAGAGATCTCTCCTCTGCTCAGAATCCATATTCACACTCACTTTAGGTGCCTTTCAACTGACCGCTCGTCCCTGTTGATGTTTAATGTTTTACAAATTTTAGAACAAAGATTTTCTTTTTTAAAAAGAAATCACACCAAAAAGCCTCCAGCAACCTTAAGATTTCATTCCTTTAATTATTAACCTTCCCACTGGCCCCTGCTCATACAGAGACTCGTTTACCCCTGTCGCTGTGAAGAAGGTTACACTCATTAGCAAAAGCTGATGACCCTCAGCTCGTCGCGCTGAATAATTACTTTAGCTCCTCCAAGTTTCTCATTTTCCGCTTCATGAAAGTGTCCTGTATGAGATTTACAAAAGCATTTACCACTTGCATTCTTTTACACCCCCTTCCAAATTCGATAAAAACTCATTTAATTTGGCATTATATGTTTGCTTACTCTTATTTACAATCAAATCTGGTAGTATTGAAATTATTAAAATTTTGTACATCGTGTTACAGTACTGAGCTCCTTTATTATGAAAAACCAAAAATTAGTTCAGGTGTACAAACTGTCCTGGAGAAACATATAATTTGTGTGGTAATAGTGCTGAATGCGGTTTTGGAATAAGCACACCTGTGCTTGTAAAAGTGGGCAGTGGACCTGAATTGTAGGCCATCTGTGAGGGCTGAGTGTCACAGGAAAAACAGCCAAGCTTCCTGTTACCACTGTTAAAAGCTATAGGGGAAATGTAGGTGATGGTAAAGGTTATCCTCTCTGTCTGCACTGCTTTACATCTGAGTGCCAATCAGAAGGGGCCTGAAACCAGCCAATGACAACTCTACAAACTGAATTCCCAGTCTGTTTTCCTCCATCGCAATCTATCATGCTGTATAGCATGTGCTGGCAGACGTCTGGAGCAAAGACAGTCTTGTTTGTTATGAATCTCCTGTGTGCAGTTATCGGGGGGGGACCCTATATTGCACATATAGGGTTAATTCATTGCGATTTTTCTAAATTCCTCTCTATCATCTATTTAGAACTGAGCAGAAACGACATTTTAACTTTGCTTAGTTTGCATGCAAACCCCATCGGTTCACCTTATTTGAAACATTACTAGGAGGTCTCGTCTCCCCAGAGATTCACATGTATCTTGAGCACATATCCCAGACCCCCCTATTGGGAGTAACCTTTCTCCACTTATGGTGTGACAGGTGATGGATTTCAGGAAAGGACATTAATGCCCGTATCTCATGAAAACACACTGTTTCCCTTGTGCTTTCATCTTGTAAATTTGCCCAGAGTTCATTTCCAAAGACTCTTCTTGCTACCTCCCTTAAAGGGCTGTCATCTTAATTAATACCCAGCTCGGCTTTGAAGCGATCCCAATGCGTGATCCGTGGGACACGCACCGGGAACACCACGACATCTAAACGGGTCCTTCATTAAGGGTGCGATTCTGGGTTTCCCATTGGTTAACCACTCATGCAGCCAAATGAGGTCCCGCAAAATAACTGCTTGCCTTATGTCTAATAAGCAAAAACGCAGAACAGTTATAAAAAAGATTGCTGCCAAAATCATGATCAGTCTCAGAATACAGTCCTTAACTGAGAAAGAAAATGGCACAGAACCTTGAAACCCCCCAGCAAAGCTGTAACTGTCCCTCCTTGCACATCCTTGCTATTGGTCCACGGTTCATCGACTTCAACTTCCACTTTTTTCTAAAACTCTGATTGTAAATTGTCTTATCTTTACTTAACTGGATATATTGTAAGCTGTTTTGAGTGATATCCCATCCAAGCCCTATATTGCTTAAGTGGTAAGGAAGATTCTTGAAAGTAAATTGATGTGTTTTAACAGCGCATGGAATAAAGTAAATAATACAGTGCACTCACAGAAATAGCAGCCTTTGAGCATAATTGTAGGTCTGGACACTTGTAAGGAATGGAGAGAGGAATAGAGAGCAAAACATCTAAGGATACTGAAAGTGAATTAATGTACATGCAGTAATGTTTAAGAAAACCAGTTTGATGAATAAAAATTTTGAATGTAAAAATGGCAATGGAATATAGCCTATGGTCACATGGACAGATAAGGACGCAGGTTTCAGTTTTGTTTATAAAGTACTACTTATCTGAGTCTTTGTTTTGTACTGAAGCTTAGTAATGTATAAAGATGGATGGATGGATGGATGGATGGATGGATGGAAGGTCTTTGTTCAAATTAATGATTTTTACCCACTGACACTTTTGTACTTATGCGGGTACAGAAATCTGATAGTGTGCACAGTTTTTTAGAAGAATATAAAGATATGGTGGACAGGATTCTATTCCCAAATCTTGACAGGTTTCATTCTAGACAAATCGGAACAGGATGGTAAAAATGTACTTCAGAAATTGTCTGAGAGATGAACTGTCTCCCCAAAAATGAAAGTATTACCTGGAAACTCTCTACTTGATTAATTGTTTGTATGGTAGCATTTTGCACTTACCAGAAAAATTGACAAATATATTTGTGGTTTTAGTATAATATAGTTTTCTCCCTGCTGTAATTTTTAGGGCATTTTCATTTCCTGTGGGGTTCATCGCAATCTCCCTGTGTTATGTCAGATATAAGCCATGTGAATGGATGTTTCTGTAGCATGATGGGGTCTGATTTATGGGTGGAATAGCTCTTTATGGTCGCTTCTGCGTGTGGATTTAAACACCTACCTCATGATAAATTTGGGAGAAACATAATCATAATAAAAAATTCCACCAAATGTATCTTTAATTGTATGAGAAATGAATCTGAACCCTTTAGCTCAGAGACTCTGAGAAACTGTCATTTCATTTTATCTTTAAACACAAAGCTTCATCCTTTACTGTGCGGTTTTCTGCTGAGCCAAGGGAATCACTTTAGGACGACGAGGAGATCCCCGTGACACAGGGATGGGAGGACTGGGGGTTTAGAGCGCTGTATACCCTGAAAAAGAGCGAGCAATTTCGGCTGTAGCAGTAGGGGCGGACCGTAGGCATACGACCACTTTCGTGGAAGTATGACCAGCTACAGCTATTGGGGGCTGGACAGAAGAGCCTAATAGTTATATTAGTAATGACAATCTTAGGTCTGGTCACACCAGTAGGTTGCTAGTTCAAGTCCTGTGTATGAGCCCTGATGTAGCAACAGCAATTAAAGCAACCTGAACTGTTACAGTGAATCATTCAGCTCATTAAATGAGAAAAAACGTAAACTGGGAAGTAACGTAAGCAGGGCACCAAAGTAACGATAGAAAGAGGATGATTATAATTCCATACTCCATTCTGACTGTTGCATCACCACCATGCCGAATTAGGTTTTGTGCCTGAACCGCCTTCAGTGACTGCAAGCCCTATCCACCACTATCACATTAATCACAGCTGTGAATCAGCCCGGGGAGCATTTTTGATTCGTCTGAAATCGCCTCCATCAGACAGATGCCAAAATAATTCTCCTCCTCAGTGGCAAAGAACTCTCTCTCCGGAGCCAGGTGACAAGGGCGGCACGTAGCTGGGCTCGTCAGACGGCTTTAGCATCTGCTGGCGACTGTGCAGGACCATCAGGAGATATAGAACATTCACGGTAAGGTTGCATGAGGGCTCTTGTTAAAAAATGCACTGGTTTTCATCAAATTCATCCATCTTTCATGACCTGTTATGCAGTACAGGGTCTTGGGGATCCTATAGGCAATCCCAGGAACCAGGTGGGGACCAGCTGGGACAGGCTGACAGACCATCACATACTCCAGGCAATTCTGAGACACTGATTCACATGACCAAATTATTTTATACATTAAGACTGGGGGCGGAACCTTAACTCCAACCCTGAAGACGTGAAGCTACATTGTCAACCACTGAGCCCCTGATCCAGCCATAGGTCATTCTAGAACCCCTGAAAGCCACCTCATTTGGCTCAGCCCCTCTAGAAAGGTATCATTCAAGTCCATTTAGTGATTTTGTTCTATATTCCTTGGGGACTGAGCTCCCCCTAATCCTAGAATCATCCCTGATTCGAACTCTCTTCAATCAGTAAAAGTTTAAACAATATATGCAAATGCATGACTATACCCTATAAACCCATGAAAATGTAATATGCATTTATCTTCAGGTGTTAAAACAGCAGTTAAGTGCACTGAATAATCAGCGTAAATACCAGCACTGTGCAGAATGTCCTGCTTGTCATCTTAGCACTGCAGGAGCAGTTGAGTGAACAGTTTTACTGCTGTCTATTCAAACTAACCAATTACGAGCTTGAAATCCCATCCCGCAGCCAGATACATGTCGGTCGTCACGGCCGTTCCCTGACAGACTCTCGATAGGTTTGGAGATACACCGCCTAATTCTTTAGCCTCGGCTAATGCAAACGCTCGCTAGATGGGAGGCCATCCAGGGCGAAATAAGGCAATCTGTTTAGAACAAATTGAAGTAGAATCACATCCGTAGCGATGCCACTGTGGCCTCGAGAAGACGCCGGCTTTACTTAAAACGGCAGAGGGATCCTCAGCAGGCATCCAATACCTCTCCTGTCAGACATTTTACCAATTGATGGACATTTCAATTGGCCAGTATAGATTGAATAAACTGCTGATTATTCATTTCTTCTCTTTGACTCCAGTTCCTCTGCAATCTTTCCACCCCATAAGCAAATTGTGAGGATTAGATTTTTTCTTAGTTTTTTTTTTTAAGCTTTATAAAGAAGAAACCTGAAGACTCTGAAACTGATTTGGGATGGGGGATTTTAATCTGAACTATTTAAAATGTGTCATATTAAAGAGATTTTACATATTATTAATGAATCTTTTCTGGAAATATGAAATGTCATGACTGAATGCCTGGTTTATTTCATGGAAGTGACCTTTGGCAGTTTAGGGAAAGGATTCAGCTGAGTGTGTTTAGAGCTCAACCATTGATGCTTATTATAAATTTACACCTCTGTGTATATTTTTATCGTCACCAGTCTTGTTTGTGTTTAAGCCAACAAGGTATAAAAACTGTGAAAATGTGACACTCTGTAAAGCTGATTGTGGAAAACATCGAGGGAGTTTGTCTGCTGCGTTTTTCTCTGAGGACCACCATTTTGTATGAGTGATTATACCTGAGACGGGGGCATGCTGATGCTGAGATCTGTCTAACCTGCTTTCATCCATGGCTTCAGGCCTATAGACTCTCAGAGGTGATACACATTTCTGCCATTCATACATGTACAGCCAGCTGGCTACTTATCATACCGGACCTCTTGTTCAGGCCCTTAACCAGAAATAAATTTTGAGGTGGGTTCAGACTCGTTGTTTTGCTACTTGGCCACGTTCCTGGTTGGGTGAAAGCCAATTCTGTGATGGGGGGGTTCAAACTTTTAATTTTACTACATGATTAAGCGCCTGCTCTTGTGCATTCAGCTGAGCTATTCCTCAACAGAGAGCATGCCAGAATCTTTATTGAGCATCTGACTCCTGGTCCTCAGAGGTACGTAGGGGGTGAAGGTCTTGGGGAAGCTCTGGGGGACTGTACTTGAGGGGGCTCCCCCCACTGACACATATGGGGCATCATTTATCAGACTTTGCATAAAATTTCTTGTGAAAAAATGTGTGCACATGAAAATAAAACAATGTGTACTGCACAAAAAAAATCGGATTTGTCAAACCTGCTCATGCACATTTTCCCTGGGAAATGTCGGAACTACAGTCTAAAAGTGCAAACATGCAAGGGCCAGAGGCCCCGCCCAGGTGCCACCGACAAATATTGGTCAATGCAAATGAGCAACACGCTCATATAATATGCAAATCAAGTATTCCTGGCTATGAAGTCTGACAATAGTGTCTGTAAATTTTGAACACTTTGACGTAGAGCCATGACAAAATGTCATCTTTGAGGGTCTAAGCACATTTATCACAAACAGGAAAATGTATATTTATTTATCACACATATTGTACAGCTGTTTATAGTACTTTTGTAGTATTTTGTACTTTCAGATTAAATGCCAAACTGCATTTCGCTGCCAGAATACTTCTATTTAATAATAATAAAGCTGAATCTCAAGCAATGTGACAACAAATCGCCACTGCCATCAGCTGTACAAAACTCCCCCAAAAATGTGGTCGGATCCGAAGTTAGAGAGAAGGAAACGACCTGCTGTACCAAGTGAGAGTGTGACTGTACTATTGGGCACAAACCCACATTTTCGCCCTCAAATTCCACATGGAAATACACTGGAACCATAGAAACCATCAACGGACTGAGTTTCTGTAAATATACACATTTTTTCCCAGCAAGTTTTGTTTGCTATATCTGTGATTTTGCGTCAAATGTTGCATGCATACAATTCAGGCAGCTTTTTATGCTTACGCAACTTTGATAAATGAGGTCCCTGGATTCCACATCCTCCTCTCTGTGATGGCGGTGGAAAAATCCATAGTGATGTTAGTGTCTTGCTTTGTCTGGATGTTTATGCTTACAAGCTAAGATCGATGGTCCTCCTCCAAGAGCCACCTGTTGTACAGGCCTACCGGTTTGCTCCCTGCACAAGAAAACATTTGGTTACAAAACCAGGAGGCGGGGGGGGGGGAATTAACCAATCACCAGCTGAAGCTGGCAGAAGGGGTGTTACAGAAATTTACCACCTCAAGGACATAATTCAAGTCCATGAAAATATGGTTTTGGCATCAGCTAAAGTTTAGACATTTAATATTTTCTGAATTTATACAACGCATGCTGAGTTATATATCTTGTGGAATCATGCCTGTGTTTAGTATTTACGTCTTATCAGTATTCATCTTTCCCCTTAATCCAGAAACAAATATACTATGCATTGACTCTGTACTCCCTGTTCATAAATCATTATTTCTCACAGAAATAACCTCTCTGCCGTGTCCTCCGAAGGCAGTCCGATCTGAGTGGCATTTTGGCTGTCTGGTGAAGGCAGGTGTCTGTTTCCCCCGCAGTTTCCCAAGTGTGAAATTGAAGCACATTCAAACCCACGGTGCTGTGTATTTTGTTGTGTTGTGTTTTGTCCCTGGGGCAATGTGCAGAGAATATCCCTTAAGTGATATTTGGGTTCTGTCACACTGCGGCTGTGGAAAAAAAAAAATTTTATGAAAAGGATAACAGAATGATTGAGGGTGAGGTGGGTATCAAACATGTCAGGTTCACTATAGGTTAGTTATAGAAAGACTAGGTATTGCTTGATTGATTGATTTCACATAATACTGTAAAGCCTCTGCTCTATTTATGTTAAAGGGGAGATTTTGTGCTTTTTTGTTTTTTTCTCTTCCCTTTAGTGTGTTGTTATAGCTTTGTGTGCAAATAAATGGTCTGCAGAGTCTTAAGGGCCAAGGTACCTGCAAAACGGAGTAACTCTCACCACAGATCCCACTGTCCTCCAATCTACCTGAAACGGCTCGTTGAAATTCCAGCCCTTGCTTCTGTGACAAGGTGAGGTCACCTCATAAAAAGATCCTTATTGGCTGCCCATCTACAAGAATCTGTCTGCAGACACACCGGGTGTTTCTCCATTCGCATACTTGACTGTACTCGTGTTCTCATGTACCTGTTTTACGTCATCTTCCATTGCCTAAGTCCAGTTCCAATACTGAGAACAGAAGTACACAGGATGGTAAAAATCCCCAGATGTTGTTCTTGCCCCATCCCAAATATCAAGGATACATCAGTTGTATGCTCACCAAAGCACACCAATCCCATGATTCATTGCACCCCAAGTTCATTCTTGGCAGGCAAGTTAGCAAGACCAGTCTTGCCAAGGTCGCAAGTGCAATCTTCGCATTTTTGGTATTGCGAAACACCCACAGTCAGAATGTGTAGGGCAAGCTGACCAATCAGAGCTTACTGGAATCATCAGGGGTGGGGATTAAAGGTCTAACAGAACATTTCAGACAGAGTGAATAGAGCATTAAAGCCCCAAAAATAAAAATATGAACAGTGAAAATGAGCAGAGCAGGCCCCTTTGATATAGCATGTTGTACAGCTTGTGTATGTGTTTTATTGTTATTATTATGTTAGTGATTGTGTGGGTACTCCAGTTTACTCCCAGTGTCCAAAAACATTGGTATCTTTAACCTGCCAATGGGCTGTGATTGTGAATGAGTGTGCCCAGGAATGAACTCAAACTGACCACCCAGGGCATCCTGGCTACACTCCAAGCTCACCGTGAGCCTGAACTGGATAAGTGGTTATAAAAGATCGAAGGATTGGAGAAGCTGGTTATGCCATTTTGTTACAATAAAAGACTATTCAAATAATCCTAGGATCATGTTACACTGTTCAAATGCTGTGGTAATTTTTCCAGGGATAGTTCATATCAGATGACGTAATAAAATATGTTTTTTTACTTTACTTGTAGTTGTAGCAGGTTATATGGTGATGTTGCAAAATAATACCCCAAAGTGGTGCAAATTTGTCCCGCCTGGAGTAAACTGACAGGAGGTATTGGGAGTAAGAGAGATGGCACGCGAAAAGTAATTGGATCATATTTTATATTGGAAAAAGACCCGCATGAATTATTAATAAAGTCATGTCACCTGCATGAGGGAGGGCAGGAAGCTCATTATAATGCCAAATTAGACATTTCCATTTATCACACGACTGGAAGAGGATCTGCTTTTTAATCAGCCCTTAATGGCGTTATGGGGACTTGCTGTGGCTCTTAATCTCCACTTGCCCGGCTGGGTTGCGAGACAGATGCGTCCGTGGACTGTGAGCGGCTGAATGGTGCAGGGCTTTCCCGGCAGCCTTTCTACGATTAGTCGTTCCCCGGCTTGCGTCCGTCTCCACACATCTGTCGGTTCTCTGTTACACGTTACAGGGGTTGCCTCCGTTTAATCTCAGACGCGGCATCTGCTGTGCCAAATGAGAGGCTTTTTATAAAAGCAGAGATCCAGTCTGCGTCGTAGTTTCTGGACAGCAGGCACTGTTTGCAAATTCTTAGATGTTGTACCATGTCTGTTAGGAGCATCACTAGAGATTTATGTTAAGAGATTGCTTCCCCAGGGCAACTCAGGCTCCTCAGCACCCAGCTGCCTGCTGCCCTCACAGCGCCTGAAGAAGGACAAGGACTGAACCTCGCTGCTCCCTCCTCTCACTGCATCCGGATGAGGTGTGCTATACCGCTGACTCTATAAAACTTTTTTTGCACCAGGACAATACTTGCATTGCACTGTCTGCAGTTTTTTGTTCAGCGTCCCATTTGCACATTACGTCATACAGCATGTAACATATCGCTTAGTCAAATGCTATATGTAAAGTATATTGTCTCATCAATGTGAAAATGTTAGTATGTGATGACATATTGTTTAGTAAATGGGTGCATGCAGGGGATGCAGGGGGGAATTTCAAGGGGAATGGTGTGGGTCTGCGATAAAATTTCCTGAGTGGGAGGGCGACAAGAAAATTTATCTGCCCAGGGGGGTGTTTTGGATTAAATTGCATTTCAGTCCACCAGATGAGTACTCCTAATAAAGTCAGTAGATTTACCTTTTCATGAGTGAGGGAACTGATTTTAATGAAAATGAATGAGAACACATTACTGTACCTTTATTTGGGGTTAGCTAAAGTACACCAGGTGCCTGACCTCTGTAGTGCACTATTAAGGAGTAGTGCCATTGCATACTCATGTCAACTGGGAATGTGAAACTCACATCCATCCATCCATCTTTAATCCACTTATACCTGTATTTTTTGAGGCCTTATGGTCTGTAATAATTCTGTTTTATTTAAAAGGTTTAATGAAGATGTCTCATCTGATTTCAAGGGCTTATTGTTTGAATTACCCTCTTCTCAGGGTCCCTCTTAGTATTGTCTGAGCTCTCTGATTCCCTCCCTAAATTTCCTTTGGAGCATCAGTGGGCTGTTATGACCTGGTGTCCCAGCCAGATTGCCCTGTGCGCCCTGGGATAGGTTCTGTACTCCTGAAATGGACTGTGAATGAATGGCTGCACCAATCAGCTGTAACATTAAAACCACCTGCCTGATAGTGTGTAGGTCCCCCTGATGCCCCCTCGAGCTCTGACCCGTCCAGGCATGGACTCCACAAGACCTCTGAAGGTGTCTTGTGGTATCTGGTACCAAGACATTAGCAGTGGATCCTTTAAGTCCTGTAATTTGTAAGGTGGAGCCTCCAGGTACTTGACTTGTTTGTCCGGTACATCCCACACATGCTTGATCAGACTGAGATCTGGGGAAATCAACACCTTCAACTATTTTTGATGTTCCTCAAACCATTCCTGAACAATTTTTGCAGTGTGGCAGGGTGCATTATCCTGCTGAAAGAGGCCACTGCCATCAGGGAATACCGTTGTTGCCATGGAGGGGTGTAGTTGGACATACAATATTTAGGCAGGTTGTATGCATCAAAGTAACATCCACATGAATGCCAGGACCCAAGGATTCCCAGCAGAACATTGCCCAGAGCATCACACTGCCTCTGCCGGCTTGCCGTCTTCCCATAGTGCATCCTGTTGCCATCTCTTCCCCAGGTAAATGACACACAGAGCACTCTGACTGATCTGCAGCTACATAGCCCCATACACAGCAGGCTGAGATGCACTGTGTGTTCTGACACCTTTCTATCAAAGCCAGCATTAACCTTTTCAGCAGTTTGTGTTGCAGTAGCTCTCCCGTGGGATCGGACCAGACGGGCCAGCCTTCACTCCCTATGTGCATCAGTGGGCCTTGGGCACCCATGCCCCCGTCACCATTTTCCACTTTTGGCCTTCCTTAGACCACTTTTGATAGCTATTGACCACTGCATAGCGGGAACACCCACAAGACCTACCGTGTCAGAGACGCTCTGACCCGGTCGTCTCATTTGGCCCTTGTCACAGTTGCTCACATCCTTACATTTGCCCATTTTCCTGCTTCCAACACATCAACAGACTGTTCACTTGCCTAATATATAATGGCATCCTTGACAGGAGCCACTGTAATGAGATGATCAGTGTTATTCACTTCACCTTTCAATGGTTTTAATGTTATGGCCGATCAATGTATGTGGGGAAAATAGCTTCCCCCAAGACCTAAGCAGGATAATCAATTAGAAGATGGATGAATGGATATATATTAGCCTGTAGCTACTCGTATTCTTATTATTGACAGAGATTAAATTGCACTTGATTTAGCTAAATCCATCATGATTTCCACCATTGATAAAAAATTGTATTATCTGAAGCATGACAGGCAATGAGAGATCAGACTATTACTTGTATGCATTCTCTATCTGTGGCTTTTGAGTTAGAAGGCAGTTCCCACCCCATGGGCAGGATAATGATCCCTTTAGACTGTCACAGCATGGACACAGCTGTTGGTCAGCAGCAACACAGTTGTGAGAGATGTCACCAGGCTGTGAATCTCTTTGTGAACCATTCTACTGCGCTGATGTGATGTTGCAGCCCTTTAACAATGGCATTGAATCATCCCCAAATTCTTTCTTGCTCAACTACTGCAATAGTGGCAGGAATCTGATTAAATGGCAGCATCAGGATTCATAATCAAACCTGTTATCAGGGATTATGATGTTAAAAGGTAAACTCAAAATGGCTGTCAGGATGACCCAATACATCGCCTAGTGGCTGGATAATGAGATGACCACACCTGATGTGGTGTTTTTAATGTATTTGGTAACATGACACACCTGAGTTAATAAAATGTATTTCTTGGACAAAAAACTGAAATGTCCTTGGTTTGTATAGCATCGTTTATGTTTTCAAATAGAATGAGAAGTTTTGCCGTTCAGATCCATCATGCTGTGAAATGTGCATTTATTTAAGGAGTGACAATGAGCAAGAAAACAGAAAGACGGACAAATGTGTCAGTGCAGGTGGAAATTTGAATCGTATTTGTCTTAAATTGGGGACCAAAGAAGAAATCCTTGAAGCAGAATGTACAAAATATTGTTAAAAATGTTCACTTTAATATGGAAGGCTGAAGTAAAGTCGTACGCACAGTCACGGTCACTTTGGCTTCCGTGATTTTCACTGGCTGTTGGAATTTGGTCTCTAAATGAGAAGTGGTTGCATATTTGTTATCTCTATCCTGTCCTTAATCTCTTATATTTCTTAGGTGCTAAAGTAGCATATATCCTTTTGGAAGTTTGAACTGTATTATAGTTTGTGACAGTGAGTCACATAATTGCATCTGATTATTATAAAATCACTCAAGTTTTATTATTGAGTCATTTTTCTGAAGTACATTTCAGTTTTGGGACCCTGAGTGACTAGTGAACTCTAATGTGTTGTAAACTTAAATTTACTGGTTCATACTCCTGGTTTGTGCAAGAGATTAAATTGTTTCAAAGGTGTCATGTGACTTACACCCAATGGGAATAAAAGGTTCTCTCAGGGTAAATAGGGTTCCTTCAACAAGCCAAAGACACGGTGGAGGTCAGCCAGTGGGGACCATGTGTGGCTCAGTGGGTCACGACACTATGGCCGTGGTCAACAGGTCACTCGTTCAAATTGTTGGCACAGTGATATCACCACTGGGCCCTTCCACGAGGCCCTGAATCTTAACTGATCTAAATCTGATCCTGCTTTTTTTCTCAGCTGTGCACCACTTGGTTAAAAGGATCTGTTAGATAAAAACAAATGACCCACTTTGTATGGTTGTGTCTGCGTTTGCCCTGTGACAGACTGGCAGCCCACCCAGTGCACTCCCTGCCTCTGGGAGGGGCTCTATTCCCTCTAAGAGTTAGCAGCTCCTGCACAGTGATACAGCTGGTGTTTTCACTATGTTTTTGCACATTCTGGCATAAAAATGATAGCAGAGGATGTCTAAAATTTCAGGTCTTCCTGTTCTGTCCAAAGATATAAGCACACTGTCCGATTAACAATGTCTGAAAACAGCAAGGTGTGAGCTGGAGATGCTTCCGTAGAAATGGGCCTTTCGCAGTGCCCCTTATCTGCCTTCATCCTTCCATTTCTAAGTGTGCTCTGGAACAGGAACAGCTGAGGGATCATTCAATGGGCACCTATCCGAGTGTGTTTGCTTGGCGTGCGGTGTTCACCTTCATGGTGTCGCCTCTCAGTTCAGTCAACCAGGTACTAATCTAGCACATTAAAACAGTGTAAAATGAATGCAGTGACACAAAAATGAATATATCCAGAAATTGTTCCGATAAAACTGAATGTGACTGCTGATTTTTATATATTGGTTTGGAGCTGAATCAGTAAATGGGACACCCCCACCTCATGTCAGTATGGGGAAATCCTGGTGCTCCCACACCAACAGGCTTAATGATTCGTTCTGCCACTTGACCTCTGCCCTGTAGATGCTCGAGCTTGCAGAACCAGAGCTTTGAATTACAGAAGGAGGTTAACAAGTACAGAACCGCTCCAGCGACCAATTTCAGTATATAGGGAGCCATGAAACACATATTTTATTCAAATTAGACTAGTAAATCGAATGAAAATTTTAGGAGGTCAGACACTTTGACGTTTTAGCGTTAATTACATTCAGAATGTTCTTTTGGTTCCCTTTATTTATATGCAATATCATCCCACACACATTCTGAACTGGAAGAGAGCTAGAATTGTTTTGTCATTTTTTTTGTTTTTGTTAATATTGTTCTACAAGGTGTTTCCAACATAATTATACAACACATTTTGATGTGAGATCCAAACACGTGCATTAAAAGGATACAAGAGCGGGAATAATTTGACCAGTAGATCACATGGACTGCTTGATTAATTAACATATTTATCATTTTTTACCCAATACTACACACAACTCATGGGAAAATACTTCTATTAAAAGAGTGGGAATTAAAAGGGAATTAAGGTCCATAACTCAACAAGAACAGCCTTCAAACACCCTGCAGTCCTTCATTATTACCTCATAATATAACTACTACCCTACTTTTAACATCAGTGATTACAAAAGCATATATATATATAAAATATAGTTTCTGTGAAAATCAAAATCAGAAATTATTATGATACAGTAAAATATACTTAAAAGGAGAGACAGTATAATGGTGTCGAACCATAATAACTTGATTTTTGCAACGCAGTACATTTGTATAAGTGGTAAAATAAAAATAAACGAAATATTTTAAAAAAAATCCAGTTTTTTATTATTACACCTACCACATCATTTATTTATTTGTTTGTTTGTTTCGTACATGTACCTTTGGAAAGATTCTGTATATCGCTTTAAAGACTTATGGTGATGCACGAATGAATGTCATGCTATGTTACAATGCATATTACTGAATTTCATACTCCTTGTAAAATGAAGAATGCTGTAGACTTTTAAATGTGGTATCTTGGTGAATGGGAAATGTTATTTTAAACATCTCAACTTCCCTTGTCCTCGTCTGATGCCTTTCTAAATAGAAATGTGAGGACTTCCTTCTCAAACAGGAAGTGCCGCCATTGTGAGAGAACATACTCTGACAAAAAAGTTATTACAGCTGAAGTAGCACATTTTAATAACAGGCTGGCCGGGAAAGGGGGGCTGGAAACGCCAAAAAACATGCACAATACACTAAATGAGAACATAGAGATTCAGCCTCCTGGGATTGATGCATAACACAAGTGGAAATATCCAATTCTTCTGTGTTCATTTGCAGTAAATTATCTGTGTCTTTGTCATTCGCTCCAGTAATCATGATTCCTGCCAGGCAAGATTTGCCTTCCATTTCCGCACTCTAAGCGATCAGTCAGCAAGATTGACATTCTCCCTGTTAAAGGCCCCTATTTCACCAGATCCAGGCACATTCTGGCCATCTCTGTTAATAAAAGGTTTACTACAAGCAGGTATAAACAGTGTACAGATTCTATTGCAATAGGTCATTGGTGCATCGAAGATGCATATATGCGTGCATAGACTCATGGGTAATTAGATGCAGGCTAGCTTGATACGGACTGGTCACCTTGGGAGGACATAGTGTCCTTTGCTCTTTGTAAAACTTGGCTTCCTTGTTTACTCAAATGAGAACATTAACTCTAAAACCCTAATGACTGCCCTCAAGCTATTGCCATAATAAACCTACAGCTTAAAAAAAAAAAATTAAAAAAAAATGATCACAGGAACGTACAAGTGTCTTATATGCCTGCTGAGTTTTCTTGGAGAAACACAGAAATGGAATTATGGTGTATCATTCTGTTTTGTTCCTTCAGTGTTTTAATATCATGGATGTTTGCTGTTCAGAGAGATCATGGCCCTACTGCTACTGACCGCCTTACTCACAAAAAACAGAACTTCCCAGATAGCACAGCTCAAACAAGGGGAATCTAACAATATTGCTTTACGCGTCGAATCCCCAATCCACAGTAAAGCTCCTCCATCACACTTGTGTGAGTGTCAGGTTTTTGTTGCCTGAGATGTTCAGATGAGGGACGTCTCTGCAAGTCTGGTCATTCATACACCGTGTGACCCATACAGCCTCACTCTGAACTACCACGGCTTGACTCTCTGACATATTTCACTGCTGTACGTGGTGTGTGTGTGTGTGTGGATCATGTTTATATTATATTGTGTGGACCAAATGTTCTCCACAATATAATAAAAACCTTGTATTTTGTCATTGTGGGGACCATTTTTCAGGTCCCCACAAAGATCTGTGAATGCAATAAAAAAACTAGAAATGCCAAAAAGTATAGTATTTTTGTTTGGTTACATTTGGTTTGTTAGGGCTGGGTAGCGGTTACCGTCGTCACGTTGGGATTAGAGTTTCCCCCATAGAAATGAATGGAGAAATGAATGTGTGCGCACGCGTGTGTATTTGTGTGTGTGTGTGTGTGTGTGTGTATGTTTTAATATCCGATGTTTCTGAAGCAGCGATCCATGAAATAATGAAACGACTGCTGCTTACTCAATTACATTTTTTGGTAGCTATTTATAATGAATTATTAATGAGTTGCAAATGCCCCAGACGACAGAGTATAATTGTGGGGCACCAAGTCTGATGAGGGAGCGGTCAGTAGTGGGGGAATCTTCTAGAACATTAATTACAAAGCTGTGGTATTTTCCTAAACAGCCCTTCTCTTTGCTAAAACCCCAATCACCAGAAACGTCTAACCCCGACCAGCCCTGTATGACACTGGTCACAGCTGATCGTAAATAAGTTACAGTTGGCTTTTACACAGTCATTCGTACATGTGCTAATAATCATATTTATAATAATAACTTTGATTTTTTTTGGTGATGTAAATACATGCTCTTCATGCATAAGTATTGGTCTCTATTGCAAGACCAGCTTCAGCCCATTTTTGCCTGCTGAGTTTCCAGTGGACAGCAGTATTATGTGGTTGGGGGTTATTGGTTAAGGAGGGGAGGTGGGTGGGGTCTGTGTCAGTCCGGTGGAGAGAGGTGGAGCCAGATGAGGCTCTTACTTCATGCCACTGCGCAGGACCTGATTGGCCGCAATGAGCATGACGCTGATGATGAAGGCGATGGCAAAGGCGCAGATCAGGCTCTTTCGCACACAGGTCTGCTTGACCTGCTGCGTTGGGCTGGCTGGAGAGAGCGAGACAGGAAAAGGGAGAGAGGAGATGGGTATGAGGGCTAAAAGGCAGTTCTGCTCTTCACCACTTCCTTACATAACGCCAATACAAGGTGCATGTGCACCACTCTTTAATGAGAGGCCAAGAAATATTTATAAAATAATAAAACACTCCACAAGATTATAAGATGTTGATGAGACAATGCTATAAACTTTGCACTCACTTCCAAGTTTTCTTACAGATGTTTGTCTTTCCTGGCGAGGGTATGCAAAGTATTTGTGTAAATCCTGTTCGATATTACTTTCAACTACTAACTAACTCCCATTAATAGGTTGATAATTGCAAATAATTAACCTTTGAATCTTTGGAACAGCTCCACCTTGTTAGTAATCCAGAGAAAAAAGCCAGAATAGAAGCACAATTAGGCATTAATAATGAGATCTGGGACACAGTCAATATTCCATCCTGCCTGAAGCTTCAGGAAGCTCACGGGAAAAGTGAAAAATTCCTTGGGGCTTACATAAGAACATAAGAAATTTACAAACGAGAGGAAGCCATTCGGCCCATCAAGCTCGTTTGGGGAGAACTTAACTAA
>JAODKC010000044.1:30527936-30543576 GCA_026777985.1 Mormyrops attenuatus | reverse complement strand
TAACATCCTATTGGCCTTTTTAATTGCTTCCCCACACTGGCGAGAGTGGGACATGGAAGCATCAACATACACACCGAAGTCTTTCTCATAATCAGCTGCCTTTATTTCAGTGGAACCCATAAAATATCTGTACCTTATATTTCTGCTCCCTGTATGGATTACCTTACATTTATCTACGTTAAATTTCATCTGCCAGGTTTCAGCCCACTCGCTAATTAAATCAAGATCCCATTGTAGCCTCTGTTAACTTTAATGTATATTAACATTATTAAAGTATGCTTACATGCTGTCATGGATGTTCTATGAATGCATTATGAATGCATTATGAAGGTGCAGTTAATGTGAAGTATTACGAAAAAATTAGTGTGAGCCAGGGGGAGACAGAGAAACGAAAAAGTGGGCTATGGGTTCGGCAATCATTGTGCATTGTAATATACTATATAGACAGCTTTTGGTTTTAGAAATATGCTTTAGAGCTACTGTAACTGTTTCCAGTATGAAATAAATTTGCTACCATTTATCAGTGAAATGGCATAGAGACAGACAGAGGGGCAGGGCTGGGGAGCAGGTGTCCATACAGATGAGAAGAGTGCCCTAGCTGATCCAGTGAAGGGGGCAGGCTCATTGTATCTCACCAACAGCCATAATAACAATAAAAAATAGTAATAACAAAACAAACAAAGCTACAAAGAATGTTTGGTATACAGGGCATTGTGGGAAATCTTATCATTCAAAGTAGCAGAGCAACCCAAAGTTTCAGTATGCCTGGGGATTACTGAATACACTGAACTTGAAAGTACCTGAAATACACTGCGGTGAACATCAACACTCCACAGTCAGAGATGTTACTTTTTAAAAATACTAGGTTGTACAGAACAGACAAAAAAAATAATAATTTGTGTTAGTCCTAGTTCTATCCTCACCTTACCCTTTAAATACATCCACCACTTGGCATGTTGGACACAACACAGGCAAGAGTATAAGGACAAAGATTAGCACATTTGTCGACAAACATTCATGAATTCAGTCGAGATTTGCAAAGTGGGCCTAGTACTGAATTGTGACAGTAGTATTGATCACAGCTGTGATCAGATACCTTGTTTGAAAGGTATCTCTTCCAGTTCCCTGTCATTGACTTCTGTTATTTCACTTTTGCTTTTAACACAAACCTGGACGCAAAACATTTGCACCTGCTTAGACTGCCAGACATTACACTTGTAACACTTATTACCCTAAGAAGGAAAGAGCGCCTGCATAATCCATATTAATGCTGGAATTCACACAGCTATATTATAATGTGTATTTCTCTAAATCTGTTGTATGAAACTGAAGCATTTGTGATGAGTAAACAGAAATTTCATGCCATTGCACAATGATCTGCAGTCATCTGATTGTAAACTTTGTAGCACCATAGTGCTGCAGACATCCTTCTGAATAAACATGTTGCTTTTATTCTATTCAATGGCTGCCTTTAATATCGCAGTAGCTATTTTTTAATTCGTCATTTATTTCCCACATGCATCCAGAGTGACTACGGCCATGTCAGCCACAATTAAGTTAATTCGGAAAGATGTCATTCCGGTCCAGTCCCGCTGCAGCAAATTGACACTAATTGATTTTTATTTAAAGACGGCCGCATGTGTTAAAGAACCATAATTTAGTAAGATGTGCTGTGGTCAATGGCAGGGTTTTGCCGGCACGATGATGGCGGTCACGGGTGAGGGCCAAACCCATTTTCTGGAGATACATCATAGTGCAGCTCTACATTAATTCCTGAAGCCACTGGAGAGAATATCAGCTTAAAGAAAGGCCGGACTTGCGGAACGCCATAATGCAAATTACTTATTCTGGCAGGGCAGAAGCACATTCCTAGAGCCATGCTTGCTGGAGTCAATGATGCTTTCTGACAGCCCTGGCTGGATGCTTTATTGATAGTAAAAGTCTGAGTTATTGAGTGCCTTGAGATACATTTATACCGCCCAGATCATATCCTTTTCACACTACAGTAAGCTTTTGATGGCCACCTGCTGCCCAGTCTGCAGTTGCTGAATCGGCAGCACTGACTTAACAATCAGTGTATTTGACTCAGAAGCAGGACAAGACACTCTTTACTACAAGATTTAAAGTCACTTTTACTGGTGTTTGAAACTCTTTTATATAATGTGACTGCTCCAGCCAGACAGGTACCAATTACTGCCAAGTCAATATTGTTTTTTTATTATTTTAAATTGCTGTGGTGTTATATGTAATACAGTACAGCAGGTGGTGTAGAGCTTAAGGACACAGGTTAGTAACCTAAATCTTTTGAGTAAAACACGTAGCTGTATAACAGAATCAAATTTCTGTGTTGCACCGGATCAGTTTGGCAAATAAATGTAATTTATCTGCTAACTCTTTACGATGTGTTATATGCCAGATCAGTATCCTTATGCAGTCACTAATGCCCTCAATTATGCTCTTCTGAACTCTAAATAATGTGGAAATATGTCTCCACACTAATGTAATATTCCCAGCAGAAGCCTAATGATATTTAATAGGGTTTCGGTAAAACACTTTTGTATATTGTAAAACAATTTCACATTCCTGCTTTTTTACTTCAACCATGGAGTGTGTTTCCATTTGACCTCAATGAAGTTTTCTGATTTGTTCACTGTCCTTTTGAATTATTTGAACTGAGGTCATTTTCCCTGACAAAGTTAGTGAATGTTTTTCTCTGTCCTAAATATACCATTTTCCTAAGTATTGCACTGAGAGGACTGATGGAGAATACACAGATCAAATATAATGGTGTGCTCCAGTAATGCAAATAATGGTGTGTTTCAAATTCTACTCTGAAGAAACTTGTTTTAAAAAGACAAATTACTTAAACAAAGGTTACAAGGCATCCAGGAACTGTGCCTGAAAATATATGGATCGAGCATGTTATTCCATGCATATCTGCTTATTTAGAAATTGATGTACAAAATCCCACAGGGCTTGTGGAAAATTAATAGGCTCTGATTCTATTAATCCATATTTATATGGTTTTTCTAAATGCTGATTTATCTTTTTCCCCTTCAAACCAGGGTTGTAAACAAAACTTTGGACTTACTACCCTATCTGAACACCCCCCCTGCCCCCCACACCTCCCCATTTGGATTTTATCACCTGGTACAATAGCAAGTAACACGATGGGAGCATTTAAAGCAACATTCAAACGTGGCTTAGTGCGTATAAATTTGCACTTCGCCAGACAACACTGGAAACCAGTTTGAATATTTCCGTCATTTCAGAGCATATCTCCAGTAATTGCATCTGGTCTTCCACCTACACTATGAAAATTTTAATTCACATATGAATTAGAAAAAAGGCCCAAAATGGCTTAAGCATGTCATAAAAGCATGAAGCAAAAAGTGGGAGTTATGCGTCTGTGTTTCTGGCTTAATCGTTCAGACAAAGGGCTTGTATGTCAGTTCCTATCAACCATTTGATCTTATTAATGCCAACAAACAAGACACCCCAATAAAACAAAGCAGTCAGGGGCTTTATTTCCACTCCAGTGGTTTCACGACCGACCTGATCCTGGTTTTACACTGTATTCAATTACCAGCCACCAGTATGGTGGCTGGTAATATGGTGGCCTAGCTAGGGTCTTCAGGAAGTTTCCAACGTCTGAACGGCTCTGCGGTCCGAAAACGAGAAGGTGGAACTTCGCATATTCAGCTTAAAAAGGGCTTGATTAGGCTCATGCCAGACACTGATTCTCCTGCTGTGACCAGCAAAATTAAAACTCCCCAAGGCAACAGTTTTAAGTTCGACTCAGTAAGAAACTCTTTTTAAGTAGCCATCAATATTCTGTTCTATAAACCCTCCATATAGATGAATTTGCCTTTAAAAGGTGACATCAAAAGTACATGTTTTTTTAAGTCAAAGATCCACTTTGAGGAGAGATATGAAAATGCTTTTTACACAGGACTTGGTCACAAAGTTCAGGTCCTGAACTATGTGGGCTTTTATGGATGAATTTGTATCAGAATCGTTTGGTTATTGTTCCCTTTGTAACTTTAATGTTTGCTGAAACACCAAATTTGACCTTTTCTGCAACAATGTACCTTACAGAATATAAAACTGTTTCAGAAATTATATGAAAATTTTTAGACTTTCTAGAGAAATATATAAAGCTTGAACTCTACTTTCCTTTGTAGCTTTATGACAGTCTTAGTTTTTTATTTTCAATTTTATTATTGAAACTAAGAAAAAATGTGTCCTTGTTTTACTTTTAAGCTCGATGCATTAACACTATAAAGTAATTTTTCTGTACGACATTTTGCAGTAACACAGAACACAAGATTACTCTCTGTAATCACTTTCTAACAGCAGGACTGTTATTAAAAACCTTTTTTACAGCAACGAAAAATCATAAAAAGTATGTGAAATGCACAGGCATGGACCCAGGGGCATCTCAATCAAAAGAAAGAAAAACAAATAACCAAGTAAACCATCTGTTTACTGTCAGAGTTAAAATATTCTCAGAGGAAGAACAGATATGCACCCTTCAATGGGCAACTTTCCATAAGAAAATAATACGCTTAATATATCATACTTACAATGTCGATAGTGATGATTTTATTTGTAGTCCACTTTTTAAATCATTTACCAGAGAGACTGATGTGAGCATTGTTCTCAGTGGGATGAAATAATCTCTTATATATCCAGTCCATAGGCTATTCGAGCAATATATCAATCACAGATATGGCCTTGGTCAGGATGATTTTAAGTAAGAAAGTGGCTCACAAAAGGATCAGTGTTAAATAGGGTAGAGAACAGCTTAAACTGTCTGTGATACATTTAATATGTTTAATGTTTGATACGCCTCACTGGAGCAGGCCCAGAGATGCCTTTCACAGCTGCCTTTGTCATGGAAACTATTAAAGCAGAAATACTTCTTAAATGTTCCTTACAGCTGTGATTGCAGGCTGACCTCCATGAGCAGCCAGATTTTATTACCGTAGTAACAAAACCATGACTAGGCTCTGGAAGAGTCATCGGGGGGAAGCATGAGCTGGAAACGTTACCAGGAGGAAGCATGAGATGGATGCATCGCCAGGAGGAAGCATGAGCTGGAAGAGTCACCAAGAGGAAGCATGAGCTGGAAGAGTCACCAGGAGGAAGCATGAGCTGGAAGTGTCACCAGGAGGAAGCATGAGAGGGAAGAGTCATCATGAAGGAGCATGAGATGGAAGAGTCACCAGCAGGAAGCGTGAGTTGGAAGAGTCACCAGTAAGAAAAATGAGCTGGAAGTGTCACCAGGAGGAAGCATGAGATGGAAGCATCACCATGAGGAGGCATGAGTAGGAAGAGTCACCAGGAAGAAGAATGAGCTGGAAGAGACACCAGGAAGAAGAATGAGCTGGAAGTGTCACCAGGAGGAAGCATGAGATGGAAGCATCACCATGAGGAACCGTGAGTAGGAAGAGTCACCAGGAAGAAGAATGAGCTGGAAGAGACACCAGGAAGAAGAATGAGCTGGAAGAATCACCAGGAGAAAGCATGAATCAGAAGCAACACCAGGAAGAAGCGTGAGCTGGAAGCGTCACCAGGGACTCTCTGCATCTCCAGAGGCTGCTTCATGACTGACACCCTGAACTGTGCTCACGTCACATTGCATAAATGGCAGACACTTCCTGTATTTTTCATCCATATTCAAGATCATCACTCTTTACTCATTTATCTATTTCAGACCCTACAGTATCTCTCCATTCCACTGCTATGTATTGTTATGTTGGTGTTATGCTTTTGGCAGTTAATGCAACTGGTTAGAGTACTAATAACAATGACACTAATAATATCAAGGTCACAGGTTTGATCCCAGGATGGGTCACATGTGACTTATAATGAATTTCCTACACCATAAATAAAGTATATATAATTATGTTTCTTTGACTATATTATAACACATTTTTTCTTCTTTCCAGGCTTTATTCTTTTTGTTTGTTATCAGACTACACATTTGCTTTTCCTTCTAAATAAAAATAATACCTCTCCTAATTGTCTTCTGATCTTTCCATTTTGACTTTAAAAGAATCACTTTCCCCACACGGCCCAAAAGGGATGGATGGATCGATGGACATTTTGGTATCTGATGACCATATCATTTCTAACTGATGACATACCCCCCTTCTCCATTTATCCCTTTTCTAAGGCCATTACCAAGTCGCATTCATCCTTCCTTTTTAAAAATAAGTATACGTCTTTTGCATATGCTACATTTTGGTCGAAATTTGATTTTTTGTGTATTTTGAGTATTGGGTCCAGTACATATGACCAAGTACACGTGCAAAGTCATAATAATAATAATAACAATAATAATAATAATAATAATAACAATCAGTAGCAATGCATTAAATATGTAAGGACTGGTGAAATAGTATTTTTTTCTGGATTTGATATGTCAGAACTATGTTTTTCAAAATCTACATATTTCTCTGATACTTGGAGCCTGAAAGGAGGCTTTCAGGGAGCCACCACGATTTGTCCTGAGATAAATGAATTCCCATAATAACTCAGTGGAAATCTCTCTTATTAAGTTAGCATCCGTCTCCTTTTCGAGATCTCCGGAGAGTCCTTCCTTCATTCGTTGATGTAATGCCTGACCTTAGCCACAAGGTGAATCAGCATTATACATATGCTCAGAAGTGTATATTGGAAAATGTTTTGGGGTCATGACCGACCAAAAAAGACAAGTATCTAAATATATAATAGTATTACGGAACTGCTTACCATGTATATTCTGGTATATCTTCTTGCAAAATTTCAATTCCATCCTGTATGTTATGTAAGCAATTGCATCAAAATGTCTTTCTAGAAACTTCAAGCCATTCATTATTGTCAAGAGACAAATTCAGCATACTGTCTTTATGGTGTGCAAACCAATTTTTCCAGTCCATTTCTCGTTCTTCCTGGAAAGTTCGCTTTTTGACCAGCTATTAGCTTGGACTTAGGCTAACAAGCTTTAAAAGGCAGGACAGTAGAGGAGGCTGAGGAATTTAAATTTTTGGATCACTCTTAACACACAGGTCTTACAGGGCAAAGTAAGTGCACTAAGCATTCTGGGGGCCTCTGTCTGGCATGTGGGCATAATTTGTTTTTGCCGATGTTTACCAGCTACTCGGAATGGGTGTGTGGCTACTTGACAAGGATTAAACTCGTTTAAGATGGATTATGTGTCCATTGTGCTGTAAGCCTGATTTTTATTTTTAAACATACAATAATTGTTCTCAGAATCTGATAATATAGTTCGATAGTCATAGCTTAGCTGATATTTGTGTAAGCATTTCTAAAATTCTAAAAACGGGTCCCTGAGAAATAAATAAAATAAGCTTATTCCACAGCTACACAAATGATTACTAATTAATACTTGTCTGTCTTTAAATAATTGTTTCTTCAATAACTGGGAAGAGTTAGGTAGCTATTAGTTAATTAGTACCGCAAGTATATAAGTAAATTTATTTATTGAATATATTTATTGATTAAATGCGAACATTCTAATCAATTAGTAAGCAGTTACATTGAACTTTTTCATAATTACAAACAAATCAATCAAATTACTTTTTTTAAGTGTGGGTATAGGTGACTGTAGTCCTCTATCCCAGGGGGTACAAGGACAAAAGGGTCAGGTGCTCAAGCATCCACAGCTACGGCACATGCCTGATTCAGCTAAATACATTTGGGAAAAAAATGAATACATTTACAATAATTTATCATTACACAATAATATGACCAACACAAGCCGCATTTTGAAATATAACATTACAATATAATTTAATTCTATGAAACTTAATATGTTCAAACAGCATTTTCATCTGATGATATGCAAGTGTAAGAATGCCAGTCAGACAGTCATAAGGAGATCTGCTGACTGGAGGCAGAACATCAGCAGAGCATCTGACTGGAAGTGCCCTCTGTCACCAGGGTTTGTTTGCCATTGTTCCAAAAGTGAAGGCTTCTTTCTCAGTATATTATACTGCAGTGTGAACTACCAGGAAATCATAGAAAGCAGAAGTCTTATAACTGCAAGCACTGCAAGCTATCAGCTTACATCGTATCCTTATGTTTGACCTCATGGTCATTTACAGTTAGTTAGCTAATGCAACTTAAAACCACTTGTTAGTACAGTTGCATAATCTGCAGGAGTGACTCAGCGGCGCCCCTCCTGGGCTTACAAGGCCATATCTCTTCCTTTCCTTTCCTCTTTTCATGCATAACTTATTGAGGGTGATGAAGTACTTCACCCCGAGGCAGCCAGGGATAATTAGTGCCATCCCTGGTGCCCAGATCTTCACTGGAGGAATCGCGCCCAGCCGTCTGACCAAAGCCCTGGAACTACGTCACTCTGGACAAAAGTGTCTGTTAAATACGTCAAATGTAAATGTAAAAACTCCCTTTACAAATTCACCTGAAAATTTATTTACAATTGATAGATTCATTAGCCATTTGTGATGGTAGGTTTTTGCATATCCCTTCTGGTTATATTTAAGGGCTCATCGACAATATGGGTTCTCTACCTGCCTTGAGACTTGATCCAGTAACCTTCTGGACAGGGATATGGACTCCCAACCCACCGAAACACGTGCTTCCCCAAATTACCAAAGGCACACAAGTGGCACTCAAGCACTATGTGATCGCAACAATTCAGTGACTCTTTGCTGTCCAGTGGAGCTTTTGCCACCAGAGCCAAGCCATATCATTAACTGGTAGTTTTCCATTGTGTAGTATGCGAGCCGTACCCAAGCCATACTGACATGGCCCTGCTTACTAGCGTGACCAAACCGATCTGGTTGCATCACCACCATCCGATTGGTCGATTCTGTATATTATTCATTATTAGCAGTATCGAACATTGCCAAGTATTGATGCATTCCTGATAACTCAGAACTTGAAAATTTCCAACCAAATTTCCAGCTGAAACGAATGGATTTGTAATGCAAATTTACACAAGATGTGCTAGAAAATTAGGAAATTAGCAAATATGAAATCATGATGTACAGCGTGTGAACAGTCCAGGAGGACTCTTCACTTTTATGACACTGTCGCTCTCCAAACCCGGCAACGCTTTTACCAAGCCGATCCTTCTGCAGTGAGAAATTGAAGCGAGCTGGAACTCTGCTGTAACTAGACTCTCTTCACGGTGCGGTTCGGTTCCTGTATGCCAGTAGAAACAAAAACACAAGTAATTATACATAATCCTATATTATATCTTTGTAGACCTTGCAATTACTGGACTCTGTCACTATCTGTGACATTTATGAGTGACATTTATGAAAGAAGCGGCACAGCGTACTGTAAATGTACACCCAAGAAAAGACATTCCCGCAGGGTTTGTTATGTGATATCATCACTGCCAATACTCCCCTGTGTTTCTGATATTACAGGCTTGTTTTCAGATTCTCGTCATATGTGTAACAGGAAGTTAAGGCCTGTCATTCCCAGATGGATGCCATGGTGACCGGCACTCTCTCTCATTCTTCTCGAACACGTTAGGTTTAAGGTGCAGAAGCTGGTAACATGAACTTTATGTTCTTGTTTAAATGTCTTGCTTGTCACCACGGTCACACCATGCCATCCATCTATCCGTTTTCAATAACTCCTTATTCAGTTAGGGTCGCACTAAGCCAGAGTCTGCCTTGGGAATGAAGGCAGTCACACTCAGGCACACTCAGGATCAAAGGATGAGCACAGGATCTAACACTGTCATTCATTGTCAGTCCCTCACTGTACAGTATGCATGTCTTCAAGCAAAATTTATTTGATCTAAGTCTTTCTCCAGCATATGTTTCCCACTGCACTACACAGACCATAACAAATCATCAAATATCATTGATATATTTGGATTCATAGCAGAAAATGATTAAGATTAGGTTATTCTAGTATTATATATGAATGCCCTACTTGGCTTAATTGGTAGTAAATTCACAGTGGATCTGTTTTCCAGAAAATCGCTACCAAGGATATCCAGGGACAACAGGTAACTAACTAGAGATGGATTTGTTAATGATCAACATGAGTGGTTTTCTCTGCCAGACTCCAGAGTCCTTTATAATCATGAGGTCAAAGGATACATGGTTCACTGACTTCCCCACAATAGAGATAAGTATAATAAATAGCTACTCAAAGAGCAGCACAATTTTACGGTTAGCCTAGCTAATTAGCTCCTGGGGAACGTAGGCAGGTCGGCTGCATCGCAGCATGCAGCAACACACCTTAAATGCACTTTCTTTTCACACCCTACAACTATCAAAACCACGTCTAGGCACACCCCATCATTACTCGCATCTTGGGTCACAGCTGAATGAATACCTATAAAATATATGAGTTGTGCTCTCTAGGTTTCTCCTCATGATGGAACTTGCTGGAGAGGTGAGGTATGGCGTTTCATCATCAAGCCGTGAGATTGAAAATTCTGTCTGGGAAATTAAATACCCACATCATTCGGCACTTCTTGATTTTGCTAACAATGTGAAAGAAAATAACTCCTCAATACGACGGTCGCGTTCCCATTTAGAGACAAGATTACTTTAGAGGCGGAAAGAAATTTAATTTTCATATCCAAAACACTGGCTTCTCTTATTTATTCACTCATTATAAATTCCATGCTTGGCTTTTCAATTTGATTACAAAGGCACATATTTACAAACAAAGAAAAATTGTTTTCATAAATGGACAACGTCTGACCAATTTCAGCTTTGCGGCCCCTTCCCCCTACATAAAATTAATTACATGTCTTATCTGACAGTTACTAAAAAGAGAACTTACTGAAAACACTCATGGACTTAATGACCTGTTGAAGAGTTTCAGACACATTTCTGAATTGATGTCTTCTGATTTCTAAACTAATCATTTCACTTTTGTCCAATATTGTCACTATGCATTGGTGGTATAGTGGTTAGTAGAGCTGTGGTTCTAACAATTAAACCAGATTCCATTCCCAGCCAATACAATCTTAAAATATATACACATTATACAGTACACCCTAACTGAATTTGACTTCTTTCCAGAATTTTCCACTTGGGCTTAATGAGGTGTATATTCATTTCGATTAAATTTTATTTGTATAGCACATTTTCACAACATTACATTACCCCTGCCTAAAGCCCCCAGTGTATGAGCCAGAGGCGACAGCGGCAAGGAAGAAACGCTGAAAAGGAAGAAACCTTGGGAGGAACCAGACTCAATGGGGAGCCCATCCTCCAGGGGCCGGCAGAGGAAGTCAAATGAGGAAGATGGCAGGAAGGTGATGGCAGACAGGTGCTGGTGCTGCTTCTGATGGCGGGATGAACAATGATACAGCAGCGGGGAAGGAAGAAGAGACATCACAGACAGAAGTGCAGAAGGATGCCTACTATAGAGATACGTAGTTGGTTGAGATTCTACATCTAGATCAGCAACAATGTGTTCGATAAAGTTAATGTAAAATATGATATGCAAATTAGTGGCTTACATTTGCCTAACTTTAACATGCGAGTGCCGAATATAATATTATACTTGCGGTGAAATTATCTTCAAGCAGGCTGGAGAACGTAAAGTGCGTGATGAGCCCCTAATTTTTTTATCCAATTCTCGTTGATAAAAGCAGTATCATCACAATGCAAATGCAAGATCTACTATCCCATTTCCCACAGGACTCTCGCACGAACCTAAATAAGCGATTCCTTAAGGGTCTACCTCGACTCCTATTTTAGGACGTTTTAAAATGAGGTTTATGTAAAATATGGTCTTTCTCATGACCTTCACTGACTATCTCTCAGTCTAGCATTATTTAAAATTTATAAAACCTCAATACTGTTAGACTTTTAGTTTCATATTTTATGTTATTTCTCCAAAGGCACTTAAATGAATTGTTTTAATGATAAATATGGCAGTTTTAAAAAGTAGTTCTTCCTGAAAAAGAAAAATCTGAATAAATAGCTCAGTTGACCCGGATGTCGATTTTATTCACACCAATATTCACATTTTTGTTTACTGCTTTTATGAATTTCAGTTGTATGTTCTTGCAGACATGCTAACCCACGTTAGAACAGGGCTCTGAAATGAACATACTGTCCATTTATTTTTGCCAGGGTACAACAAATATTTTTTTGTTCTTTCATTTCATAAGCACTTTTGACAATGGCCTCCTAACATTTTAATTTGTAGCAGGCTAATTAACAGAGGCCTGAAGCCATTCGATAATAGAAAGAAGAAATTAAATCCTAACTGCACTTACTTGTTTAATTTTCTGGAAAATTATGTATATTTTTAATACAAATTGCTCTAAAACACAATATGTGTCTATGAACCCCCCCCCCCCCATGCATTTCTATGCTGCTGAGATTGTGTAATCTGTTGGGGGCTACATGAAAAGCCCATGATGTGAACTAAACACAGCCATTTCCAGGACACAGTAGCACAATGTCCCCACACAGTCTGGAACCTTGTGTCACCAATATACAAGAGCAGTTAGCTGGAGTCCCTGACCACCATGAATCATCTCCCCTCATTTTAGACAAAGGTGCCCTATGCTAAATAACTTATTCTTTTCTGTTTCTTATGCTGAAAGTGATGAGAATAAGACTATATTGCTGCTGTGGAAAAACAACATCAGACAGACAGGACCTTAGCATCAGGGTTTATTAAACCCGGTTTAAACATAGACAGGGCCCCACCCCCTTATGTCCAAATTGCACCTTGCCAGAGTGCAACCTTTGTTTTAATGTCCGAAAATTCAAAGTGACCAGTTTAATAAAGAGTCTGATTTGTACTAAAAATCATGTTATCCATCATCTTTAATATTCATTTTCATTAGTATCTCTGACCAGGCATTTATTCCTGGACTGGGTGAGATTTTCCTGAATGAAACCTTGATTTCTCTCCCGTGTTTTGTATTTTGATTTATTTCGCTTACCGTTTTGCTGCCTAAACTTCATTTAGTAACTAGACTGTCACAGAGGTAAGAAGCAATCTGTGAACAACTTGATGTTTTAATGTATTTTTACAGGGACATTACAGATGAATAAGCAAGAATAATACTAGTAGTGATAAGTCGTTTTGATACATTTTTACATTTCATTTGCATGTTCACATTTTTTAGTTTAGTGGCAACACAACATGCTGACAAGTGAACGTACTGCATTTTTAAAATTGTGATCATAAATACACATGATGACTAATAAAATAATGTACAGAGTGGCTTATTCAGGACCCCCCCCCCAACCTGACAGAGCCCCTCCTCCTCTCTGATTCTGATTTAATCTCTGCTTAGCACCACCGGCATTAATCCAGCCCAGCAGGACTTCATGGGCTTTAACTGTCTTTAATTTACTCCTTTTCCTTGCCACATCCTGCACCTTGTAGTATGTGATCCTGAAACTTCCTTTCTGCAAGCCTTTAGTGTTGTTGACTTTCACTCAACTGTAATAGTAAACTGCAACTGACTCCGAAAATCCCACCAAATTAATCAGCGGAGGAGGTCTGTTATCGAGTCTCTCGGCCAACTTGGCAGGAAAAAGCAAACAAAACACAGGACTGGAACATCTGCCCATAAACATATATTAAGACCGTCGGTCTGGGCGTCCCGATTTCCCATTTTCTTTGGTTCATTTCATCAGTTGCAGTTTACATCTCATGAGCCTTTCTGCCAATCTGTGGTCTGTTGTCTCCTGTGGCTGCGTGGACGCTCACAGCACTGATAATTGTCAAGAAGTTATGGTCCAACCTAATTCGTCATACAAAGAAACTGCAGAGGGCCTCTTGTCTAGTGAAGCCATGATGTCAGTCATTACAGCCCATGTCATTTCCTACACAGTTTATAAGCCACTGAATAGGGCTCGAAAGTGACAGAAATAGCAAAAATACATTTTTAGATAAAGGTCTTTCAAAAAGTTTGTCTGAATTATAACTCTAAACAGACCTATTAAAAGCACAATGAAAAACCAAATATTTGGGAAAAGAGGGAAAAAAGGGAGGTGCCTTAAAACTTTAAAGAATAAACAGATAAGAATCACGAAGAACTGTGATAAATAACTCAGGTGCATCATGATGTCACTTAGCTGCAGTTCCTGGGGAAAACTTATATATTCCAGTGAAACCTCTTTATCTAGGATCACAAAACAAAAACAAAATCTAATTTGTTGGCCAGAATAACTCTTTGAATGAAAAAAAAAAGATTAGTAACTTAAAGATAAAGGTAAGCGTTGGACCATACAAGATCTAATTCAGTGGGATGACGTCTTTTAAACCAGGTAGTAAAGCCAGGTGTTCAGCTTTGAGTCGCGCAAAGGTCTCATCCCATCCAGGGTGTACCCCATCCTTGTGCCATATTCTGCATCAGGAAGATTGTGACAAAATGAGCATTTCCTCTGAAACAATCCTCCAAAGTTTAATCTCATGACAACAACCACTACAAATCTTGTGCTTGATAGACATATGCCTGCTCTCTCAAACTGGATCCCATTTAGAGACATCTGGGTTTCCAGGATGCAGCGACAGACGGAGTGGCCGGGACACATTGTAGGAAGAATGGGGCAGAAAGAAACGAGAGAACATAGAGGACAATGTGACAAGTCTGCGCTTGAGAGGAGCCAGGGAATATACTGAATGGATTTGAGGTATCATTCATACAGAGGATCGCATTGTGATGCCGAATGAATAGAAACCAAGGTAACTTCCCAGAGGGATTTTCTCTGGGGAATTTATGCTATGAAGACCAATCATCTTTAGTCGTAAGTTCTTTCTTTTGCATTCAAATGTCCTACATATCAGATATGGTTGTATATAGATTTACATACTTTAGCGATACCTTTGCAGAAAAGAATAAACAGGTCAGCAGAGCTGAAATCAAAGACTACAGTGAATATGACAAGCAAACCCCACTTCAGCTGATTTGTAACAACAAAACTTGGATAAACAATGTGTCACCCGCTGTAGAATCCAGCTCACAAGTTACACTCACTCTACTGAACAGGTCTTTTGTCAGTTCACCTACTTTTAGCTTAGCTGGCTTGCTGCTCTGGATTTTGGATCTCCAGATCTGACTTTCTGGTGTACTGGTCTGGCTTTTCAGTCGACTGGTCTGGCTTTCTGGTCTCCCAGCTACTTCCATTTGGCTTAATGGTTTGGATTGGTCCTGTTCATTTTACTTTTGTCATTAGTTCATTGTATAGTTTAGCAGCCTTGATTCTGCTCACCTGACCCTCCTTTGTTCTACAAGCTCCTCTTTGGTTACTTGGCACTTGAGAACAACCCAGCTGTGTCATTTGCATATCTCACAGTCACCAGCCCTATGCCTGTCAACACTGAGTACTGGGAGACCAGTCTGTCAGAGGAAAGACCTGACAGGCACAAGACCTGACATCACACATGTGTGTATGTGTGTGCATCACGGGACTTTGCATCCTAACTAGAGCGTGCCAACGGCACCATATCTCTCACCGCACCACTCTGCTTCAGCCACATGGGGGCGCCCTTTTCAGCACACAGTCCTAAACGTTCCTGTATTATTCTCTCCTTCTTTCTCTCAGCTATAACAGATTAGATTCACTGTACATCATTGCTGCAATCTGTTCTACTAAAGTTATATGCCATTGCTGATATCTTGTAATATCTTTCCATAATAGGATCCTGATAT
>JAODKC010000044.1:30503596-30514118 GCA_026777985.1 Mormyrops attenuatus | reverse complement strand
CTGTTTACCTTAAACCCCCCCCCCCCACCAAAAAAAAAAAAACAATCGGGAGTGGAAGGATAATCTTCCCTGTACACAGAAACCATGAGCTTGGAATTTCTCCCTGGGGTTCAAAGAGGTTTCACAAAATCCTTTTATTCCAAAATGCGGAAATTGACTAAAAGCAGTGTGACAAATCTTTTACTTTTCTCTACAGCCAAGTGACTCATCTACAGCACCATGAGCTATTGTGGACTCAGGTACAAGGGTACAAATGAAATGCTTTTTCACCCACCAGAAGTGTTCAACAAAAAACACCATGCTTGACAAGCAGACCTGTGACCGAATCGAAAAGCTGGACGTGAGTCATTCCACACTCAGAAAGAACCATCCATGAATCACAGGATGCAGGCAAACTTTAAACATCTCCTTCAACATGACATTCCTGTACGGCCATTGAATAAGAACTTTAATTCTCACCTTTAACTAAAGATAGCATCTGAACTCATAATTATGAGCAGGAGAAATATTATGGAGATACAAAGGCTGTAAGGTTCTTCCAGGAACAATTTGTTTCCACGGGTGGATTGTTTTGTGTGGAATATAAGCATTTTGTCAATTTAAACAGGCATTATCCAAAAAGATTTCTCGTCATAAGCAATCGACCAAATGAAAATGCAGGTCGTTTTGGTCATGTTAAAACCTGTTAAAACCATCATATGACACACTAAGGAAACAACCGACAAATGAGAGATGCCAGCATGGGCTTCTAGCATGGCTATCCCATGGGACAGCGCCCTCGCCCCCCCCCAGAGGCTGGCGTCTTAACGTCTGTTTCAGGACCGATGGGACTCCGCTGACAGTCACAGCCGTGAAGCTGTGTCGGATTAGTGGAGAGCCCACATACCTGAGGGTTTCCCTCATCTAATTCCTCTCCGTTACAGAGAAATTGCTGACAGGATGCTTCCACCAGCAAACTGCCAACTTTAGAGGGATAATCAGAGGCAGCGTGCGGCTCAGCACGTTGGGACGCCTCGGCTGTGATCGGAAGGTCGTCGGTCCAAATGCTGCGCCCTTGAGCGAGGCCCTTAACCCCAATTTCTCCAAGGACTGGCCGACCCTGCTCTCACACAAAAATGAATGTCACTTTGGATAACAGCATCTTGTACATAAATGAAAGGTAAATACTCATTCACATTTGCAGATCGGGATGTAATAGAGAGAATTTCAGTCAGGAAACGTCTTTCTCCTTTGTAGTAATTACCCCTGCCTGTGTTGTGGGTACAAAATCAGCATACGGGTAATGGGTTTCTACTTTTCTGGATATCTATTCCCATCAGACATTAACAAGTGAAATCCGAGGCACCAATGGGATCAGGCTCAGCAGACCGGGACGATGTCATCACTTTCGGCGTTAATAAAAAGTCCGGCTTCCTGTATTTCTCTCCTATCTGAAAGCGCGGGATGAAGCAGAGCATGGAGAGGGATGGAGTATTGTTCATTTGCTAGTCACTCCATCGCAGCTGTTCCCCCCACGCTGCTGGTCTGGCGATGTATTAATGTTCATTTTCACTCAGACCAGCGCGGAGGGCCCTCCTCAGCCTGAATATCCATCCTCGCGTTACGCGTCAGCGCCCCCCGTCTGGTAGGGGTTTCGCTCTCACCTGTGGATCTGCTGGTTGTATCTCTCCTTGATTTCCATAACTGTCATTCCTTCTGGAGCGGTCAATACTTATCATTCCACCTGTCGCCATGGTCATACGGGGGGCTGTTTGGCTGTCTCTGGAGACATCTCGATGCAATTACA
Source organism: Mormyrops attenuatus (assembly GCA_026777985.1). Taxonomy (NCBI): domain Eukaryota; kingdom Metazoa; phylum Chordata; class Actinopteri; order Osteoglossiformes; family Mormyridae; genus Mormyrops; species Mormyrops attenuatus. Next base: position 30,512,332 of record JAODKC010000044.1, on the reverse strand, counting down.
TGGTGTTAAGGTGTTAACGTAACTTGATTAGGGACAAATTGGAGCACGGGATTGGAACGCATTCAGCATTCTCAGGCATTTAGTGAAAATCACAACTGACGTTACTGTCTGTGAGTCATTTATTGTCAATTTTGGGATTGTATTACATGTTGGTTAGGGTGCCGATCGTGGTAGGAAAGGCCTGAAGCAAAGCTGCCAGCCAGACTCATGGATGCAGATCACACATGCTCAGGGTGTGCAGAATCACGCCACAGTGCTGCTCATATTTATTTGTGATTTCATATTAAGGTTTGAGTTATTACTTTAAAAACCTTCAAAAAACAATATAACCAGGACAGATACAAATGACTCATCTTGATGTTACTTCAGACAATGGCACTTTAAATCAATGTTAAATGGGTTGTCATATCGCTCTACTACAGGTGAGCTAGACAGCTATGTTTATTACATATCGTACAATAATAAAAACATCTCCTTCTGTTAAGTTCTCGCGATGATCTTGAATTCTCAATTCTCATCCATTGGGGCAGCAAAGCTTTGAAGGGTAAGCATGACTGGATCATCCTTTATTTAAAAATCTATTATAACCGTCAAGTAATAGTATAATAGATTTTCTGCCGTAAAAATGTCCGAAGTACCTTGAGGCAGGAGATATGCCTTATCTGTGTTTTTCTCAGTATTAAAGTCTGATAATGCTGGGATACACCAAAGTTAGAGTATGCCTGGGGCTTGTAGAGGCTTGTGGGTAATGTGGCGCTTTTGTTCCAGCCCTGGCTGTCTCTCTTTCTGGGGGTGTGTGATTTCCCCCTCGGTTTGTGCGGTAGGTCGTCTGAAAGAAGCGTGGTTTAAGTGAATTGGTGTCTTAAAAAGGAAAACTGTGATTGTGTGTGTATCCTATGGCCAACGCAGTAACTGCCACGTACCCCACCTTGTAGGGACAGGCATTGGGCTCACTATGACCCTGCAGGAAAACACGGATTTTAATGAACTCACTATGTGTATCAGGGTGTCGCAACTTTACAGACACAGATAAACTGTATTTAGAAAAGGCACAGTTTGTAATTCCACTGTGCTATAAACAAAATAATTGCTTTTGTTTTCATTTTTAATCGCTCCAAAAAGGGCTCTCTCAGACAAGCAGTATCTCCTTTCTCAGAACAGACGAGTTATGCTCTCACCTGTATTAATATTCATGGTTACACACCTGACTGGCAGCTGGTATCTTGCAGTAATGAATGAGCTGTATCCTAGGTTTTCCAGGGCGATTCCATGGTGCTCAAGGGGAAGGACACATGCAAAAAGCCAACCAGCAAAAATACTAATTTCACTAATAAAATTTTGCACTTTTTAAAGAGAACCGTTTCCGGGACTTCAAAAAGCTCTTTATCCTGCATCAAAAAGTAAAATAACAACATAATTAATTAACAGTAAATTGGTAGATTCAGAACACCACTAGCCAGTATTGCACAGGCAGTTAGCAAGAACATAGGATAGAGTTTGATGGAGGGGGAACACAACTTCATAATTTAAATGCAAAGGCAAATTTATAGGTGGGGTGTTAAGCCAAATCGAATTTTGGGGGGTACGCATTCTTCCAGTTCCTGTGCTCCTGCAGTTATGGATGGACGGATGGATAAATTCAACTAGGCACATAAGTCAAACCATCTGGATGTTGAAAATGTTCAAGTAAAAAGGTTTGGTATGTCCTGTTGGCTTCCAAAGATTTGAAGGAAATCCTTCCTAAATTGTGTGCCACTGAAACTGCGAGTATCACTGGAAGCCGCCCGGCTGTTATTCTGAGATTTATATGAAAGAAAATCCCATTAGTATTCAATTTCAATCCTTTTGGCATTTTTGACAGAGATTTCTACTTGTCAAAAACAAAATGTTACTGTATATATGTGTGTCGAGTTTGTATGTTCTCGGTTGAAAACATGCGACTAGGCTGATTGGTGTGTGTGTGTGTGTGTGTGTGTGTGTGTGTGCGTGCGTGGAAGTGGGTATACCTTACCTTATGGAGACACAATACCCCCCTAATGTTATGAATACCCATCATCAAAAATAATATATATATATATATATATACAGTTATTATTAGTTGGATATTGAAATATTGACAGTTAAATACAGTGGTACCTCAGAACTGTTCTGATCAATGTTCTGATCGAATTTTTCCCATAAGAAATAATAGAGAACCAATTAATTGGTTCCCGGCCCCAAAAAATTACACCTAAATGCGGTTTTGTTTTAGCATTTAAACACAAAATGAACAGGATAAAACAAGAAGAGCACATGCTAAACACATTTAAGCACATTTATGAAAACACTGATTTGTAAAGTAAGAAAATAAATGTATCCAAAAAATTTGTAAAGTTAAAAAATAATTTTTCAATAATTTCTTTTTTTAACTCGACTGAGGTTCGCACAGTCCTGCGCTTTAATTACCACTTTTGGTGCTGCTTTTTTTTGGAGCCATGGCTACCAATAAAAGATTAACCTGAAAAAAAAAATTAGCAGTCTTAATTTTTCGCAAACACTGCACCAACACTGTACGCCGTTCGTAACATTTTTTTCTTAATGGCTTCCAAAACGATAAAGAATGTACCCCAACACTACCCCAAGCCATGCCCCAACACTGCGCCAAAACTAGACTATGCCACGAGGTCCATTGCTTATTTTTATTATTACTCTGTATTCGTTAATTTGTTCGTAAATCACAGACTTTTCCCGCGCTTACAAGTTATCTCAGGTCGGCGTTCACGGTTCGACTTCTGAGATTCAGATCGAGTTCTAGGTCATTTTTTTTTAACTGGTTGGTTCGACGTTTAAGAAATTCGAGTTCTAATGAGTTCGAGTACTGAGGTACCACTGTATTAAAATATTGAATTTCACAGTCAGTACCAGGCATTAAATCTAGCAGTAAAATAAAAAAAGTGAGGGACTACAGATTATTTACATGTTCATAGACTAAAAATAAGCATCACATATGGAGTAACAAAATTGAAATTCCTGGCTGATCGACATGTTTTTCAGTCCAACTAGAATTCCGGCCCATTGTTGTTTCCTGTCAAAATGACTGTCATCCATATAAGTTTCCTCTTAAAATTATAAACATGACACCCCAGACAGGCTTAGGCACCTTAGATCGATACAGGAGGATCACCTCGTTGCAGTTCACACCTGTAATCTGAGAGACGGCCATGTGTGGCTGATATCACTGACACATTTCAGTGAGGCCCCTCCATCTCACAGTGGGCCTTCTGTGTCCATCAAGGGATCGGGCTGTGTTTTACACAAATGTGGAGGCTGGCTGAGCATTCAGGAGTGGATTCAGTGTGTGGGCTAACCAGACAGATGTTCCCTTTTGATAGTCTGTCTTCCTCCTCAATAATCGCACCTGAGACGTCTGTTTTTTTAATCCAAAACCAATCTGTCAGAGGATTCCCTGCAGCCTACTCATTTCCGTCATTATAAAAGACATATTGCGGTACTTGATTTTGTCTCTGTGCCTGAGAAAGTCTTTATGTGTGTAATTTGAGAAGTGTTTTCATTTCTGCCAGGTCTTTTTTGGTCAGTGACTGCACCTGTGTGATGTAAGATAATACTTCTCAAGATGGTACTTCTCAATGCCTCCTACGATTGGTTCATTCAGGTAGGAGTGGCAGCGACATCATCAAACATCTACACTACTGTTTCCCTACATGGTCTTCAGGAAGCCAGGGAGAGTCCATGTTTTTGCTCCCTCCCAGCTCCCTGGCAGACAGTCCACATTTTTGCTCCCTTCCAGTACCGGGGGCAAAAACGTGGACTGTCTGTGGGTCTCTGAAGACCGGATTTAGGAAACGTTGATGTACTTTAGTGTACATCAACGTTTCCTAACTAATATTTCTAAGGAATTGTGTAAAGGCAGTGTAAAGACTCTTCCCCTTCAAATAGCACTGTGGATTTTAAGTCTGTCATGAGATTCTGAAAAAGAGATGCGCAGTGGTGGTTTATTCTAAATAACCAAGCATTGTGAAGAATCACCCGGTTCATGCAGAGATGGACTGTTATACTTTAGTTCATAAGTCACCAGGCAGCTTTACTGCAAAATTAAATGCATTATTTATCTAGCAAAGAATTCTATTTCATGAGGAACCCTTTGCTTTTCAGGGTGACATGAGTTCTTATCTTGTTAAACACGACTATGTCCTTTTTAGTAAGTACTTTTTATACGTAGTGTTTTTATATTTTTGCATTTACTGTGTAAATGGTAGAGTATTTGTTTTTTCATTCCATCTGAAGGGGTAGCTGCCTTCCAGTTTCGTTGTACATTGTATAATGACAATAAAAGACTTCTACATCTAATTCCTCTAATCCCTCTGGGAATCTGAGGTTTTCATGCCCTCAGGTTGTGGGACTGAATTCCTGCTTGATTTCTGTTTGAGTTACAGCGTGATCTCGAAATGCACACATTTTAAGTGAGCTGCTGTTTAAATCTCACCATAATGCATAGGATAGGCTCCAGACCGTTAAATGAGTTGTTATGGAACATAGACGGATTTTTAATTGCTGATTAACTTGATTATATTACATACAGCTACAGTAATGCTGTAATTTCCATTTCCAATAAGTCAGAAAAATACAGTTAATTCCCAGCAATGCATTTTAAGTGGTAAATCTGCAAACCTTTGCAAAGTAATGGTGTGCTACAGCGTTCAGGTACTGTAGACAGGTTGCCCTGTGCTCTGTCTTTGGTACCTGCTGCCGGGACCAGTGGAGAGGCTCTAATAGGGTTGACACTCTGCTAATGTAGATTTATACTTCAAGCCCTTAACATGCCTTAACCTCCCCCCCCCCCCCCATGACAAAACCTCTGCTCTGTCACATACCCCATGTGAACCAGCAGGGTATTTATACTGAGAATGCAAAGTAACGTAAATGAAGGGGAAGCAGTGGTCTGCTGCTGATAGGCCACTTACGCAAAGAGACCTTTTTTCATTGGGTCATCTTCTGCGTTTCTGTGTAAAAGCATCTGCCATTGGCTCATTACGTCGCTCAGTTATTAATTTCTGAAAAAAAGTTTAAATGAATTCTTTTCAGATTCTGAAGTCAATTACAAAACTTGCATGACAACGTGTGCTTTTTGATTTCTTCAATTCACATTTCAGCTTTTTTAATTATTTCCCAAAGCATGATAAGAGTTATACATGTATATTTGTAAATGATGGCTCAGTTATAAATAAATGCAAAGGTGATCCTGTTGCTTTTGGGCTGTAGCTTCCTGGACTGGGAGTAGAACATCCATCCATACATTTTCTGTAACTGCTTATCCTACGCAGGGTCACGGGGGATCCGGTGCAAGGTAGGGAACAAGCCAGGATGGGGCGCCAACCTGTCACAGGGCACACTCACACACCATTCACTCACCCACGCACACCTACAGGCAATTAGGTAACTCCAATTAACCTCAGCATGGCTTTGGACCGTGGGGGGAAACTGGAGGAAACCCCACGATGACACAGGAAGTAGAACAATTAATGTTATTCAGCAGATATATTATATATAAATTTGGCCCTCTGGTGCTTGTAATTAGCAATACATGCCAATGTTTAAACACATTGTTGGTGAACAGGCAAGCAAGAGGGTAGAACTTGGTGTGTTTCCGCTCTGAAATGCAGTTCAGTGTATTATCAGTAAAGTTCAAGCACACTGTGTTCTCAGTGCCTCTGTCTTACTCAATGTTCAAGCGCTGAGGCCTGTCTGTTAAATGCCTGATGTAATTGTTGGACTTCAGTTTGGCAAGAGAGGGACCAAAACAACAGACATTACCATAAAAGAAATAAACTGGAAGAAAAGGACATTAATAATACAACAAAACACATTTCACATGGAATATAAGGGAGATTCAAAACACTGTTCAACATCAAAATATGCATAGGTGACCATGGAAAGCCCACATTTTTATCTCTAGCGGAAACCTTGCGAGTCCGTGCGCATCTACCATGCATGTGCAAGACAACTGATTAGCTATTTCTAGTAGGTGGCAGCGTGCACTTTCACAGATCAGCAGTCAATGATGAAACGGTAGAGGAAAAGTAGCTGTTGCTGTTGTTGCAGTAGTTATGGCTGATTTTGTCGTAAGGATTTCAAAATACTGTGGCGTGCCTTATTACCGTAACATCATTCAAACCTTAACTAATAACTTTAAAAGTGTTCATAAAAGTTTACCTGTTTCACTGCACTGCTTGTATTTCTGTTTGTTGTGATACATTTGCCCTCTCCTGGACTGTTGAAATATCACTGCTGTATGCAGCACCAACCGCAGCCATCCATACCCACACACTATGAACATCAGCTGGCGCGCGCACCATCGTCCGCAGCCCAAAAGCACATGTGGAAAAGTGAAGCATGATAATAATGACAAAAATACATGTAGGGTAACATAACCGTTACATGCAGCAGTTTGTGAATAACACAGCCAGTTGGACTGCCCCCTTCAGGCTACTGGAGAAAATGCTAGGTTTCAGACTTCAGAAGCACTCTTATTATCCACTGTCATCATAAAAGCCGCCGTGTGATTATGGCATGTCGCTCTACACCACATCACTAACAATATTGTTTTAAAGCGGCCCTTCTACCTGGACCATTGATTTTCTTCCCCCAGGCATTTAGTGAAAAATTACAGATTTCTCTAAGGCCATAATGGAGAATGTCCACCAGCCAGGCATAAATCACCTTTCATCACAAAGGCTTATCTAACCTGGCCGGGGCACGGGGACTCATGGAAGCAGTAGATAACACAGCAGGCAAGGTCACGCTCGCCTCAAGATGGACGCTTCTTCGAAATGCCCCAGTCGGAGTTTGATTAAACAAGATTAAACAGCACGTTTTGTCAGCAAGGTGCCCCTATACCCCATTTATGAGAATTTGAGCATAAAGATATCAGTGATGCTGTTCATTAACTGTCCAAATGCAAGCTGGGCTTTTTAAATTCATATCTAATACTTTAATTGCATATATGGTTGTCAGGAGTTGACATCTACTTGATGGGACCTAATTTATGTTGAACCTGGAGCCAGAAATAAAATTTTGTGGAGGGTCCGGTAACCCTACCAAAGTAGACTCTGTGGGAGGTCCCCACAGTAGATTTTGCAGACCTTTGGGAGGGGGTTGGGTTCCTCTATGCAGATTTCACCAATTGGGGGCTGAAGCAAATTTAGCCTTTGGATTGTGTTAGATTTCTGTACCTATCTCTTATGTTAGACGGGTCGGCACCGACCCGTGTCTTAAATTAGCCATAAAATTCCCTCAAAACAATTATTTATCATCCAATTTGTTTCTTACCTCTTGGTTACCTTGTTAGGTTTCCTTTTCAATGAAAAGATTGGTTTAAATATTTTGGGTGTGGCATTCTGGACCTTTCTTTTGAACGCATACCTCTCGTTTTCAATAAAAAATAATGGTAAAATAAGTCTCAAGTGAATTAAATAAACAAACTGAATTGGTCTCACCTTATCTTACATGTCTGGGCATGCCTTGCCTAGTGATTTTTTTTTATTTATTTATTTTGTTTATATAGAGGTTCCTGATGCAGCACACATATTTACGTGGTGCTTTTATGCATTTTAAACTTAAAAGGGGATCGGTGCCGACCCCAACACCAGAGCTGTTATAATCTTGACCGGAGCATGTATAATTTAGAGAATTTTTTTTTTGTTTAGAGGTTCCTGACAAAATCAAAAAGCCTTGATGCAGTACACAAATTTATGTGGTGCTTTTATGCAATTTAAGCTTACAAACGGGTCGGTGCCGACCCTAACACCAAAGGAAGGTTAGAGGGGATTTCAGACTCATAATTTTATTACCTGGCTACGTGCCTGGCTGGTAACAAAAAAATTTGCAGGGCTTCAAACCTGTTATTTCACTATGTGGCTACATCCCTGCTTCGATATGAGCACCAGAAATACCGCTACGCAGATTGATGGATTGGTGATCCACTGATGCCTTTTTCCGCAGTTAATGGTTTGCTTTTTTTCGGGCCTCTGCCTCGGAGTCCGGCGGTGCCGAGCCCGCCGCGGCGAGCGGGCTCCATTAGAGTACCTCCTACTGACCGATGGCTATCAGGAAATGTCAGGCGGGCCGGTCGGCTGAGGATCGTATCTGCAGAACATAGATCCGCGGTGACCTCAGACAATGTTATCCAGCTCAAAATGGAGAAAGGCTTTGTGTTCAAAACCCTACCGATTATTTGTAATGTGCACAGGTACTACACAGTTCTCTACGGCATGCAATTTTGCAAAATGGAGGAAAAAAATGCTTTTCGAAGCTTTGGAATAGTAATGGAACTGAAGCCCTGCAGAACTGTCTCTGTTAGCCAGAGAATTTTGGACCATTGAATAGGGTGAGTTTTTTGAATGGAGAGAATAACACAATCTTTCTATACAAATTTGTCTCTAAAGGGAAAATAGTTTTCCCATCTCACACCAAGAATCGCTGCAGATTTTTATAGTTCAAGATAACAAAATTAATCAGCAGGTTCAGTTTTAAGCAAGGGGAAATTGTGGATTGTAAAGGAAAGCCTCCTGTGTCTTCTGATACACTATCTGGGAATTGTCTACCTATTAAAGAACAAGAAATGCTCATTTTAATGGCTCCCCATTCTAACATTGGCTGAAATGATCCATTCTGGGGGGGGGGGGGGGGGGGTTTTTTAACAATTAAATAAAACCGAGATAAAAAAATGAAAGCACCGAG
>JAODKC010000044.1:30474031-30493823 GCA_026777985.1 Mormyrops attenuatus | reverse complement strand
TGTCATTGCACACTCAATAAATCTATGAGGGCCGTGTCATTGCACACTCAATAAATCTATGAGGGCCGTGTGTCATTACATCCAAAACGACTCCAAATAAGCCACAATATAAGGACATTAATCATGCACTCCAATATGGTGTGCGATAACGCTTTTATTCCTGTTTTCTTCAACACAAAAAGTGTCTTAGTGATGATGAAAGCATGGTCAGGCCTGGAATGTTAAGCACAATGTGAGTGCAGACCAGTGCGGGAGTGAGGAGGGGGGACAATCGTGCTCAGGGATGGTACTAGGCAACTGGACCAAGTGTGAATACGCCCTAAACGGGTGATACTACTGACGGCGATGCTACATTGTCTGTAATTAAACCGCCAAGGGTTTAACTCTGGGTTTACCTCTGTTTTCAGTACAGACACTACATATTTCTCAAAACATTTCATCACAGTTGAGGTCAACACTACTGGCCTCGTAATCATTGTTCTCAGCAGGGCAAGACTTCTTTTCCATAGTGCCGGAACAGTGTGTGAGTCCAGTAGGTGCTGAAAGAGTGGACACCAAGCTGGGGTAAGCTGATTTGTTACCATGATTTTCATGGCACTTCCTGCACTACACATGCATCCATTTTCACCACTTCCCATACTTGGGATCTCCTGCTGGATCCACGGCCTCATAGCAGACTTTCAATGAAAAGAAGTAACAAGAGGGAATTCCCCCATATCACCTCCTAGATGTGGAATGATGAAGGTTTCAGGTATTTGTTCCTCAGCAGTTAACCATAAGCTGATCTCCAGGCCGATGCTGAAACTCTAGGTGTCTTTAGCATGAAGATGCCTTATCTTTACAGCTGTCTACAAAGTGTCATGATGCCACCTCTGCTACCCATAATTCATTGCCAGGTGGCCAGTACCCCAGACCACACTCTTCATTCCCAGTAGAGAACTGGGAGAGAGCAAAATTTTGGGCTGTCAAGGGGTCTACAAGGACCAAGCTGAGAAATACTATCCTAGACAATCCCAGGAATGAGTCAAGATGTCCAATAGCCATCACCCCTTGCTCAAGAACCACAGTCTCCAGCAGAGTCCTTCTAGAACCCACCACCAGCCTAGGACTGGAACTGGAACACTGTAATTCCCCACTTCCTCACTATATATTTGTGCTGCGAGACCAGGTTCTAATACACCCTGCCAGTAGGGGGTGGTCACCTGTGACACCCGCAAAGCCCAAGTGCCTCTGTGCCTGTACCATGCCGCAGAAGTTAAAAAGTAGCATGACCACCCATGGGAATCCTTTTAAATCCCCATTACGAAGCAGGCACTGTATTTTTGGGATATCTATACATTCACATTCATTGGCGATACCCTCAACTAATGGATCCATAATTATTTTTCCCTGCAGCTTCCACTGGGAGCAGAGAGGGAAACTAGACTTGGCGTATCAGTAAGTATTTCACCTCTAACCCTGCGCCCATTCAAGATTGAACTACACACAGCCATGATTTAATTAAGGTACAATCATGCAACCTTTATTTTGACCACCAGAATCTCATTACGATGTTGTATTTCAGGATGGGACAAATAGTTCTGAAGCAATGTAGCACAGTGTATTGAGTTCTCGCACTTTAATTTTTATTTTACTTCTTGTTTTTTTTCAGAATCGATTTTTAACCTAAATAAAAAACTGTCAAAGTATTACATGACTATTTAAACAGACCAGATTGTATTTGGCAATTAAAAGCTACACATATAAAAAGTACACATACTGTTTACACGGTGAGTGTTAGCTGTGCATCATACTGTATTCATGACCATGCCTGTTTTATTCTCTGCATCCAGATTGCCAGGATTAGGGAACAGAGTTTATGTGCCTAATTGCACCAGTCATCCTAATTTGATGTACCTCCTTCAAGGTTTATTTAAGGTTTATCTGTCAAATACGAGGGCAGCTCCAGGATAACTGGGATTTCCTGCCTCTGTCACCAACACTCTGTTATTGAATGGCACTTTCCAGGGCTAGAAATGCAATAAAGTAGGTCATGTGCCTGGTGTCACCTTTCCAACTAGCTGCTGAACCCAGAAAAGGAGAGCAGAAGCTCCGGTCCTGCACTCCACTGTGGCCTATCGGTGTCTCCTACGCACAGTTCTGATCCTGAAATCCATTGGTTTGGTTTTGTCTTTCAGTATACATCTCGTCCAATGAGCAGCCCCGAGTCCCCATAGTTGCCTATCCCCTGCAATATTCTGATCACTAGGCTCAGGGATCCCGTAGATCTACCTGTGACCGACCTAAAGCATGTTGCCTCACCCAGTCCCGTTTTATAGGGTGATTTGCATGTGATCTAATGACAGGGTTTCCAGGAGACAAGGCGACCATTAATCGCCAAATAGAACTCAGACAGAAGACCAGAATGAATAATATCCAGTGATTAATGTGTTGTTATTTAAGAAAGGTTAAAATATGCATTTTTATATCGACTAACCTCACCAAAGGTATGATGTGGTGGCAAGTGTGAACATAGACCAGGTCACTCAACAACTTTATAAATGTGAGTAACCTCCAAGGCTGAAGGCATAGCATTTCAGCATGCAGAGAAACATTACGAGCTTGCTGAGGTAAGCTTGTGAAAACCCAGGATTGACCAAAACACAAGGCAAAATATTAAAATCCAGTAGAATCTTACAGACTCTGCTAGAGTATTAAAGCAGATTTTATTGTACGGTTAGAGGATTTAGCTGAGATGAATTTTCCTTCTGCAAGCAAAACAACTGACATGACATGGAGTATCTTTAAAGTAATCTCTGTCTAATGCAAAACTGCTTTAGCAAATATATTAAAGAAACTAGAATAAATTGTCCATAAAGAGGACTGAAGATAAGATCCCATTAATGAAGCAAAGGAGATTTCCATTTCCTGTAATGTTTCTCGTTGTAAATACTAATAGGGAAGACTGTGCATTCTCTGCCCATTTACTATCATACATTTGTGTGTGTCTGTGTGTTGTCATGAATATATTACATTGTGGGGACCACACATTAAAAACAGTTTTATAAAATTCTGTAACGGCAATTAAAAAACTAAAAATGTCTTGTATTGTGTTTGGTTACTTATGGTTATGGTTATTTAGTTTATCACTGAATGTTTTTGTGTCTCACATCAGGAAACCTTCCCTCTCGTCCTTGTAAGCCATCTCTGCGTTTTGTGCTTGGGTCTTGGGAGGAGGGGTGGGGGGGCTGGAGGTGAGGTGGAAAATCCCCATCACTCCCTCCTGCACCCATTAACATTCTGGTCCTCACACTCCCCCAGATTCTCTCGCCGGCACAGGCCTGAATGGAGAGCACGCCATTTTTTATTACTGTGGAGCACCGTGTTGGGTCATGTGACTCCAGGTCAGTTAGAACCCCCCCCTTGCCTGTTCGTTTCTGCTCTCGGGGCAGGTATGCGAGTAGAAACCTTATTTTCTGCCTGAGGTGCTTATTGGTCCCGTAAAATGTCTGATAAACCACTGAACTGGACTTGTGAACAAACGATTGATGGTTGAAGTCCTACGAGGTGCAGATGAACCCTTGAGAGAGATGTACTAGATGTAAATCCCCCCAATTAGCAGGCTGTGTGTGGGACATCTCTGGATAGAAGACAATTTATTTTCTATAGGTACATGCAGTGAGAAATATGCCTCTGGGCATGTCATGTTACACAACGCAGGATGGACTAGTGCTGCAAACATCATTCGTTTCAGAATTTCGTGATCGGCTCGGCGCGTGAGCCAAATTCGTGGTAATTCTCATTTCTCACAAACCACTCTCAGGTTCATTCTGGGGGCAGGGCTTGAAAGGGAGATGGACGTGAGAAGTGAGTCCTTTGCTATACAGAGCAACTGCAGAGGGGCGAATTAACAGGGAATGGCCTCAACTGGTGAAGACTGCATGAAGAAGCCCTTCGGCCCAATTCCCGCTACGAGCGCAGTGGCCAGGGAGGCATTTCAGCCTGTGGCTGCAGTGCTTACCGCGAGTGGGCCAGTTTCACCCTGTACACAAATGCGGGCCATAGGTCCAGAACAACCGAAGGGCTGAAAAACTGAAGGCTAGGTGGGGTTGGAAGGATTCTGGTATTGTTACTCTGTCTTAGGCCTTAGGCTAGAAGATGCTGGAGGATCATGGGACTGTTGTTTTTGTCTCAGGCCTTAGGCCAGAAAATTGTGTACTTTGTACATGGTATGTGCTGGGGCACGTTGACCAGGTGCAAATTGGTGGGAATTGTCAGGATACATGATTTTCAAGTGGACCTTAAATGCCGTTCTGAGAATACAGACCCTGCCCTAATTTGTACCCATGGCCAAGCGTAACCCAGAAAAGTGGGTTTTATTTGAGCACAATCTGGGTGTATTTTTAGTTCACAATATGATGAATGGCTGTTTCATAAAGAAAAGGTATAAGAGCTGGAATCACAGATGACTGCTCATGCTAGACAGTAAGCAAGTTACAGGAAATATTAGCAAAAACGTTAAGCAAACAATATGTGCTGATTTCCCTAATGTCCCAAACACAGGGCAGTAATTACATTACAGCAGTAATTACATTACAGGTTTTTACCAGATTGTGAGGACATTTGGTCCCCACAATGTAATATATACATGATCCCCCCCACACACACACACACATATGCACACACACATAGCATCCATTCCTATGTCTGCACAGCTGCTTATCTAGTGCAGACTGACAATGAGCCAGGAGTCTGTTCCAGGCCCAAGGTGGGGGACACATCCCGGACAGAGTACCCATCTATCATCACATGGTACTCACGCTATAATCCAGCCGGCTGGGTAGCTTCCAGACGTAGTACAGCTCTGCTCCATCTCCAACGTCTGCCCAAGGCTCCTTCTCAGGCCACCGGTGGCTTAGCATGGAGTTCAGCATCCCAGCTTGGCTTTAATCCTGTTACAAGCTGCACTGCTAAGTCCATCTTTCACGGCAGGTGTGGCCTCTGATTGGTCAGCTTTGGTTTTCAGGTCATGTGCTCTCAGAGTCACATTTCTATGGCCACAATCACTCTGTCCTGGCTGCTGGATGTGAATATGCTTCCTGTTTTGCTGAGCGTATTACATCACACATTACTGACCAGAGACTGAAACATGCTAGGTACCTTAAAAAAAGGCATCTTTAGATGGGAATGCGAGACTTCCAGTCATCTCTGTCGTTTTGCGAATATCTCGGAAACTGTGGTGAGTTTCAGCCACACGTGCAGGTTGGCATCAAGGGTTTGGGAAGAGTGGGGAAATGAAGGAGATCACTATCCGACATGCTTCATGAGCTTAAATAACTTGGGTGATACAAGTGGTGTGTGACACTGCAAATTAAAATGCTGTGCCCAGGATCAGAAGGTTGCTGGTTCAAATCCCAGAGTCAGCAGAGTGATCTCATTGGGTCTGTGTTTAAGGCCCTTAACCCCCAGCTGTTTCAAGGGCTGTCTAACCCTGTTCATTTAAAAAATGTATGTTGCTTTGGATAAAATCATTTGCTAAATAAATAAAATATAAACAAGTCTGTAATGTATCCAGACAAAGGATAAATAAATATATCAATTTTATATCATTCAAATGTTTATAGAGATTGTCCCCCGACTTATAACTGGGTTCCAACAGACAGGTCGTCCGTGGAAATGGACGTATGTCGGAATAATGACTTTCAGATGTGAGAATGAGGCTGGGATGGTTACACTGCTATACAGTACATTACCTACCCACGGCGGCTATCGTACGGCAAACAGCGCACACGAGGTAATGTGGCACCTCTGAGCATACGGCTGCCCAAAATATATTTTTATATACATTTACTTTATTTTTTTTAAACTCTTGTCATATGTGCAAGCCGTCGTAAGTTGTAAGTCGGGGACAATATGCATAAAAAAACATATGACAAAAACACATAAAGTATATAATGATTAATCACCACATTAAAAAATGATCAATAGCAGCAGTGAGGCCCATTTCACAGCTGTGTGGGTCAAGCAGCGGCTCCCTGATAACAAGATAGTTTGGTTCTGGATGGATGTGGGATGACACAGTGAACAGAGACCTGAAGGCTTCCTGCATTTGTGTCGGGCCGCACCTGTGCTCACAGGACCCTCTACATATTTATCACCATCAGCACAACCCCAGAGGTCCACGGCAATTATAGAAATCGTGTTTTAGCCGCAGTCGCCCTGAGTCTTAGCAGTTGTTTATATTATGATAACAAAGAAGCATTAAAATACATTAGCATTACCTGGGGACATATATCGACCGGACTGTTTGTTAACAATTATTATTGACGGTCAGTAAGAGGCAGAATCTTTAATTATAAATGTGAAGTTTGCAATTTAAATTCCTGGAAGGTCTCTGAGCCCGAGCAGGTTCTGTCCCTGAGCAGGTGTTCAACCTGGATGTCGTGCTAAATGCTGAAAAGCTCAGCTGTGCAAATGGGTAAATTAGCATAAATGGTCAAAGTTACTCTGGATGAGAGTATTCTAGTAAGCACATAAAAAGGTGTTAATGGTCTGTCTTCTTGCATTATTTCGAATAATTATGAAATTAGTATTATTATCCCACAACCCTGTCCAGCATATGCAGTTCGATGATGGATTATTGTTATTGTTATACAAACTGTTGAGAATTGCACACATTGCAGTAAAAGACAGCCATCAGTGGATTGATTTAGACCAAGCAGCAGACCTGCCGGAAGTTCAGGAGCAGGAGACGCTTTATTCTCACATGCAGAGAATCAGCGTGGACAAGCAGCTCGGGAGAGAGAGGGAGAGACGCTCTGAGCCGTCACTCAAGATAAGGCATCGCTAAGGTAAGAGGCTGCCAGTCAGCGCCAGGGTGCCACCACTCAGCGGTCACATTGGTACTGGGAACAAGGGGGGCACCTAGCCCCCAGTTCTCAGGAGCAAGATCTGCTGTGCATTGGCAGGAAGGATGGTTTGACACAGGATGGCATATTAAAGCTACAACTTTATTAGGGAAATACACAACATAACAACAAAGCAATAAGATGAACTGAAGGGTGAAACTTATCGCCGGAGAGGTGCTGTTTTAATCTTCACGTAGCTAACAACTTAACCCACTTGGGGACATTGGGTCTCATTCACCAATACCATCCTAAGTTTTTTCTTAAATTTGTTCTGGAGAAAAATCATATGAAGGTCCTAAGAAATGTCTACATCAGATTCCTGACGTGCTCAAAAACCACAGAATTCTTCACAAATATGTTCTTATAATGAGGAATCCCATTGTCCGCATAAACTGAAAGTGTGTGTAGAGGTAACAGGCCCCACCAATCCCCAGAAAAGGGCGCGAGACTGCAGGGCTGGGTGCACTACCAATGATAAAATTCAGTGATTCCCATCAGGGCACTGGCATAAAAGTTCATGATGAGGCCGGCCCAGTTAGAAAAATTGTGCACTGGTAAAATTTGGGATGAGCTCAGGGTGCATCGTATCTAGCATCTTTGCAATGATAAAATCCGGTTTATTCATGTATAATTATAAGCAGGGCTCCTGCGCCTTTAATATTTAGAAATATGTGAAGTAAAAATGGCACTTTTCAGTTAATTTGTGATTTGCTGTCTGCTTTTGAACCAAAGAAATAAAACCAAATTATCTGTACCATATTGAATTGCTTAGCATCATATTCTTTTGCATCACATCGTGTCAAATCACACTGCATCACAATAAGGGTGAATCATATTGTATCACATTAGCAGTTGCCTCCTATGTATTTTTAACGGATCAGATTGTTGCCAGTGCGCCGAGATGTGTAACGCGCCGGCCACAGGGACGAAGATGCACATCCTCAGTGTGTACACACAGAAATCACACACTGAAATTATGAGGAAAAGTTACGAGAGAAGTCAAGTACGCCCAAACGTCTAAAGATGGTGCAGCAGCCGACTCCAGATGTCAGAAAAGTCGTTCTGAAGTGCAAGTATTGCTGCAGGAAGGGAGCAGCAAATAAACTGCCATATTTAGGGGCGTCACGGGTGGATATAAAATACCACAAAAAGACGCGTGGTATGCTGTTATTCATGATAATTATTTAAATTGTTTAAATAAATTGTTACAAAATTCTTTTAATTAGAATTTAATCATCATAATTAATTAATTAATTAATTAATTAAAATTCAGTAATTATTTAAAGAATTATTGATATTATAACTACCAGATAATTTGAAAATATCATGAAAAAAATATTATTCAAATTTAAATCATACAATATTGAACTATTCTAGAACTGAAGAAAATGCAAAGTGAAATTATTTTTGTCAGCACTCAAATGTGCGTAAGAGTGCTCATGCAAATTTTGCATAGATTCTGTTCTTACCCAAGAATGAATCCAAAATAAGTAAACACTCGTGAATGCCAGAATCTTTAAAGAAGGAATTTCTTCTTAGGAATGGTTGGTGAATGAGGCCTATTGATATTTCATTCACAGGTTAGCTTTTTCAGAGTCTTACACTTTATTACACTATGAACAGAGCCATGTAACGACTGAGAATCACAGGAATCCAGATGGACCATCTGATTGGTTTCTTGCACTTTCCCTGTCACGCTTGCTGTCCCGGGTGACACCCTGGTCATTAAAGGCCAGCTAGCACAAGGTTCTGTGATACCTGAACACCACAGCTACACAAACAGCAGCTGAACAACCTGGTCACCCTTTTATGTCTTTAATAACCCCCTAGGCAGCTGAGGGAGCAAACGGCCCGCCTGCGTTTTTGCCTTTGTAAAAAACAGAGGGTTTCCCCAGGGAAGTTCGTTAGCGCACATCGGGCCTTTCCGTTGCTCAGTAACCACCAGCTTGAGGATGTTATGCACTCTGAAATCTGGAGTCATTGCTCACACTCATGCTTACTACATAAAATACACACTTTGGCTGGATTTCTGTAAAACCAGTCAGTCACAAATTGGACTGGGTCCATGTCGCGCTGGCAATCAAACCACATAGAGCAGAATAAAAAAATCAAATCCTAGCCAATATTAAATACTGCCTGACAGACTGTGAAGTTCAGCTATGTACATCAGAAAGTTTACAGTGATCTTCTGCCAGCAAAAAATTAAAATAAATTCGCCTAGACTATATCCTAGAGGCTGTTTTTGAACAACAGCTGGGGAGTGATTTAGGATAGTCTTATTTTTGTGGGAGACAGTGCAGTATGCAGTAGCTACTGGCATAAGATGCAGACACACGTCTAATTGTGGGTTTGGTTACAGCGATCAACATTTCAGATTGCCTCAGCATCTCCAATGCATTTCTAATAAGGATGAGAAAATACTCAAGGGGAGAGGTGAGGTGGCTCACACCTCTAGGGTTGGGGGTTTGAGTCCCACCTCTGTGTGTGTGGAGTTTGCATGCTCTGCTCACATCGTGAGGGATTCCACAGAAGGTTATACAATCACATTTAGTTTCATCTGCTCATTATTCCATTTTGAACTGCTGGAGAACATTTGAATTAATTGTGTTTAATGAATAGGGATCTAATTTAGTCTGATTGCAGGCTAAAGATTCCTAAGGAAGTCAACATTTCTTTAGGACCGTTTCTATCGTGATTTTGTGACTAAATATAAATACAAACGAAAGCACTTTTATCACTTATGTTTACATCAGTGTCATCACAAAACAATGCACATAACACACCGGGTAGCCCTGGAGTTATGTTTCCCCACCATTTGCTGAGGATGCTTTAGTTTTCTTCCCTTTATCCAAAAACTCTGCCAGTCAGTGACTTGAATTTGTCTACCATGTGTCACCTTGTGCACCTAACACCAGGGGGCAGTGTGTGACTCAGCAGGTTACAGTAGGCTGCTGTGCATGTGATCAAAAAGATCACTGGATTGAATCCCCTGAGCAACGCCCTTGAGAACCTAAACTTTATTCCCTGACACAGGAGCAAGCAGCAAGGGAACCCAGGAAGGAGAACAAAAGAGCATTCCTCCAGAGTCCGTAAGAGTCTCAAACAACATTCAGTGATTTTTATTGGTTTTAACAGTCTGACTGCTTGTTTGAAAGACAGCAGTTGGTGAGCAGTTTATCCCACACAAAGCATGGCTAAGGGCCTTTCAAGGACTTTTCTACATAAAAGTGAATGTTACCCACAAAAGAAACAGAAAAGTTTGAGCGAGACACGTTGACAGAAACTCTCATCACTAGCTGTGGTTCACCTTTAAGAAGCAGGCGGTTCCTGATCCCAAGCAGATTTAATGACTACCTCCTCTTGAAATCACTTTCAGGTGTTCTTGAAGTAATGGAATTAATCATTGTTTTTGAGGTCATTTAAAAGTACTAAAATGCCAGCATTTCCTTCTAAGTAGCTTGTAATCAGCGCGCCACTAAAGTGTCGCGAAGGAAATGATGATCTTTTGAAAACCACAGAGGGTGGGCATATTGTGAGCTGTCAATCACAGACTGGTTGGCTCCCTTTCCCATTGGTTACCCAGTCTGTGATCAGCTCGTGGTAACCAGCAGGCCTCAAAGCCTCATTTCTCATCTCTACCAAAGGGGCCCACATAAGCCAGCAAAACTAAAATGTACAGATATAAATGCACAAGGTTATAATGATCTTTCTTCTTAAATTGTTTCAAATACTAATAAAATCATCATTATTTTCCCACAACCCTGACCAGGATAAGCTTAGAAACATGTGTATAGAAGAGCATTTCAGTACTATAATGCTGAATTTCTTCATAAGAAAGAATTTAGATTTTAGGTATGCAGGGTGGGGACTTGTCCCTACCAAAATTGTGAGAGTCCCATGTGGTTTAGGGGGGTGGGGGGTTCGGGCTGATTTGGTCCCCCCGATGTTGAAACCAAGTCAAATCTATGCCCTTGACCCTTACGCAGCCCAGGATCATGGTGATAGGAGAGATTTACATTTTGATGCTCTCCTTCTGCAGTATTGCAATACTTGCCACAATTGCTAAATGATAATAGACAGAAGCATGCAATTTAGGACAATTAAAGAATTATTCCTAATGGATAAGTTAAGACCAGGTAAGTGAAGGCCCGGTCGGTGGTATTTAGGGAAGCAGCCTGATATTAAAGATGTATTAATGACCTTCCCCTGCCTTGGGTGCTGCTGGGCGGTTTGACAGGTTAGTGATTTACAGGAAGTAATTGATTTCTCAATTCTGTCCACCTTAAAAGGGTGGTGAAAGGCTGTAAGCTGAAGCTTCACAAAGCTAAGAGGGATTTTCTGTTTGCTGATAGGAAAGAAAGCTCTTTGTTTTGTCAAAAGAAATTAAAACATCCTCCAAACCACAGAGTAATCCTGACAAGAGCCCAGTGATTATGCAGAAAACAGATTGTAAAATCACAAATAATTATCTGTATGAAACCCATGATACTGAAATGACAGGAAATCATTAATGCTATTGCCGCCTTAGGACAGCAAACTTCAGGGTATTCCATGCAGTTTGTGGACAGCTTCTTTCATGCCTGCCTAAGAATCCTACTCAGGAGATGCGAGTTAAGTATTTAAGCAGACCAAAACCATTTAGATGTGTGCCTGTGCACCATGAAAAGTCCTTCCAGTTTGAATATTTTAAATGCTGATGTAAAATCTACAATCCACAGAGTATACGTTGTACAGTAAAAATGAAGTTCATTAATGAAGATATGTCTGCCACTGAGAAGATAGTTTTGGCCTTTTCTATAAGCAAAATTTTCAGGAGCATTCTCTAAGGGCAAAGTGAAACACCAGTTGTCACAATTAAACTATATGCTTCATGCTGATACTGTGAGACCACTGGACTCTGTGGAAATGTTTACATACATTTCTGACTGCACTGCACAGGGTAATTGTCAGGTGAAAAGCCTCTAAATTGTGTAAGTACATATTAAGTCAATGAAACACTACGTGTAGTTCCTAAAAGTCATACTTTCATCAATAGCCACTGTGAAACAAGACAAATTTAACTTGAGTCTGTAAGCTTACGAAAAAAAAAACAGTAGGGACAAATTTGAAGAGGCACTCATTTAATTTAACTGACTGGCCAGTTTCGAAGACCAACTATATACTTGTTCAATATTTCACAAAGCTTCAACATAGCAACATATGTAACTGTCAGCAAAAACACTACTACCCTATTGTCAATTAAAATAAAGGCATAAACCAAGCTTTATGTTTATCTGGAATCAGATATGATGTTCTTTCAGCATCTTGAGGTCAGCTTGCTCTGTTCAAATGCTTTCAGTGGCATAATATGTGCAGATAAATTCAGGAAGGTGATTCAGTTTGGTAGAACTGATGATCCCCCTATCCGAATGGGTCACTGATACTTGGGCAAAAGTTTGCAGAATGTTTCAGATAAAAGACAGTAACACAAGACAAAGGATGAAGCTGGAAAGGGCTGATGGAGTTGCAGCCCAGACTTGGCATGAAAAAGAGGCCATGGAGACCAAGCGTGAAGATGGTGTTCCAAGTCAAACCTGGCCCAGGAGAAGATAAGGTCCAAAATAAATGACCATCCCGGTTTCCTGGCTACTTCAAAAACCAGAAAAATAACAGATCTCACACTGGAAAGATCACAGCCCAAACTGACGACTCTTTGGTGGACTGGAGATCAGCTCAAGGCAGGCAAGGAACAACATATTGAGACTCTCACCTTGAGTCGATAACATGAGCACGGCTCACTGTGATACGTGTGGGCATGCAATTTCACGCTCTGCGTCTCACAATAAAACCACCTTCTGGGGGGGCCACGAGGTCCCACAGACTGGGGGCTACAGAAACATTAAAGGACCTAACAGTCCCTCTGTAATCCCCCCAGCTTTTAAAAAAAGTCCAAGGGGCCAAAACAAAGTGAGGTGTTGGGGTGGCAGGGTAACCGTTGCTAACAGCTAACATCATTAGTGATGTTGCTGGCTGTGGTGCCCCAGGGAGTAGATCAGAACCCAGAGAGGACTTAGAGCCCTGGTCAGGGAGCCCCCAGTGGCCTGTGTATTTCAATCAATCTCCTGTCCCCATGCTGGGTTTTCAAGGTCAGAACAAACGTAAAAACTCTCCACTCAAGACGTTCTCACTCCGAATCTTTGGTAAAATTAATTGGCATCATAGCCCCCCTAGTCTTTCTCCCAGGCCATGAAGATTGTTACAGGAGAAAAAAATAAGTCCCCCTGCAATGCGACTGCCACGTCTTATTGTCGTTTTGATTTTTAGTTTTTGTTTGTATTTTCATTTGAAATCCATTTGAGCTCATTTTCCGTGTCATTTTACATTTTACATATTACATTTTATTTTAAAGATTTTCAGTTTAGTTTCAGTTTAAGCACTAGTCATCTTATTTCTAGGCACCGACTGAAAGGTGAAGAGCTGTTTTACAGTATGCGTGATCTTTTGAGAATCCTACATGAACACCCGGTGTACATTATGTATTAACGTCCTCAAAATGGGCAAAACGTGTTCTTGGTATTATTAATGGTAATTAAAGATAAACAAGTCATTACCGTAGCTAAATAGTATTAAAGTAAGAAATGGTAAAGTATTTGCCATATTTTTATTTCTGTTAGTTTTGTAAGCATTTTATTTTACCATCTTATTTCATTGATCCATCAGGACGTGTAGACTGCTGCCATCTCTCCGCAAGCAAGAGACAAATATATGGAGGGTGGTGGGATGGGGCAGGGGGCAGAAATTACTCTCAGACAGCACAATAAAACGACACGGGAGATTAATGCGGTGTAACAACAGAGGGCTAGAGTTTTCGGAGAAATAATGCCAGCAATCCGACACACCTAAATGCAGTTGGATCTCATTAAGCTATAGATTATTCCATTGACATGACATCAAAGGATAGCAACACTTTCATTAGTGGAGCTACAGGTAGCCATACCTCTGTGAATAAGGGGGGGCGGTTGTGTCACTCACTTCAGAGCTATAGAGGTTATATTGGCAGAAATGGGATAGCGAGAAACGCTTGGGGGGGGGTGGGGGCAGCAGGAATTGGTATGCAGGGGCTGAGGCGTCACCATCCGCAGGAGCGTCACCCCGGGTCATCTTCGCCTTGACGGCCTGATTTGGGAATGGCGGAATGAGGCAAAGCTGTAATTAGAAACCCAGGAAAAAATGAACCAGCCCAGCACAGCTTCACAACGACAGGAGGGACAGAGTCTTCTGCCAGAGGAAGAGTGTGAAATCTTTCATGCCAGCATACGGTTTCCATTATTCAGAATATACACACTCGCACACTTATTCTGGTGAATACAAAACGCACTGAATCATTAGTGTTTTGACAGTCACACTTAATATGCCATTTTCCCCTGCTTTCTGCTTCCTGTCACCACCAGCAGCGGCAGAGTCCTGCAGAAATCGCTCCTCTGGACGGCAAAGCCAAGAGAGAAGGCTGCCCATCAGCCACACGTGCTTGTGAATTAGAGGCATGCCAGTCCTGCCAGACCCGGAACGAGACGACTCCCTCATCGGGGATTTTCAGGATGAGACCAGGTGGAGCTACGAAGAGATGGGGGAGCATGTGACCACGGGCCCTTGGATTACAGAATGACACCAGTGTAGATCATTAAAGAATCTGGCTTTTCTTTTTGCAGTATATCGGATGCTTGGTCCAGTTATAACCCCGATGCCGAGAAAGGAGTAAGTGGGTTATCCTGCCCTCCCTCAAATGAGTGCTTCACCCCTCAAACAAGAAATAGCAGTCCTGTAACTGGTGGGGTGGGGTGGGATGGTCAATCAATTCATGTCTTTCACCAACTGGGAACAGCGGGAGAATCCACGTTACAGTGCTTTACCAGTCTTATGGGTGAATCAAACACAATCAAATTCTGAGAAACCGAATAACATAAAGAAACCTTCAAAGTTTAATGTGATTCTTTTCTCCACAACATTTTTGACAATGATCACTTCAATCACCCATTTTATGAAATCATTACAAAAGTTTGTAAACCTTCACATGGACAGAGATAAAAATGAAACAAATTTATAAGAATAATAATAAAAAACACCAATCACATGTTCTTCTAACGCAGATCATTGCATACAAGTGTTGGTTTCACCAGTCCGGGTTAATTCATCTGCGTCCTGCAAGCTCCGGTCAAGCGTGCCAGCGGAGTTCTCTTAAGCTTCACATCTGGGCTCATTTGGGCTGGAGTTCCGGAAGACCCGGGCTGGCCACTTATTATGGGTCGGCCTCCCCCTCCTTCCACCTTCCACCAGGTCTAGAGCTCCTCGAAGAAAGCCACCCTGGACTTGGTGCTCTGAAGGGTCAGCTGTGAAAAGCCAGGAGGCAGAGCAACGTCAAAACGAGCCTTGGATGGCGGCCCAGCAAGAACTGCGCTAAAACCATGTTGTTTTCTGCAGCTTTAGGCTCCTGCGGCACAATCTACCCAGAGTGAAAGTTCACCAGTAACTGAGCTATCGATCCAGTGTCTGCATGAAACTGCGGAGCCAGCCAGCAGGAGCGAGAGAGAGCTTCCCCACTGCCACGTGCAAATTACCAAGCGATTGTTGAAGACTGTCGACGGCAATGCAGGAGGGGCACAGGGAAGCCTACTACAGAGCTGAGGCTGAAACTGTGGTTTTAAGGAAATTCAGCTTTAAGGGCAAGAAACACCATAACCTTCCCCATGAAGACCCCCCCTCTGGTAAGAATGTAATTTTCTGATAACCGTGAGCGGTCACACGTGTTGCCCTCCCGTAAGTAATGTCTTCCCGCCGTCTCCGTGTTGGCAGCGGTAGTGCGGCAGAGCACGGCTCGTCAGAGGCTCTCTGTGCAAGTGCCTGACCATCGTTGTGGAGTCAGGACACACTCTTATTTTAAATTAGCGTGCAGGTACACACAATCCGTGGGCCTTCTTAAAGACCTTAAGACCTGGGTAACGGGGACGAAAGAGCCATCTGCTGCTAAGCACTCGAGGGGACGGGGGCGGCGGTATGGCGGGGAGTGAGGGTCATTTATCTTGGGGAAACGGTGGCCGGGAGTGGGTCGGGCCGCTCAAGCACCAGGGAACTCCAGCTGAGGCTATTAATCTTCCCGAGGGCCAAGCGGACACACCGCCAATCTGAGTAGCCTGCTCACTGAGAGCCCCGCTAGGCCCTTCTGGGCTGGGGGGAGGAAAAGGGGCAAAAGAGGGTTCGTCATGACAGGGGTAGGAGAACAGCGATGGCCCTGTCCATCATTCTCCACTCCACCGCGAAGTGAGACGTATTTACTCTAGAAGCATGAACTCGATCTGAATCAATCCATTCAGCTCGTCAGCGAACTGCACTAGTTAGGCTCATTAGCACGATGCCAACAGGCACGTTTCACATCAACGTGACTATTAGCTGGGTTTATGATGGAACCTCTGCGATCGTCAGCATTACATAAAAACAAGCGAGTGATGATGCGGGATGGCTCCTGTGTGATAATCACCCAGCTTTCATTTGTTTGGTTTGAATAAATCAAGTCATGCTTATCTCAACTTAAAATATTGAAGTCAGAAAGTACGGAAATATTCATCTGCTTGCGTCATGGATCCTGCCTCTCTGGTGACAAATCTGAGAAAAATAATGAACGTGTCCCCTACGCACTAGTCTCCCCTGAAGATGACACTTTTACTTATTAAAAAAAACCCACTATTTCAGACCATTAATGCAATTTCTGTCTCCATCATTAAAGTGAATATCAGTGGGAACTTGCCACAAATGTGTGTTTAATGTGCGTTTAATGTGTTTTAATGTGTGTCGGTTTAATTACAAAGTGAACATTGGGTTTTCAGCTATTATTTAGGATATTAGCATTATGTCAGCAAAGATGATAAGAGTACTATATTAAATCTGTGGCCAGGAAATCAATGCCATCAGCCTCTTTCTGCCAATTTCCCTCCTTTCCCAGCAACATTAGCAAGCAGTGTGTGCTTTAGGCACTGTGATAGCAGTCAAATAGGTGCGGGGTCACTCATCACCGAGACGACTGGTTTCTGACCCCGGCTTCAGAACCGTGACAACTTCTGGGTCGGCACAGTGTTGATGGTCATGGTTGCAGCTTCCCAGCCACAAAATGCTCGTTAACAACAGTCATTAAAAAAAGGAAAGAGCACG
This sequence comes from Mormyrops attenuatus, assembly GCA_026777985.1. Taxonomy (NCBI): domain Eukaryota; kingdom Metazoa; phylum Chordata; class Actinopteri; order Osteoglossiformes; family Mormyridae; genus Mormyrops; species Mormyrops attenuatus. Next base: position 30,476,757 of record JAODKC010000044.1, on the reverse strand, counting down.
GAGACTGTAACCCTGGACGGAGGTTCTCGTGACGTTAAAGCCCACGGATCAGGGGAGTGTGTCTGGAGGCCACAGCTTTCAGACTAGAATTGCCATCGGCTCTCAGAGCTGCTTTGAAGATCCAATTTACCCCAGACGTATCTTTACGGAAAGACCTTCCAAGGAATGAACCATGGTCCGTGAACAGTGGGCACTGATCACATGCCTCCTAGTCCCAAGACCAGGGACCAGCAACCTGAAAAATCCTGAAGAAGGATTTGGGCAGAGGCTCTGGAACATGCGGATTCGATTCCTGGCAAATTCACGTAAGTTCACAGATTCATCGACCAGCTGATGAGCACTGAATTAACAAAGTTAAAAGTGTGTGGAATGGCCAAAGTTGGTATTATATATTGATCATATGATAGATCATCAAATTTTATCAATAAACCAAAAATATATGGCTACCAGAATAATTTTCCCCCAAAGTTCATTGCAAGGCACAAACTCCATTTTGTTTTATCTGGCTCTGGGCCTTAAACCGTCCAGGCTGCATAATCAGCAAGATGGTTTGTGAGAATGCAATCACACACCCTTAAAGGGAACCCCAGAAACCGGCAGAGTAACTATTACGAAAGCTCATTGAGGAATCCTTCACACTCCATGAAAGCGGAAGTCGGTTTAGTTTTATGGGGCACGAAAGGATCCAAGGGCAACGGCAAACCATTCGTGGGAGACATGGAAACACCTTCATCTCATTTCAGGAGCATGGCCAGTTTCCGCTGTGATATTGTCAAAGCCTCCCAGAAAAAAAGTTATGCAATTTGTACAGCCTACCCGATCCATTCCTTCCGGGTGCGGTTCATGTACGGTGTACACGTGTGCGTGTGTGTGTCAGTCGCATCATTGACGTCATGTCTGTGTTCTGTACTCTGGCACAGTTAGCAATCACACTAGATGCCATGCCCGAGTCTGAATAACTGTGCCCAGGCCCGCCTCTTTAAGCGGACTGTGCCCGGGCACGGTACAGAGCGATCGCAATAGTCAAGCTACCTGGACTTTTGGGGTCAGAAGTGCCCGGGCACGGTACAGAGCGATCACACTAGTCAAGCTACCTGGACTTTGGGGGTCAGACATGCCCAGGTACGCTCGGGATGGGCTAGCATGAGTACACCCTAAGGCACCTTCTTGAAGCTGCTCTGCTTGCTGGTGCCCCGCTCCGTGTTCTCGTTGTGGAGGATGTCCAGCGGCGTCTCCCGCTCCTTCAGCTTCAGTGACTCTATTTCCGTCTTGAGCTCGTTGAGCTGCTCCTGGAGGTGCCGGCTCTTCTCCATGTACTCCACCCTGGAAACATGGGGTGGCCGCTCCATCAGCAAACACCACAATGGGGCAGGGACAGCCGCGACGGGTAAGGTGGGGGTGGGGGAGTCACAAACAATGCCGCACCCCAATTTTAAATAAAATTAACAGACAGAACTTCTCAGAGTCTCTGAAGATATCTAAACTTTAAATATGGTGGCTTAGCTGACTGTTCTGTTGCACTTCACTCTCATCAAAGGTTCAACAACAAAGTCCCCATAACGACTTGAAACAGTGACCGATTTAGCACCCATAACATCAGTCACGCCCCCCTCCCCCTGCCTCATGACCCCGACCACCCAGACACCCACTTCTCCTTCTCGATCTCCATGGACAGCCTCTTCATGTCAGTGTCCTTGAAATCGAAGGATAGGTTCTCGGAGCTCATGCCCACCCCGGGGATGTCCGAGGGCAGGGTGCCGGAAGGCTGGTGGGCCGGCTGCGGAGAGATGGAGAGCCACTTTTCAGAAACGACCCCCGGAGGTCTGCAGTCATTCCCCCGTCTGAGCTCACAATGGCATCTCGATGCCCAGCACTTTGGCTTGCACAGCCCCTTAATTAAATCAGCTAAATGCACTCTGTCATTTGTATCTGGTATATATTTCCTGTGTATAATTCACAATACTGACATTTTTATGGAAATCTCCTTATAAATCCAGCCTTTCATATTTCTGGAGAATTTCACTTGATTTCAAATCGGTTACTTAAGTAGTTCATGCTAGATGGCGCTACAGAGCCAGTTTACTGAATCACTAATGAAATTCCTCCAGGCCAGTATGAGGCTGACTGATTAGAGATCTCAGTCCTCAGATTTAAATAATAATCATTTCAAAGTGAACCAAAGCAGGCCGAGGCGCCCTGTGGGCGGCCGTACCGTGTAGGCCGACCGGCTGGTGATCTCCAGAAGCTTCTTCTTGGCCCTCTGCTCGGACTCTCTCGCCTCCTGTAGGTCCTGCTTCAGCTGGTCGGCCTCCTTGGCCCTACAGCACGCAGACTGAGGGCGTTACATGACCGGGAGAGCCCGGCGGCGCGATGCTGCTGGTGGTGATGTTCAGCTTATTCAGATTCTGCTGTGGTCCTGCCCTACGATCCTACCTCCTTTCCGACTCCTCGGCCATCTTCAGTGCCAGCATCTCGGCCTCCAGCATCTTCTGCTCCAGGAGCCTCTTCTCCTCCTCGCTGCGGATGGCCGTTACCTTGATGCGCTGCATCTCCTGCTCTGCCTCAGCGGCCTTCTGGGCCAGCAGCTTGGCCTCTTCCTCAGCTATTTGGGCTTTCTCTGCCAGCAGGTCGGCCGTCTCCTCGGAGCGCAGCTTGGGGGGGGGGGGGGGGGGCCAGCGAACGCATGCGGGTCATGACCCGGGGCCCCCCCCAGAGCCGGCCCCGGG
>JAODKC010000044.1:30436614-30467519 GCA_026777985.1 Mormyrops attenuatus | reverse complement strand
CCCCCCCCCCCCCCCCCCCCCCCCCCCCCCCCCCCCCCCCCCCCCCCCACCCATGCCCCGTTAGCCTGTGGGGGGGAAGAGGACCAGAGAGGTCCTGTTAGCCTGTGACCAAGATAGACTGAAGACAAATGAATAAATGATACTAAAGCACGAATGACATCAGTAAGTTGAAATTGCACACGCTTTGGGGGGCACACCCCCACATGCTTCCCCAGCACTGTGGCCATTCCAGGGACATGAGGTTAACAGCTGGACATGAACAGACGTATCGCACATGCGTGACCGGGCCTAGCGATCCATCACTCCAGCGTGGAGCATTTCACTCTCCTGCAGCAACAGCTGGGTGATGAAGTAAGGAAGCTACAACAACACTGCAGACAAGATGCCACTTGGGGTGCAATTCTCCATTACTGCTTATCCAACATCCCTGCCCATGGGCCCCTGAGCGAGGCCCTTAACCCCCAGTTCCAGGGGTGCTGCACGTTAGCTGACCCTTTGCTATGACCCCAAAACTATGGAGAGCAAGATGGGGTCGGCGCAGAGAAGCAGTCCAACGTACCTCTACGTGTGCAAATGGTAAATAAAGCATGGTTTTGGTTTTGTTTTTTGTGAGCCTGGAGCCAATCTCAAGAGGCATCAGTGTTGGAACAGGGATCAAACCCAAAATCGAAATGGTGGGAAACTACCAGAGTGCCCACTGAGTCACGAGGTCAACCTTAGCTTCTCTGGGTCTCTTATTTATTTGGTAGGGTTCATCAAGTCTTCAGCTTCTACTAAGAATTAATAGAGGAACCACACTGCTGACAGTTCCACAGATTAACTTTGCTGTTATTTTCAAGCCATTCCGAGCTTTTAACTCCATTATTTTCCAGGACAACAGCTCAAAATACCCTCAAGCAAGCAGCCAAAAGGCTGGAATGTGGCAGATATTATCCACATCCCCCCCTAAAAGCTAGTTCTTGAGTAGCAGGCACAGTGTGACCGAGTTACCCAATCACAACACTAAGCCAATGACCTGCAGAAAGACTTTCCACCGCAAAATGATTAGAACTGTCGCATGGGAATTAGCAAAAATGCACCCATTTGGATTCTGTTTGCAAACATACTTTTTGAGACCTTGGGGTCTGGAGTTTATGCAGAGCAGAAAAGCAGCACGTAAGAGGCTGGAGGCAGAGTACATGCCACTCATTTAATAACACTGTGAGGAGTCATTTTTAAAGTTTAATCAGTTCTCTAGGTCCCTTAATGCATCCATACTCACAAACCTAGTAATGATATATTTATGAGCAATTTTGTTTTTTTAATGCAGAGCTTGTGCCAGAGGAATTCTCCCAAGTCACAGTACATCATGTCGTGAAATGGGGTATTCTAACAGTATCAGGCTCATAGTCTGCTTGCAAGAGGTATTGTAGGAAAGCTGAACATTGGCGACCTTGTATTCTTCATCCTCTTCTCCAGCAATGTTCCATTTTTCAAAAAATAACATTGATCTGGACAAAATAAGACATCATACAGCTCTCAGCAGATCTGGATAATGCCTGCAAAAACACCCGTCATTGACTGATCTTACACTTTACTGCCACCAGAACAGGGCTGAGAAATAGTATGTTCTTATGCTCCACAAGGCAAAATCTGCTGACAAAAATCCGGTCTGAACAAGCCACAGTCCACAGGTGAGCGAGATCCCGCACCAGCACTGCTGTGAGCGTGTACCAGATATATTCATGTCACCTTCAGCGAGATCCATAGAAGCCATCACAGAACCCGATCCTGCGAGCGGAACTTGCGATCGGTAGCCCACGGAACAAAAAGATGCTCTCTCCAGCAGTGTGGACTAGATGAGCGTATTGACAGCTTGGAGGAAAAAGCACGTGGAGATCAACAGGCACACCCGCCGCAGATGGGACCACAGTGAAATATGTAACCAATATGGATTTTCCCCCTCCCTACACCATTAACTACTTGTTTAGAAAAACTGCATAACAGCGGTTTGTGGGTCACCATTTAAAGAACCGCATTACCATAAACTGCAAACCACAGCTTTTTCATAAAGCCCAGAGATAGAAACAATGATGACATCATCTATAGAGTGTTATACCAGCATCAAACCACTTGTGATTGTTGCTTCCTGTAAATGGGGCACATTTCTGATCAACCGGAAAAGCAAACAAACCCTTAACCACTGAGAGACAGCTGTATTTCTGCTGGGCCTAAGAGAATGGGACTGGAACCTGAACGTGTTTTGGTACCGACCTGGCTTTCAGATTTAGGTCACATCCACGCTTGACCACCCCAGGGTCAGCTCTTCGGTGTTAGAGAGTTAGAAGCACTGAAACCGGTATGGTCGTCTGGTTTCAATTATTATACTAAGAAACATCTCAAGAACCTGGCATGTTAAATATGGAGATTCACCTTATACTCTAATGCAAACTATCTAATCGCATTACGGCGTATCTGTGAAGGATAGACTAAACTTAAGGCAAAGGATCACTCTTCAATGAGTGCTGTCAATGAGACAAAAGAGTGATTAGCGCCGTGAAATGCTTGGATGATGCCTACGTCACGCTCACCTGCAGGAAGAAGAGGTGCTGGGTGATGTCCTGGACCAGCTCCTCCTCCGCGTTCTCTGGGAAGAACTTGGCCAGGAAGTTCAGGGTGACTCCCTCCTCCTTGGGAATGTCATGGTCCAGGACCTGCAGAGACACCACACACCTCAGGCTTCCAGCGTCCCTTGGCGACATCAATGGTCTTATTTAAATATAGAACACTTTCACTTGGCTTATGGGGCATGAATCTACTGTGTATCGAACCAGACAGGTTATCATAAATTTGAGATTCACAGTGGCACAGAGACGAAGCGTTACAAAAGCTAGCGGTCTCACATTGGTCAGGGTACTGAGTGTCCCTTGTGGGTTGGTACAACTCTGAACACTACACTTTCCACCAAAGCAGTAACTCACTGAGCACTTCATCCGCAGAATCACTGGCATAAATGTATAATACACTCCAAGCGCAAGAGTGAAGGCCGAGATGATCTATGACCAAAAAGATGAGCCTGACACTTTACAGCCACCTCCGATGGTTTCCCTTGCTTAGGTAGAGAGCTTTCGGCTCCTGTCCTTGGTGACTCACCCTCTTATCCATCTTAAGCCAGGCTACAGTGTCCTTCACATTGTACTGAAGCCCAAAAAACCAAGTCTCTCGTAGGCCCAGCGTCCGGCACACCAAGTCGAAGAGGTCCCGGCCCTTCCATTTAGCCTGAAATGGGGAACGAAAACATGAAAACACATTTTCCCAACAAAGTCTGTAGAGACTCTTGTCACAGTCCTTCTATTCATAGCAAAACAAAATGAGTAATTTTCATTATACCACCCACAATAAGCGTGCCAGCCACCTGGCTATGGGAGAGATTACCATGTTAACATTGGCATGGGACAAGTGGACACAGGACATTCTACTGTCAATACATTTTTAGCACCCTGTAGCAAGCTACAGGAATCTTGAAGCCTCAAAAATGTGCTTTCAAAAACCAGTGATTAAACTGTACAACAATGACGCCCCCATGAAGACTGCGTGCCAAACGACTACACCATTAAATTAATAGGTGACAGCTAATTTCAGACATTGACATACAGGCACAGTATTAATTCCTGACTCCCAAACTATTTTTTCCTACAGCTTCCACAGAGACAGCGTGTATACGGAGGGCGATGTAAATGATCCTTTAATGCTAAGGATTCTTCACGCACCAGCAAGACTGGTGATGCCATCTCTATGCAAAGCTTCAGAGGCACGGTCCAGACAAACGGCAGTGTCGACACAAGCAGACAGCACCCTCAAAAACTATCTGCAGGAGCAAAACCATTAATGATGAACACAGATGGACACTTTTGGCCGCACGTGACTTGGATAGTCAGAGCTTTGCGAGCCATTACACTGTCAGAAAATAGGGCCTGAAAACACGAAAACGAATGCACAAGCTGCAAGCTTTCGGTCTCTAACAGAGAGGACGGCCATCCAGATTAAAATGCTCGGCTTAAATTTTCAACAAACCCCCGAGTCTTAAAGTCATGCGCGCGCTCAGTCTGATGGAGGGAAGACGCAGTAAATAAAGTCAGTTTGGCATCAGGGGCTGTGAGGCACCAGCTTGTCCATGATTAGATTACATCCGGAGGCAATATGGCATATGGAGTGAAACATTACCAGCAAATACGGTGACAGTGCGTCCCCCTAAGGACAGGTGACATTTCTTCTTCTTTGGATACAGCCCATTGAACACATCTGTCAGAGACTTTAACTAGAAGCGCAGTCAGTAGCTTAGAGTGGCTGACTAGAAGCGAATCAAGTCCTACGCATAACATCCCCCCACCCACAAACACAACAAGAGAGACGATAAAGTGCACTGGAGCTAATGGCTGCTGGCAGACAGAAAGATATCACCCCAGGCCCTGAGGCCACGTAGAGGGTCATCAGGAAGAGGTTACGCTTATATGCAGGCAAGATATTAACTAATAATGGTGCCCATTGCTCAATGGTGCAGCGTCGTTTAAAGAAACGCTCAGAGAATACAGTCAGCTCAGTCCGCAGGTAAGAGTAACTTGTTTGAATTTATATTCAAGTATTACACTTAACACATCTGTACCTAACAACACGCTCTTCATTTTAGTTTTTGGGCAAATAAAAGACATCCTATCACTCCAGTCAAAAATATCATTAATAATGAACCTCTTTCACTGATGTTATATACAGTGATGAACAGAACAGTTTTAACCATTTTTTATTTTATGTGCATTTGCACTGTTATGAGAAGAACTTACCATGCACTTGAAGATTTATACAGCTCAAGTAAACTTCTCTCGTCGTTTACAGGTTAAAATGCACAGTAATTTCTTCTCATAACCGCGCATGTATGCAGACCATAAACATGCATTTCCGCTGCTACAAGAAACTGTCGCATGTATTGCTTTATATGGCGAATGTGTACTCGCATAACAGTTAGGTGCATCCTTATCATATATCACTTACAAACATTTTACAGTAGCATAAGCACCTGAATACTTTGCATAAATTCTTAAATAAAATACCAACACTGAACTCAAAAGAGCTCAGTCACCGTGACACCAAAGGTGTATCATTTGAAATTATACCGCTGGTGAAGAGAGGCCTCTCTAAGGAAGTACAAACCTGAACAGGTGACGTGTCATATGACAAACGGGAAGCCATCAGCAAAACAAAGACACCTCAGGAGACCTGGGGGAGACGGCGCAAGACGGCAAGAAACGTCACAGACACGAGACAACGACCAACCAAACTGAAGCAGAACGGAGCCAGAGAGGCACACCCCCTACAGGGTGAGACCCTGACATCAGGGCTCTGCCACTGCCGCCAGGGGTCTTCTTCCAGTTTTCATTCTTTCCTCCCATTCATTTTATTTCCGTTTCATTTAAGTTCTTTATTACGCTAAAGTTTTAGCTTAACAGCTGTGGTAACTTTAATAGAAATACTTTTTTTCCTATTTCTATTTAAATGAGGCTGATATACAGTATAATTATAAATTTGATTTCTCTGTGCCTTACAGAATATGACTATTAAACCTAAGAAGTGTGTACTAAGCTATACAGGCATTTTACTGTTATGTAGAAAGCACAGAGGTGTCCCTCCCCAAAACCCCCAAAAGAAAAACATTTTACTGTCATTTAGTACTGCTATATTCAGGCAATATTTCTGTAAAAGCATTTTTTACAAAAACAATTAGTTACTAAATGACAATTTCATTAAGATTAATCATTTAAATTTCAAATGCATTTTGTTTCATTTGGTTTTAAAATACATCAAAGGGAAACAATGCAATTCGAGGCTACAGAGGGATATAAAAGACTGTGAAAGGGAACAATTCCAGTCTCCTGCAAACCTTTTTTCAATACTGTTTACATAAACTGCTCAGAGAATTTGATTAGGCATCCTATCCAAACCAGATAATTTAATAGACTGTTCTTCACAGTTAGAAATCTGCACCAAATAAATCCTATTTTCCAAACTAACAAATTTGTAATGTTTGTGTTTCGCTCCTGCTGTGTGGGTCACAGCCAGTAGCTGAGAGTATTAGATGATTCCCAGTGAGAATTTCACCATCTCATCAGTCTACATTTCATAGCATGAAGAATTCATGGGACACTGAGGATTAGACACAGAGGAAAAATAAATAAAATAAGCTTTGCTACCCATTAATTCACTGTGGTGATATTTACTGTCAAAATATAACATCGCCACAGCATTGTTGACAGTAAGATCAGAAAAAAATACTTTCGAAATACACACACACACATACACACACAAAATCAATCTGCCTAGGCTTTCAACAACAACCATGACAAAACCGTGACTGGGTGACTTGTGCAATACATTTAAATTTAATATTAAAGAAATAATCCAATGAATGAAACAAACTTCATGTCTCATTTTTAAAACATGTCAAAAACACCTGGTAAACATTTCTTTAATAAAGCATCAGGTTTCGACATTTCACTTTTTGAACAATACAGCCGCAGCATTAATGTGCCATTTCTGTAATATATATTAGAATATATATTTACTCTGTCACGGTTCAAATAAATCGAGCTTCATATCCTTCTGAAGAGAAGAAGGGATAAACGACCACTCCTGGATACTTGCTGCCACCTAGTGGTTACATAGTATACAGTCAAAAGGCTCAGGTTACGGACAAAAGTATCGGGACACACCTCTCAATCACTGAATTCAGGTGTTTCATTCAGACCCATTGCGACAGGTGTATAAAATCAAGCACCAAGCAATGCAATCAGGTTTACATACATTTGTGAAAGAATGGGTTCGTTCTGAAGAGCTCAGTGAATTCAAGTGTGATACTTGATGTATGAGTCTGGATTTGATGGATGCCAGGAGAACGTTACCTGCCTGACTGCACTGTGCCAACTGTAAAGTTTGGTGGGGGGGGATTATGGTGTGGGGCTGTTTTTCACAGGTTAGGCTTGGCCCCTTATTTCCAGTGAAGGGAACTCTAAATGCTTCAGCATACCAAGACATTTTGGACAATTCTATGCTTTGAACTTTGTGGGAACAGTTTGGCAAGGCCATTTTCTACTCCAGCATGACTCTGCCCCAGTGCACAAAGCAAGGTCCATAAAAACATGGTTAGTTTGTACTAATGCGTGAGTTTGGTGTGGAAGAACTTGACTGGCCCGCACAGAGCCCTGACCTGAACCCCATCGAACACCTTTGGGATGAACTAGAATGGAGACTGCAAGCCAGACCTTCACATCCAACATCAGGGCCTGACCTCACAAATGCTCTTCTGGATGAATGGGCAAAGACACAAAGACACACTCCAAAATCTTGCTGAAGAGCTTCCCAGATGAGTGGCAGCTGTTATAGCTGCAAAGGAGGGACCAACTCCATATAGATGCCTATGGGTTTAGAATGGAATGTCATAAAAGTTCCTGTAGGTGTAATAGCCAAGTGTCCCAATACTTTTGCTCATATAGTGTATGTCAGGAGTCTCCAGCTCCAGTCCTGTACAGATTAGCTCTTTCCCTATCCCACCACACCCGATTCAGAAATGGGTGGTAATTAGCAGAGAAGTAGAATCAGGGGTGTGAAATGAGGAGAAACCAAAAATGTGCAGGGCCGCGGCCCCCCAGGAATGGCATTTGAGATCCCTGGTGTATGTAATTTCTCTGTCTTACTGACCCGTACACACACACACCACTATCCTAATATTGTTAAGCATTTCATCTTCTTACCTCCTAAATTTTTTACCCACCAGCCACCACTGGATTAAACCAATCAATGATTACAAGCTGTGGGTTTAAAAAACCTCATTCAACACAATTTGGAAACTGAGCTATCAACAAAACAATATGTCCCACCACTTCCCAAAAAGGACATTCTGCAAATAGAAAAGTTATGGACCTGAAAAGGAGGAAAAAAAACATATAAATGTAGGTGCCATGAAAGAAGAAAGATATAACCTCTTTTTACACACAAGAGAAACAGACCAAGGTGTTCAGAGCATCTGAAGAGCATCCATGTATGAAACAAGGGAACGGGCGAGCCAAAACAACAGCACAGAAACTTTCCCCGAAATGTCATGCTGTGATTTTTTTCAGCTTTTGGCCAGAAGAGATGTGTGAATCTCGCACCACACATTAGCACAGCAAGGTGGTATAAAGAGCCCACTCTGTTCTGAAATGGCCAGAGAGGTTCAAAAGAGGGACAGAGTATTCAGGCACACAGAACCGTGGAACATTTCTTACCATCTGTTTTCTGTTCAAAAAAAAATTCCTCGTCGCAAGTCACTCCTTTCCTGTTATCCCGGGAACAGATGGAAAAAAAATGGCTTTTTGGTCTCAGGCCCTGATGGATTCTTGCCATTGTGGCTTAATCAAAAAAAAAAATGCAAATTCAAACATAAGAGCTGGGGTGGTGATATAAATGACTTGGATTGGTTCTTGTCCAACAAGAACCAATCCAACTGAAGAGTTGTGGCCTGCGGGTCCGATGCCACATCGACCAACAAGTTTTATGTTAGGAGTCAACATGAGGGAACAATGCACTTAACCTTATCAGAGTTCCCTTCAAATACGTCTGGGAAATGAGACCAACATATAAACAGTTCCCCTTTGTGGTTTGCCTTTCAACCTTTATGACTTAGCAGTCAAGAATTCCTCCGTTGGTAAATCAGGAAAAAACAACAGTGACAGGTTCGGCCCAAAGGGGATCAGACTCTCAGCACAAATATCAAAACCCACGCAAGCTCTTGTCAAGAGGATCGACCCATGACCCGAAGCTCGCTTTCCTGGGAACATGGGGCTAACTTCCGCCTTGACAGCAGGGCACGACATCACCCTGGGTAATGTCAATGTCGATTCGTATTGGCTCAGTGAGCTACGCTGCGCAACTATATCTGTCAAAGCCAAAAGGCCTGGGCTACACAATCTTCACACAAGTTCAACATGTCAACACAGCCCGACAACTCCCATTACCAATGACCTACAGTAAAGACCCAGAATTCTGGATATGACCCCAACATCACCTATATTGACTATTAGATTACTACAAGATGCAATGTTGCAAACAGCCAGGTATCACCAAAGTAAACCACTTTCGATTTTGTCTGTCTTCAAATATCACCTTATCTATAAAGATGTCTCAAAAAGCTGGACGTTTACCTCAGTGATGATAAATTAGCATGCCATTTAATTCCAGGACATGAGTATAGAGGTTATTACTGACATTCCCTATTGTGACAATAAGGTATTCAGAAGCCATGGGTCATTAATGTTAATTTAAAGACAAGCTACTGAGAAGGCCCATCCCCAACCAACGAATCTCTTGATTGGTGGGCTTTTTCCATGTCATTCTCCTGTTTCCCCACTTTAGTCTCTGGACAGATCCTTGCTATGAAAAACCCCATCTTCTAATTACCAAGTGAGGAAAACAATATTGTATGTTGCGCTTACCAAAAAAGAAGTACAAAAACCAGTAGGATATTTTGAAATGTACACCAAGAATTGAGCAAAGACCCGCCAAGGTGGGCATATTGACCATGTAACTCTGAGAACCCATGCAAGAGTCTTTAATAATTTAGCTAACCAGAACAGGGTCATGTTTTCAGTAGCGAAGAGCTGGTGGAAATAAAGAGAAAATAAAATTTATGAACTATATACAAGTCATTTGGAGACATTTTTGTTGGGGGGGGGGGTAATTTCTTTCATTATTCTTCGATCAGACATTCACAAAGGTCAAATGTAAATAACATACGGAAATATCCTATTATTTTTTTCATATTTTAGTTGAAAACAATATATCTGCACACTTAATACACAAAATAAGACATATACAAACACGAAAAGTATACATCAAACTGCCATTAAGGCTTAAAAATAAGGAGATTTGAGAAGGAAACAAAAAAATACAATTATAATAAATACTGAAATCGACACTGCGTGAAAACTTACCTCACAACTAAATTTCAACTCGGCATCCATTGTTGCTATTGTGACATTAAAGGTTTTTGCCGTTTTTTTCCATAAGGTGTTTAGACCCATCCTTGACGCTAGCGTGCTTGCCATGATGGAGAGGAGGTAATGCTCAGTCTTTTCTGGAATAATAATAATAATAATAATAATTATGTAATATGTCGGTCTAATATTTTTAAATCACCCACAGTGATGTATCACAGCCCCGAACTTACGGAAAATAAAACCATTCCATAGCAGATCAATACCTCAATATCTGATTAATTTTCAGAAATATAACACATATGATATAAAATGCTCTGTTGTGTGTACTATTAAAAAGGGCAAAACACTAAGTCCACCAAACCCCTTAACAAATATCGACTCCTCCCCCTGATCCAGGTGTTATCCATTTGTATTCTGAAACTACTCTTAATAGTTAAATAATCCACAAAACAGCGATCAGTATGTTACTTTAAGCAAACCGAATGGAAGTGTGGGTCCCGTTGACCTATATTCCGCAAAAAGACCACAGCTAGGCGCGTACCTGTACATGACAGTGGAGTGCTCGGTCCCCACCTCACTCGGTCGCCACCCTCATCCTCATTTTCGGGTTAAGTTACTTTCATGCTCGGCTTGAAACACACTGAAGCTGTCCTCTTTCGCTGCACCGCCACCCAAATTTACACATTCATCGCTTCACCTAGAAAGATAACTACATCCAGTTGGCGATCGCGCATACTTCTTCGATAAACACATCCAGAACTGGTTCGACAGCGAAATGCGCATTCTAGGTATTTAGAACATTACTATTTAAACGCGATGCATTCCGGGAAAAAAAGTCAGGTGTTCGGGGGGAAAATATATGCAACTTATTAGATTCGCTCAAAAAGTTGCGCATATTCAGACTTCAGACAAAGCAACATCGGCAGCAAATTAGCGCAAACTTTGCAGTGGGCGGCCGCTTCTGTAAGGGACCAATCGCTGAGATGAGGCCGGTCCTGTGCTGACTTTGGTCAACATTAACAAACTCGAGTTACACCGCATTGATCGGAAACGGCATTCCCGTTAATTCTTACTGGACAAGGGGAATCAGATAACTGAAGAAGACGTCTGTGATCGCTATGAATAATGCGAAACATTCAGGATCAATATCCTAAGGGTTCGAAGGTGGGCCAAAGGGGTATTGGGACACTACGAGATATTGACGCAACACACGGCGCACTCGATCGGATAATACGTCACATCCGGCATTTTCCCCGCCCACTGATTCTCCATCAAGTTTAGTTGTAGATGCACAGATTGTGGTTCAAGTGGCGTTTAGACGGGACGTTTTAAGAGTAGTGGAATTTGGTTAAAAATGGCTGGTGGCATAGCACCCCATGAGTGAAGTATTCTGCAAAAAAAGAACATGGTTTATGTAGTTGCATACGGTCGAGTATACGATTTGTATGGATAGAGAAAATAATTTGTTCTTCTGTATTGTTAAACCACCCTAGTTTAGATGTTTTATATTTGCATAATTAACATTGTAATGTATTTGATATTCCTGTCTTTTGACAGCAATAAGCAAAAAAAAAATGCTTCACTGTCCGTCACACATGCAGATGGTTCCGGTTGTTATCGTATGAACTCGTATCAAAGCCAGGTGTCTTCACCTTTTCTGGCGATTTACAATCAGTATCACGCTTCCTCAACAAACATCTTTTTCTGAACACACTGCCAATTATTTAATGCAATTTAACGATATGAGATAAGAACCGTGGACGTGCACGTGTTCCCCTTGCTCTCCCCAGCCCCAGTTCAGCCCTCTGCACCAGAAAGGGGCGGTCCCTGAGCAATGAGGTAATTGGTGTAAACAGTAAAGATGGCCACGTCTGGGGATGGAGAAGAACATTCGCTGTCTAACGGGGGTCTTCCCGAAGCCCGCAGCAAAAAGCTGACCGATCTTCCTACCGAGCTGCTGGAGCACATATTATGTCTCCCGGTCCTCGGCCACGCTGACATCTCCAGCGTGTCTTGTAGTTGCAAGAGGCTCTACGATGTATGTCACGGCAGGGGAAAGGTGTGGGAACATCAGTATAAACTCAGGTGAGGTGAGAAAGATGAAGCCCATTCATGCTGTGGCCCCCGATTTAAAAACCTTATTTTCAGCTGTCGTCCATGCATGATCTTTGGGTTGCAATTGGAGTGCCAAGAAGAAACGAGGTGTTACTGTACCGGTGTATTTGTATGAGTACGGGTTTTTTGGCTGTCATTCTGCTGATGCATCAGTTTTAGTAACGCAATGCTGTCTAATTATGTAATTTTAAGCTAAAATGCAATCATGTATGGCGCGAAAAGGGACGCATTTGGCTAAACTGTCTTGTGTAAGGACAGGTCGGGTGACCTTGTTCTGAAAAATATGCAGCTTTCCCGTCTGTCTTTCTGGATCATTTACTTTATTATGGCTCTGGACACAATAAATAGCTCCGTTTTCTCTATATACATATGCAATAACTGAAATGAGTGCATCTGACTCTCACGCTGCAACAGTTTTATTATTCCGATATTAACGCTGGGAATTAGGTTATCCCGGCAGGATTCAGATCTGTGCAGAGCTGCTGGGGGGCACTGGGTGGGTACGGAAAGATTAGCTGGCTGGATTTTGAAATTGCAATGATCAAGTCGTCCGGGAGCCGCCAGTAATTGCCCTGTTTTTAATTAGCTGCCTAGTTTTAGTTAAGCCTCCATAATATTCCTTCTAGCCCTGACTTTCCAAAAGGAAACTGATTGATTGAATTGGGTAAAAAATGAGTGTCATGCCATATATTGAGAGATTGAAATTCAAAAACTGTAGCCACATTTTAGGGATGGGGTTAGCAGTTCAGGAAAATTATCATCTGCAGAGACAGACTAACCGCTCCAAAAACCAAGCCAAATGTGATGATAAACATTGCCCTACGGAATTGATACAGGAGTTCCATGGACCACAGCTAAAAATTCTAGGGCAATAAGGTTGGGCAATAAGGAGCATGTCATGTCAGCTGATTGGATGAACCAGGCGCCAAGTCATGCAGATGTGTGATGTTATTTCAGTGCACTATTGTATACTGGCTGCTTCCTCCTCCTGCTATGGAGTAAAGGGTCCCTGCTTTTTCAGATGGCCCAGATTACTGAAAAATTACAGACCAAACGAGTCTTGGGACTGGAGGACGGAGTACAAGACGCGACACGTCGTTGGTCTGCAGATCCGAAGGACTGTGGAGTCCATTTCCAAGAGATTCTTCACTGAAGTTGTAAGTGCTAGATAATCATAAATGGATTACTTGGCTAATAAAAGGATCCTGATTCCCGATTTCTGATTATACTTCAAAGAATTTGCTTCAGTCAGACAGTTGGAAACCCCTTACTTCCAACTTAACTAAAATTAACTTGGGTGTCACTGTGATCCTCAAAATATAGTATGAACTATATTTTATGATGTATAAATTATAACTTATAATGATTTTTTTAAGGAATTTTTTCATTGGAAATAATTTGGTGAAATTTTGTAAGTTTTTCTGTTCACAAAACAGTGATGCTGCAGATCTTAACATTTTATAAATGATTTTATTTTATATGAATGTATCTTTCAGTAATGATTCCCTCACATCTGCTGAATTCCCCACCCACGTTTGCGGGGATCCTGTGCTCCTGCATTGTGATGCAGTCGCAGTGGTTTAGCATTTCTATCCGGAAGGATGCTAACAAGACCTGTGTGTTGAGTGCGGAGGGAGCACATGTGCTGACACTAACCCTGAGATCTGTAATGCAGCCTTGCGTTGGCCAGGTGCTGGGGGACAGCTTCGCTGAGATTGAGTCCTTGGGAGCCCCAGAGCACTTCTGTGAAGATGAGCTGATCTCCATACTGAATTCTGACACAAGGTGCATGTTCTCTCTCACGAGATTTGTCTGATTTTTTTTTTTTTTTTTTTTCCTGCGTGCTGATCCTCCTGATGACTCATTCCCATTTTAAAGGCTTCACTGTGAAATGCTGATTTTCTTGTATAATTGACTTAGTATTAATCCTGTAATTAGTATGTAGCAAGATTCTATACTGTTCATTCATATAAAGTAAATCTGTTAAACTACCACCATCGTTTTGTTTTTCTTTTGTCTGACAGGAAGAGTCTGACGTTGAAGTACTATGCAAAGAAAATCCTTTACTTTCTCCGTCAGCAGAACATCCTAAAGAGTCTGAAGGCTTTCTTGGAAAAGCCAGCTGAGCAACAATCTGCGCTTGAAGGTACGTTGGCTGCAGGGGGTTGGAACTCCAGCTGTACTGGTCTGCGCAGACGCTTCTGACTCTGCTGTCGTCTGCTAGGTGCCGTCCTGGTGGATCAGTACTGTAATCCGCTGGCGGACGTCTCGCTGCAGAGCATAACTGCCCAGCTGGTCGAAATTGCAGACAAGGTCAAGAAGACTCTGCGTAAGACCAACCCCTCCCACTCCAGCCTGCGAGCGGACCAAGGTCAGTCTAAATCATCATAGCATCGCTGAAAATTGCTCAGGAAAATGTGTGATCAAATATATATTGTCATTTTCAAGCAGTCATAAACGGCTTTATTTATGAGGAGGCCGTATGCAGGTGAGAACATGGACCTGTAACCTAAATGTAAGCACTTGAATCCCAGATGACCCTGACGATCTGTCCCAGTAATGCAAACTGGTGCATGAATGTGTCAGCTAGGTAGCTAAGTGGGCTGTACTGCAGCCTGAGCCCTTTGTTCACCCACCGTCTGCAGGTAACTGCCTCGTGGTCGAGGACTTCGAGCTGCAGAGGCAGGTGATCTGTGCTCTCAACTCCGTCCTGTATGATCAGCTGAAGTACAAGGGCAACGAGACAGACTACTACAACCCCCTGAACTCGTACATCCACCAGGTGACGGCAGGTCGTCACACGCGGTAATGCGGTGAGCGGTGCTCATTCTCTCCAGCTCCCCGGATCACCTAGTGGCCTTTGCCTCCCTTTCCAGGTGCTGCTCCGTAGGACAGGCATTCCCATCAGCCTCTCTGTCCTGTACATGACCCTGGCCCAGAAACTGGGCGTCCAGCTGGAACCAGTTAACTTCCCCAATCACTTTTTGCTGCGTTGGTGTCAGCGGCCAATGAGGTACGAGTGGGATTAAGCAGATAAGTATCCATTGGTGTGTGTAAGAAGTTTGTTTCTTGAACATCCATCCATCCACCCACCCATCTTCCAAATGCTTATCCTGATCGGTCACGGGGTCACTTTCCCAAGGAGGTATAAGGTATAATGTGGCACTAATTTTAAGTAATAGAAAATCTTATGATGCATCCCACATTACACAATTTTATGTTAAGTAAAAAATTATACATATTCCAATTGGCCAATTATAATAGTGAATACTTCTAAAGACAGCTATTGTTTTAACCTATGTGGAAATCTGTGTGCTTAATTCAAATTCTGTATCAAAACAATAGTAATTCTTTGATGCTAAGAACAGAAATAAAACTGTATTTATCTGTTTAGAACAGTGATTCCCCACCCGGTCCTCGTGGACCCACAGAAAGTCCATGTTTTTGCTTCCTCCCAGCTCTCTGCCAGACAGTCCACATATAGGGAGCTGGCAGGGAGCAAAAACGTGGACGGTCTGCGGGTCCCCGAGGACCGGATTGGGAAACACTGTTATAGAGGAATTAAAGGAAGAAGCCCCTCTTTTCCACTGCACATGCTGGTGCGGTGCTGCGGCTGGGCTACATCGCGGGGTGTAATTGTTGTAGGTGACACACTTTAAGGAGCTTTTATAAACATCCTTGAGGGTATTGAGGTGGAGGGGAGGAAGGCACACCGACTGGCTACCTCTGCAAAGCGGCCTCATTTCAAAAGGGAAAAGAGAGCTTGTTGAATATTATTTTTGGAAATTAGAAATGTACGATTTTCCCAGCTTCCTACGGACTTAAAGACTGTGAATGTTTTGATTCTCAGCTTCACTGTATAAATTAATCTCAGGTTTTGGCACATTTTTCATTGGTGTTTTTAAGTGCTGTGTCGTGTCCTGATAATTTCAGAGCCTTGGTGTCTTCCTTGAGCTTATGCCGCATCACAGGGTCACTGCTTTTTAAAGTCTCTTAACGCTTTTGGCAGATTCTTCATCGTTTTTGAGGTTATTGTCTCAGGGAAGCTCCCCTTCACACTCTACACCAGTAATACATTGGGCCAAAGTAGCAATTTCATTTCCCTGAAGATTCCCTTTTAGCCAGATGTGGTACTTATGCTGACATTTTTCCAGGAGTGCCTTATAGTATTTATTTAATTGATTTCTGTATCATCTAACGCAGGGGTGGGCAAACTTTTTGGCCCAAGGGCCACATACAATTTTTCAATTATAAGGTGGGCTACTTCCATTACAGACAGCCTAATACATTTCATTTCCAACATATGTGTACTTTTAATGTAACTGTCATGGTGAGGAAAAATTCTGAATAAATACACATAAACATACTTAATCTGGTATGAATGCAGTCATAATTATGATTTGATTTGGGCAATTCTGTACCAATCTTCGCCGGGCCGGATGTGGCCCGCGGGCCGTAGTTTGCCCACCCCTGATCTAAAGTATTAAAAAGGAAAGAAACAGGGGATTAAATGCATACTTGTATAACACCAGACTTCTTGGGATTAATTTAATATATACCATCCTTTAAATATAAAACCAGCTCAGAGGGAGTTTACTATAGGTTTTACTGCAGAGATCATTGTGTAGGTCTTCAGCCCTAAGCCTGTTGTAGTTACACATAAACGCAACCATCTCATAAAACAGTTTTTCTTATTTCCTGGAGGAGTGAGGATATCTACGACTACGTTTACATCGACGCCTTTGGGAAGGGCAAGCAACTCACTGCTAAGGAATGCGAGTATCTCATCGGCCACCAGGTGACCGAGGATTACTACAGCTGCATCAGCACGACGGAGCTGCTGCTAAGGATGGTGGGAAATCTCCTCAACATTGGCAAGCGGGGGTGAGGTCCCGCACGCTGCGGCCAGTGTCGAGTGACTGTATGGGCTCCAGCAATTGCCGCCTTCATCTTTAACATGCCTGTGCCTTGCAGGGAGGGCAGTGAGAAGTCCTACCAGCTTCTGAGAGACTCCCTGGACCTCTATCTCACCATCAACCCCGACAACGTCCAGTACTTACTTTTACAGGCCAGGCTGTACTTCCACCTGGGAATCTGGCCAGAAAAGGTCAGCAGTGTGGTCTAATGACCATTTTCATCCCACTGCTTTACGGCTGTTCAGATCAGTTGTTCTTTGTCCCCCTTTTGACCCCCCCCGTAACGTTTTAGTGTCTATTAGACTGGAGAAAAGCTCCTGATTTGCAGTAAGCCATTTTTTCAGAAAGAGCGCTTCAGCACCACCTGCTGGTTAAAGAGGGGAAAAGAATAAATGAATAAATCCCATCACTCAAACTGAAAAAAATGTAATCACTATAGCTGAATTTTACTGTTGTCTTAATAACCTACACTCAATAAGCATGAAGTGGGTCTGTAATGCATGTGTGCTAGTATTTGCCATATGACCCACAACCCTACCTGGGATAATCTTGCTCTCTATTGCAGTATATCAGTATAACGTCTGGTGTTCTACAGTAGAGTACGTGTGCCCAATGGATATGCTGTGTTTGTGCCGTCCCACTCCTTGCTGCCAGGTCCTGGACATCCTGCAGCACATCCAGGCCCTGGACCCGTCCCAGCATGGTGCCGTGGGCTACCTGGTGCAGCACACACTGGAGCACATTCAGCATAAGAAGCACCCGGAGGAGCCGGAGGCTAAGCTCCGCAGCACCACCGAGCACGCAGAGGTCCGCTTCTCCGTGGGCCTCGTCATGAAGCACAGGAGGTGCGTTGCCCACGCTGGAGTCACTGCTTCAGATGCGACCCTCGCCCTGCGCCTGTTCCGATTTCCCCGTTTGCATACTACTGGTTACTCGATCCGCCGGCCTGCCGTTCAGATCTTCCCACCAGCAGAGCCTATAATCCCACCCCTTCCACCAGCCAAAATCATTTATACATTAATATGGTTCTCAGCATTCGTTATGTTTGTTCCCCTGTCGTCTTTAAATGAATCTGATTCGATAATTTGTCCCACATGTCAGAAGTAGAGGCCACAGATGGAGCTAAACGGGCTTTGTTTTTATAATGGCTCAGCGCCCTTCTGAATTATTCAGCACCCAGGTCTGTGCCAGCTGCTTTAAAAAAAAAAAAGTCTGCTTTGTGTTTCTGGGGTGGACAGCATGGGGGCTGGGTGAGGCGCCTCACGCCACCATGGTCGCGGTTTCCGGTGTGTTCTCCTCATATTTGTGTGGGTCTCCTGCAGGATCTCTTGCTTTCTCCTACAATCCAAAAATGTGCAGCTGAATTAGTGAGTCAATGTCAACAAAGAGCATCCCCCTGTCCTCCGGGGCGTCCCCCTGTCCTCTGGGACGTCCCCCTACCCTGCACTTCCTGGGACGGGTTCCACATTCGCCATATCCATGTACTGGATAAGCAGTTACAGAAGATGGATTAATGTGTTTCTGCAGGTCGGGCTACAACTGTGTGATCTACGGGTGGGACCCCAAATGCACCATGAGCCATGAGTGGATTACCACCATGAGGGTCCACCAACTGTCCAATGGAGCCAACCAACCCTTCTACAATGTCCTGGTACAGGATGGAACCTGTCGCTATGCAGCACAGGGTAGGTGACCTCCTCCACCTATCTGCACACGAACTACCAGGCCACCCAGCTCCCATTAATATAAGGCTGCTGAATGAAAGGTCTGCTACAGCAGTGAGACCTGCTGTGAACTGAACTTCAGGGCATTTTCATGTCCATGTGAGATTGAATGAAAATGATTCAATCGTTTCCACACAAATGGTCATTTAATGAATATTAAGAATTGTTTAACTCTGCTCCCCCAGTGGTAATTAAGTCACATATGGAAAGAACCCCCCCCAACCCACAGCGTACCCATAACAATATGCTACATTTTTTGTATGTGAAATTCAGAAATATTTAAGACCTGTGGTCACCATCATTGTGAAATCCTGTTAGTCATCAAAACATATCTGTCACTCGTGATTAGGAGTCTGTTTGCTTACTTATACATCTTGCGACAGTTAGTAATGGTTCGGTGCTGTTTCGCACACACAGGAGACAACTAATTGTTCCTCTCTGCTGTAAGGAATTAAAAATCACACAGCAAATAGACCATCAGTCTACTGTGTCCTCAATTTCATCATCATTCTGAAGTTCAGTTTTAAGCAATTCACAATAAATTCACTGTAATCACAATGAAATAGCTAAAACGTCCGCGGTAATACTGTCATTTAAAATACATACAGCTTATTGTTAAAAACCCATTCTTTAGAAACACAAAAATAGGTTGGCCCGTGCCGCAGTTGGGTGCACCGGGAACTAGGAGGCGAAAGGCTGGACATGCACAGAAGCCCCACCCCCGTCAAATTCCTGGCTACTCCACTGCTAGTTGCAGTTTCTTGGCTGTAAAAGTGATTTATTGTTAGAACATAAGAAATTTTCAAACGAGAGGAGGCCATTCGGACCATCAAGCTCGTTTGGGGAGAACATAACTAATAGCTCAGAGTTGTTAAAATCTTATCTAGCTCTGATTTAAAGGAACCCAGGGTTTTTGCCTGCACTACTTGAACAGGAAGACTATTCCATGCTCTAACTACATGCTATGTAAAGAAGTGTTTTCTCAAATTCAGTTTAAAATGTTCTCCTGCTAATTTCAACCTATGGCCACGAGTTCTAGTATTTAAACTAATATTGAAGAAGCCATTTGGCTGAACAGCATCCAGACCTGTTAGAATCTTATATACCTGGATCATGTCCCCCCTTTTGCGGGAGGCTGAACAGATTCAGCTCAGCTAACGTCTCCTCATAAGACATTCCTCTAAGACCAGGAATCATTCTTGTAGCCCTATGTTGCACCTTTTCCAAGGCAGCAATGTCCTTTTTAATGTATGATGACCAAACCTGCACACAATATTCTAGGTGGGGTCTTACCAAGGAATTACAATCATAATATAATAATAATCGTAGCATCACCTCCCTTGAACTTAAACTCCACACACCTAGAGATGTAACCAAACATCCTATTGGCCTTTTTAATTGCTTCCCCACACTGTCGAGGGTGGGACATGGAAGCATCAACATAAACACCAAGGTCTTTCTCATAATCGGCTACCTTTATTTCAGTGGAACCCATAAAATATCTGTACTTTTATATTTCTGCTCCCTGCATGGATTACCTTACATTTATCTATATAAAATTTCATCTGCCAGGTATCAGCCCAGTCGCTAATTAAATCAAGATCCCATTGTAGCCTCTGTGCTGCTAGTTCAGTATCTGCTACACCACCCACCTTGGTGTCGTCTGCAAATTTAACCAGTTTACTGTATGTATTGGTGTCAATATCATTAATGTAAATTAGGAACAATAGTGGTCCTAAAACTGAACCCTGCAGTACCCCACTATGAACGCAGGCCTACTGTGACAGCATATATGAGGAACAAAATCTATAAGGCAGGGAGTGTGTTAGGGACAGAACTTGCAAGGCAAGGAGCGTATAGGAGGAGCAGAATCTATAGGGCAGGAAGTGTGTTAAAGGCCAAAACATGCAAGGCAAGGAGTGTATAGGAGGAGCAGAATCTATAGAGCAGGAAGTGTGTTAGAGGCCAGAACTTGCAAGGCAAGGAGTGTATAGGAGGAGCAGAATCTATAGGGCAGGGAGTGTAACAGAGGAAACCCAAGAAAATGAGACAACACTTGAAGAAGGAATCCCTGCAAAACTATTACAGGACGTGGTGGTGGCAGCAGCAGCATCCAGGTCCCTCCGCCTCCAGCAAACAGAACCAGTTCATGACCACCCAGCAGAAAGGGATCCCAGTCCAGGATAACCCACATGGCAGCGCTGTCTTTCCCCCGGTGAACAGTCTGGTCAATCCTGGCAGGGCCCCCCCATCCCGGGGGCTTGGCCGTTGTCAGAGATGCTTTAGCAAACCCGCACATGGTGGAATCTGTTCACCCCGACATGTGAGTGCAGCTGAACTCAAGGACCAGCATCCGGGTCAGAAGTTGCCTGCCAGTCCACCACAAACCCAGCTGGGCACTTGTGTCATAGTCCAAAGGGCAAGAAGAAGTGAAGGCCATTAAAGCAAATGGAATTAATGCCGCAAAGACTCCATCCATTCTGAGATTCCTTATCCTGGTCAGGGGGACTGTAGATGCAAAGCAACTCTAAAGGCTCTTAGGCAAATAGGAAAAACAAAAGTAAATAGGATAGTAAACTGTAAAGACTAATTTAAGCAGAATTTAAAAACTGCTACACCTAATAATGTAGACATACAAACTGTCAAAACAAACCGAATGAGTTCTGCTAAGGTGTTGAGCCCATAAGCAGATAAAATATTTGTGTTATGTATTAATGTTTACTATTCAAATGTATTTGTCTGTAAAGGAGTAACAGTCAGAATATATTCCCTGTAAATTTATCTGTTACCTACTATGCAACACAGCCTGAGCTCTGATGTTCCTGTGGTGAAGCATAAACACCCATTGCCCCACGTAATTCAAATATGTGCCGAATTTTCATTTATTTTTGGTTTTCTCACCTGAGGGACAACTTAGTGCAGAGGATCAAGCAAGAACTGCTCTACAGATGAGTGCCCATTTCTTCCTGTGCCACCCTGAACCAATAAATCAAAAAAATAACCTTACAGAAAGCCAATATAGGAGACAGATTCTTTTGGCCTGTATTTAAGCCCCAAATGATGAAGACACGTGACTCTACCCATCCATTTTCTCTAAAGGTTTATCCACTGCAGGCTTGTGAATGACTTGGAATCAATCCCAGGAAACAGAGGGCACAAGGCAGGGGATACCCTGGATGGGATGCCAGTCCATTGCAGGACACGCACTCAAACGCAAATCTCATCAACTAAGGCCAACATAGAGATGCCAAATCCATGAACCGCTTGTATCTGGGCTGAAACTGGAATACACAGAGAAACTCCCATAAGCATAAGGAGGACACGCAAACGCCAACCACACAGAACCGGGGGCGGATGCAGGGCTCAGAGCCCCAATTTCGCAAATGAGAGGTTACAGTGCCACGTGCTAAGCCACCATGTCATCCAACAGGAGCCAAAACTTTTTTTGCAAACGCAAAAATTCTCAGACCTGGTCCAAAAATAAAGATCACATGGCTTCTGAAGTGTGTGTCTGTTCAGACATCGTAACATTGTCTCCGGTTAGTAAATTTCCAGGCAGTCTGGAGCAGCCTAAAATTCTGCTGACTGCAACGCGCTCGCAAAAACAGACATCGGTAAAGTAGGAGATGGACAGGAGAAGAACCTGACAAGGGAGTGTAGGCCACTCAGCGTGTCCGTTAAGCATGCTGAGATGAATCACCACTTCGCTTATTATTTTGCAAAATTTATTCGTGCAGCTCATGTATCTACGCTGGTGCCCACAACCTGGACCAGAGTTTTATCCATCCATCCAGCCCGTCGTTTTTCGGAACAGTCAGGCTAGGAGCCACCATCCGGGTCCAAACTTCAGCTGGAGATTGAGCCTGTCAGCTAGTCCTTCTGGTCACTGGTTTGGCGCCCGTCAGTTGCTCTGCTGCTCTCCCATCCGCTCCATCCTAAATGCCCATCTTCTGCGCCCCGCCGGCTCTCCAAACCCTAACCAACTCAGCAGCTTTGAAGGCACCATCAGTACGGCTCTTCACAGCTGTTCCAGCTTCCATTTCCACTTCAAACAGGCTTTTGTCGCACTAAACAAGTGCAGCATCACCCTCCTGCTGCCTCTCATCAGCAGCCAAGCTGTGGGTCTCCTCTACTCTGGCAGTTTCCTTCTTTCACTCACTCACCCTGTTTCCTTCATCTCTCTGTCACTCATAGAGTCCAGAAAACTTTTGTCTGACCATGACATCATTCATCAACCAGTTGATGTGATGCTAATGGTTCCAACAAGGCCGAACAGACTAGAGCAGGGGTGTCAAATTCCAGTCCTGGAAGGCCGGAGCCCTGTGTAGCTTAGTTTTTTCCCTGTTCCACCACAAATGATTCAGCTCAAGGCATGTGTGGTAATTTGCACAAGGAGTTGAATCAGGTGGGTTAAATGAGGGTAAACCAAAAACTGTGCAGGGCTCCGGCCCTCCAGGACTGGAGTGTGACACCCCTGGACTAGAGCAGACAAGCCTGCTCACCCGTCGCGTGCCAGTACCCAGGTGAAACAGATATCTTCCCTCCATGGAAACTGCTAAACTAGAAGAATACCTCTGCTGTGATAACGAGACCTTGGCTTCACCTTCTAAACCGCTGCAGCACCTTCACCTTAAAAGCTAGGCTGGCAGTCTGTAAACGAGAGCATTTTTTGAAGTATTTTCCCTTCCACTGAATCGTTGTTTTACAAACCCACCTAAACCCGAATGACATTTACTTCAAGGTAAAAGAATAAAAGTTTTTTCTTCCTTCTACAGAGTGAAAAAGTTTCAAAGCAAAACCATCTTCTCCATCTCCAGAAATAAAATGTTACGTGAAAAACTATATAAAAGTGACCAAAAAAAATTTTAAAATTGAAATCTTACATAACTATTTAATTGGTCCATCACAGAAGGACCATCACACCTTCTAAATTGGCACATATTCAGTTTCACATTGGCTATGCCTGTAGTCGGAGACCATTAGATTAATTCTGTCATAAATAATCAGCAATTTTCCTTTGAGAAATCCTTAGACCCAGAAAGCCCTGCGAAGCATAATCCACTAGTCATTTTCCATGTCCAGCTTCACTCGCTGCCAAATTTTTACTACATTAATTTGACCGCCAGCCATGCTGACAACGTCTCAATCTTTTATCTGATTCCTTCAACACGTCGTCTCTAAAAGGTGCAACTGGGAATGTATTCACAGTTTGTTATTCGTCATTTACATGACTTAATTAAACCCGAGCCAAACCATCTTGCTTTGGTAGAGAATACTTTAATTCATACTAACAAAAATTGATGGAGACAACAGAAAGATTATTAAATATTTTGCTGATCTCTTTTTCACACTTACATTCCTTGTGTGTGTTGTTGATGGGAAAGAAACCCATTATTTAGCATAGAAAAACAGCATACAAACATAGAACATCATTCACATTCCTAACATGAGAGTATGAAACTTCTGCTGTATAAGAAACCACTCCTTTTTGACATGCTGAAGTAAACATTTTTATCATCCTCAAATGATTTTTATTTCATTACATGGCGGACGAAAAGTGCTGGGACGGTTTTGGAGCAAACACTCCAGCTAGAAGCTTATCGCATGGAAAATTATGCAGCGGTAAGAAATAAAGCGGATTTATCAAAGTTTCTTGTGCCGTTGGGATCAGGAGGGGGGGGGGGGGGGGGGACGGGTGCACTGCCAGATATGTCAGTGTAAATAAGCAAGACCTAACATCCTGTCACTGAACACACACTACCGTACATTTCCACAATGATACATGACAATCATTTTTTATAATTTCCAGCTTTTATACAAACACTGAGTGGTTTATGTCATGACCTTTTCTTTCCGTGTGCACTATGGGAAATCAACGCTGCCACATTGTACTTGTATGCAAATATCGTGCCACTGATTTGAACCGTCGGAAGCTTCAGGAAACGCGATACTGAGAAGCAGAGAGGGGCAGTGCCTTGGTCTGACGGAGGACCCTGCACTCCAACTCCACAGGGAATGGAAAGGCTTTGTCACCAAAATAAGGGGCAGCAGGAGGAGGTGGAGGAAAGAAGGGGAGAAGGGGGTGAGACGTCAGCAGCGGTGATGCGGGATGGACCACAGGAGCAAAGTTTAGTTCCGTAAGGCATCCCAAAAAGCCGTGGCCAGCTTCTTCCATCCATTTACCTTCAGCTCACGGCAAGAAAGGAGTCCCTCAGTACAGGGGGGGCGGACAGCAGAATAAACATTAAGAGACACAGCAAAGCGTGGCTGACCACAGCGCTAGGGTGGCCGACTTAAATCAGCTAAGCCGGCTTTCTCCCAAAAAGTGCTTTTTGCTTTTCTCAATGCTGAGCTTCTGACCTTCCTGGGTGCAGACAATTTAACCCCAAAAGCAGTTTCCGGATTTGCAGGCCCCTCCCTCCACCCCGTCCGCATGATTTTGACATGTCCGTCCCGTGTCCTGCCTGACCACTCCTGCATTACTTCACAACAACTCAAAACGGCCTCTCGCCGTTTTTACCTTCTCGTTCGTTTTATGCGATATGCATCCACCCGTCTTCCAGAGCTCCTTCTCTGGAAGAGGGTCACGGTGAGCCTGAGCCCTACCCCATGAAGTACAAGGCACAAAGCGGGAATAACCGGAAGGTCCATCAAAGTCCATCAAAGGGTACACACTCACACAGCCAGACAAGCAAGAGGCATATTTAGCAGAGTACCGGCAAACTCGACAGGGGGGAGCTGGCTTTCAAAATGTTTGAGGCTACAATGGTGGCACGGCAATCCCAGTGTCAAACACCAGTTAATTTACTGACACAAAAAGTTTTAATATATTGGGGCTCTTGGAGATGTTGGTGAAGTGCAGCTCTGCGCGATTTTTTGCTCGCTTGAGCATGAAGGAAACGCATCACCGGATGTTCTGCAACCCCTCCCTTGTTTATTCCTCCAAGCCCCACACTTAAGATGCAAATGACTACGGCTTGAACGAGCAAGTGAGGGGTCTCTTCTGCCGGCGGCCAAGCGTTGAATAAGCATTTTTTTTTTTTTATTCTAAAAGGGTCCTTTTGTTCGTTTACTCTTGAGGTGTATGGGGTGGACTGGCAAATCAGCAATGCTGCGTGGATGAAACTTCTTCCGCTGCCATTTTTGGAGACGGTGCAGGATTCAGCCATAGCCTCATCATTTGGCCTTGAATGTGGCATTTCCAGAATGCCAAATATCGGCATTACCTTGGACGCTCAACGTTCACGACGCATCAAACATTAGAGCTCATGCCAATCAGACAGTTTCCTACTATATACAAGTCTCTCCAGAGAAAAGGTCATTCACCAGAGCTCTTCTTGGCTTTCCCACAATAAAACTGCCAGCTATGAGCAAGTGATCGATCCATCCATCCATCCATCCATCAATTTTCCATACTGCTCCTCCAATGTTAGGTTAAACATGTTAATTTTGTTTCCCCATAACTGAACTGCTATTTTATTATGTACAAACATCAGGAAGAGTCCTTATCCTAGATGAAAATGGCCTAATTGGATCTCTTTGCAGTTCTTTAGCTGCGATTTTCAAAATGTCAGCAAGCACCTTGTAGATGCTAATAGTGTAACTGGTCAATAATAACTGGCTACACCTAGCAGGTTTCTACGTCACTGGAATTCTTACCATTCACACCTAAACCATCCACACCTAAATGTGGGGGCTTGATATCCCTGTGATTCAGTTCGTCATTATTGGTATCAGCTTAAACATAGATGGCTGACTACAGTCAGCAGCTAGTGGCAATAGTTTTCCCAGAAGGTTAATCAGACACACCCACCTGCTAAATACCTTATGAATGTTCAGAACGCGGTTAAACGTCAAAGTCAGCTCTCCACATCTGATAAATACGATTTTTGGAATGGCTGCTAAATGCTAACTAAATTGGATTACTTGTTTTTAATGCAGTGGCGATTTAAAAACACAATGGCTTGTGAGTGACATTTAAACGCGTCCGGATAACTCTCCTGCAGAGAGACAAAAAAAAACTTCACGCAGAGTTCGTCTGAAAGCCGCTTTCACAAATCTGTCAAGCGCAGAGCGGGGTGAGAATGAGAGAGCAGGCCTGCGAAAGCTGCCATGAAGTAATAAACGCTCATAAAGGCACCGCTGCGGAGTTGTATGCAGTCCTCAGCTTACAGCTGCTTTGTCAAACGTACTCTGCTACACTGCCGTCTACACTTCCGAACTCCAAGTCATGCTGTTACATGCACTCAGCCACACTGCTACAAAATAATGTACACCGAGTGCCATAGATATGCTGTAATGTTCGCTGAGAAACACTCGATTCGCTCAATCAATCAATAAATCGCTTTATTGAACATTCAGACCCTTAGACACACAGGAATACACCCTCAGACGAACAAAAACACCAGTAACCCTGAGATGCTGCTGCAAGAGGACACAAACCCATTTTACTGACTTACCTCCCACACACACAGCGCTGCTCCCACCAACACGGCACCACGAAGCAGTGTGCACCCCGACACACCTATGTGTTCCACACCAGCACTAACGAGCGACACATATGTACACATTCATAGCACGCAGCCAAATGTCACAGTAAACCAGAGACCCACTTAAACTTCAGTACCCCTTCACCACAAAACACTTAGCAGAAAGTCCACATGGCTACCAAGCTAATTGCTCTGTACCGTAAACAAGCCGAAATAAGCCAGACTGCGACAGATGCAGTTCACACTCACACACTGAACCATAAGCATTAATTTTCCGCTGATTTTAACCAGCTCGGCGTCTCTGTACAGACACAGATAACGCGGAAAAAAATCCCACATGGACGCACACGCAGACAAGCCATACACACACGGGCAGACGCTCGCGCGCACATACGCGAGACAACACAGACATTCACACGCGTGGATCAGCACGCGCACACACGCGCACGGATCGGCACTCATATACAATACACATGGATCAGCACGCGCACGCACATCTTCCCCCTTCACGTTAACACGATCACAGAGACGCCGAAACAAACGTCAGCTCAGATGCACATTAAGCGATAAGCTAACCGACGCGCTTAAAAACGCATGTTTTATTTAGTCAGTCGATACAAATCGCTTGGGGCAGCGCGGTAGCTCAGTGAGTGGGATGGATCTGATTTACGCGTAACTGATCCGAGTTGCCTCACTTGGCCATCTGGATTCTACGGAGTTCTTGTTCTATCTAAAACGAACACGAATCAATCATCAGTTATCTTAAATATGAGTAATTCAATTATATTAAATATAACGTACATTTAACGCAGACCGAAGTAATCACGCACATCCGTATTGTGCTATATGATCCAGTAGTACGATTATGTAACTGATGTTAGAAATACAGCTGACAGACCTGCAGCTGGTGATTTCCTGTGCATACACACATATACACAGAGATACATCCCGTCCCCCATCAACGTGGACAGGCACATGTAACAGTGACCATTTAGGACCAGCGCCATACCATTGCCCGCTGCCGCTGCTTCTTGGCTTTCCGGACGTTGCTGATGAAGCGCCGGCCCATTTTCTTGGCATACCACACGGACACGAACATCCTGGAGCAGCCGGTAAGCTCGCACGGCTCGGCACGGCGCACCTCTTAAGAAATACCGGTGGGATCGTGAGAGGAGAGGGAGATGTGGGCGCTGACGGGGGCGTCTCCGTTTAAAAATGTGACAAAAAGAGGAATAACACATAACATTTCAACATAAGTATGCTGACTACTGGCGCTTGAAACCCATTAACTAATAATTAAATCGTGTGTAAAGAAATGCATCGTGACGTACCATATACTACAGAAGTTGCTTCACTTAAGCACATTCTAAGGACTTCCAGCCTAAATATTTTCTATATATCCAAAAATGGCAATATAAATACAGAAACCCCTAAAACGGCTGAGAGTTGGGCACATACGGAGTTGAGCAGTTCGTTTAACGTGTTTTTTCTTTTCATTTACAGGCATGACGCCAGAAAAAGCCCATACATAACGCCATACGTAACGCCAGTAAAATCCCGAAGCGCTTAAGGACCGGAGAAGGTCTAACATCGCAAGGCGATGTAAAACCAAGGCATTCCTACTAATATACACTACACAAACCTACTGATATAAGGTTATAGGTAATAACAACACTCTGATATTCTACCTTAAATAACAGGTCTTCCTGGGGAGAAGCGGACGTCTCCCGATATTTTTTCTTGCCTCCCTGTCGAGAAGGTTGAGCAAAAGGCACCAAAACCGTTCTTTTATCTTCTCTAATTTCCTCTCTCTTTGTGGTTTAAGTGCGCGTCTGAAATCTGGCTTCCCAATTTTCTTCCATCACTAAGTAATGACCCCCATATGGGTGATCCGCTGTTGTGAACAGCGATGATGTTCGTATTCTCTTCCTCTTCTGAGACGCTCTTTCGAGCTGTTTTCTATCCGCCAGTTAGGTTCGCTCCTCACACTCGATATTGTTCGCTCGCTCGCTCTCTCTCTCTCTCTCTCCCTCCCTCCCTCCCTCCCTCTCTCTCTCTCACACACACACACTTTATCTCTCTGCTTGACTGTGCCAGGTGTAAACTGCGTTTACACACATCACTGAAAATAATAGGTTTTGACACTCACAGATGGGGAGGACAGGGAAGCGGTCGGGCTGTTACTAGCCATCTTCAATTATGGGGGATGTGGGCGTAGGTGGGCGTGGTACGAGGAACCGGTTAAGATATAGGGGCTCAAGACCAGGATCCACTTCCCTCAACCTTATTTTGTAATACTACTTGCCGCCAAGAGCGCAAAACGGGTCATGAGGCTGAGAACTCTGATATAATGCTTGGATGTAATATACGACTGCATTGCAACAAGAACATGGTTTATTGCCTTATTAGTTACTGTGATTACTAGTGGGCTCAATCACTGAAATGACCTTCAACGTCGGTGCCATTGGGTTGGGCCGCACACGAAAACACTCCTGCGTAATGTATCAGTACGCAGTCAAACAAATCCGTCGCAAGAGCAGCGTCTCCTACTCCTAATTCATATGCAAGCCGGGACGCCGCCGCAAGGTGGACGTGGCGCCGCCAGGAATTTAAAAATTTGGCCATGGATGAAAATCGCGGTTGCGTCTTGCACCTAAATGGTCCGCGGGGACGCGCGTGCGTGCGCCCCGTCACTCTACCAGAAGGCTCGGTGCGGAAAACGGCAATGAACGTCCGATCCGGGGTGAAAAGGCTACCTCACTCCTACTAACTCCCCCCCCCCCCCAAAAAAAATCAGCATATGTGGATATTTAGATAAATGATGCATAGATTCACGTGCATGTACAAGAGTTATTTTTCTCCATTATGAGAAGCAGTTTTTGAAAGTCCTGGGCACCTATGAATACAAGTGTTTCAGCACTGGTAGGAACGAAATCAATAAATCACAGACACGCGCACATGGTACTCCCACGATATAAGGACATGTCCCCATCTCTCCCAGCTAGCCCTACAATGACCATGTTCTTTGTGTGTTGTTCAGACATTCCCACCCCCCATCAAAAGCTGCACCAGCCTTTAACTCACACACATCACCGAAAATGCAAATTTCTCACCCAAATGCTGATTTTATCAACTAGGTAAAAAACTACAAACTGCCCTCAGCATGATAGGAGACCCCGTAGAACACACCCGTACACACAGATTTGGTACATAACCCCTGATTTTCCAAGTGATCTCGCACACATGGCCCAGTGCAGTGCACGTTCGCCCTGACACAGGAGTGCAGTTACATAACACAGTGGAGGCTTGGCCTGGCTCTCATTTCAGTGATTAATACTCCTCTGCCTCCCCACGTCTTTTTCTGCTCGTCTTTCAGCGGCTTTTCAACTCTGCCTCAAAATTCAAATGCAGCAAGCTTTATTGGCGTGACATTTAAAACACTGCCAAGGCATTCAAATTAATGTATAAGGAAAACAATGTATATCGATATGATTTAAAAAATCAGAAAAGGTAAGGTGTAAAAGTGAAGTAACAGTAAAGAAATGGGCATATAGGTCAGCTATCTGTGTGCCTGTTATTACTGTCCACGGGGGGGGGGGGGGGGGGGGGGGGGGGGGGGGGGGGGGGGGGGGGGGGGGGGGGGGGGGGGGGGGGGGGGGG
>JAODKC010000044.1:30391769-30424380 GCA_026777985.1 Mormyrops attenuatus | reverse complement strand
ATATATAAATAAACATATATATATATGTTGAATATGACCACTGTTAAAAACATCATAGGTATAAAAAGATAAGAATTATTAATTAGAAATCCAGTATAATGAATATCCGTGGTGATAGTCACATCACAGGGCACCGCGGGGGCCTGCGATGGCGTCGTACGGCACAGCCAGACCGATGTTGTAGTTGTAACCGGCGTTCTCTGTGTAGTCAGAGCGACAGATGGGCAGCACGTGGTCCGGCACGGCGGTGTCCTCCGAGAAGTCGTAAAGGTAGACCACACCCCTGTGCCTGCAATCAGGCCAAACCGAAAGGCAAACATTCAATTTGGCAACCATCATCTACCACAGGTTTACTTATTTGAACAGCTGCACTGGCCGCAAATCAAGTCTTGGCAAATACTTCCGTTTTTGGGAACCTCTTCGAATTGTAGACACTCAACATTAAGAAGAAGAGCAGAGATACCAAACATGTATGTAGCAGAATTTTCTCTTAGTGCTCTTAAATGTTGCAGGTTTTTGGTTCAAGTCCAGAGTATAAACCAAAACACAGAACTTTGATTAATTTAAGGTAAGATAAAGGAATTAAACATGCAAGGACCAGGATAGGCATGGTGAGTCAAAGTAAGGCAATGAGTCAAAGCAACCATAGCTGTAAAGAAAACAACTGCAGAAGCTGCTATTCTTAGAGGCATCCATGTATCCTAGTGAGAGTCATGGTACAGGGCTGACCACTGCCTTTGCCATGCTATACGCTACATGATGTCCATTTGTCCTAGAATGTGTCTCCTGAGTAACTTTTAAATCATTTATAATTAAATATTTAGAGTTTTAATCAAAGAGGTCACTCCATATGAATGAAACTTTCCAGCTACCGTATACAAGAAAGTTAGTAGCATGAGCTAACAAGCAGTTCAGAAACACAGCAAACATAGCGGGCGGGTCAGTAACCTGCGGTGGGCGGTCAGGTCATCATCAGTGATGCAGGCCCCTCGAGGTGTCTTCTCCTCAGGGATGTTGGCCGTCACCAGCCGACTGGTGCCGAACCTGACATGCCTCACGGGGTGCCTGCAGACAGACAGGGGCCGTGGGTGGGGGCGCAGAGACCAGGACCACAGACTGAGAATGTGCCGGTTGGTTACAGGTTCTCACACAGAAAGGCGACAGGCACCCTGCCTTCTGGGTCTGATACAACACATACAGGCTTCATGAACATCACATGAAGGTTACTGGGCTACAGCCTGAACAGGAAGGGTTTGATTTAGCTGTGTTTAAGAGATCTGCGACCATCTGGTTCAAGTTATTGACATGTTAAATCTTTCTATATTTTTTTACAGGGTTAATTGCAGCCAGTTTTGTTGCTGTGATGTGATGTGTAAAAAATAACCAATACCATAACATAATGATAGTGAATTTCCTCTAATTAATTAACCAGTTAATTACTAATAGCTTGGCTGACCTAACCTGTTGTGCATCTCCCACAATTTTGTTCTCATCCTCATTTCCCAGACGCAGACCAGGCCTTCTCCACCACCGCTGACAATCTTCCAGTCGTCCGCCTGGATGACGGTCACACCCAGCTGGTGAGCGTACAGCGACGCAACCGAGGAGCCACAGCGCAGGTCGAAGACGCGGACCCTGGAGAACCCAACCGTGTGAGGGGGTATGGTGAGTGCAGTGCCATGGAGGGTTTAGCTGGGGGGAGGGGACGGTCAGCAGGTACCCGGAGGACATCAACTCAGCACCTCAAAGATCTCATTGCTTGAGTCATCTTTATACGACTTGAGATATATGTCAGGGGCTGTGTGGGCGGACGGAGCGGCTAATCTCCAGTGTCAATAAAGCGGGGCTCCAAACCAAGGACGCCGGCTAAACGAGCCACAAGTGGCTCGATGGATTTGCCTCCCATCTGCTCTCATGAATTTTTATTGGACAGCCATGACGCCAGAAAATGACTTCAAGCAAAGAGCCTTCCAAAGTTCATTACCGAAACCTAATCTCATTTGTGGCACTAAGATTTAATTTCTGCTTTAAGAAATTAAGCGAACGCTGGGCTTCCCAAGTGCCCCGGGGGGTGGTGATTCCTAAGGACTGCACACTTTGTGAAAGGACAGCAGGGGGTGGGGGGGGTTAAAAGTTATTAGTCTCGCCACCATAAATCTAACGCTGCGACGAAACCCGATTTCCACCGACATGACGGTAAACAACCCACTTCTCATTAATCAAGATAACGATTCTCCCGCACAGGACGGTGACAGGCAGCCCCGAGAGGCTTCTTCTTTTCAAAGGGTAGCTATAGTCGAAGACAGTTTTCCGACAGAAAAAAACCCCCCACAGGCCATCGGCAGCGAGTCTTTTGTCTCTCATGATCGTGGGGCTCATTTGCGTCCCTTTTCCCTCCTTGTTGAGACAGTGCCCATGTGGCTTCACACAGAGCTCCCTAACAGCCACCCCTATTGGAGCTGCCATGCGCAGTCAGGAAGCGAAAAAGCAGACCGACATAACGGCAAACCGCAAATTGGCCCTGGCCTTTGGCCATTCCGACTCAAGGCCATGGCGACTCAGGCCCATTCTCCTCATCTTCCTTTGTTTCTCGTCTAAGAGCCGTTCCAAATGGCCAAGGCTAACCTGGCTTCGAAGTCCGTAATCAGTAAAATGGACAAAGGGGGCGGGAATTGGGGGCTTTCGTGCTTAATCCGCCTGATCAGGGAAGGTGGACGATCACTAAAAGCTGCCCCCATTTCAGGGCGATGCAGGGTCTCCCAGCTTTGGCTCCCCAATATATTTGGGGGGAGGTGGCTTGTCCTCCACGGCAGGCCAAGCGAGCGTCTCTGCCAAACGCCATCCTGCCTCCTGTCACTAGCACCGGGGGGGGGGGGCCTCTTTTCTTCGGCCTGCAGATGTGAGAGAGCATGAGGAGCTCGAAGGCAGAGCTGCTGGACAGAGATCGCCTCGCTTTTCTGTTCCAGCCGTACCTCGTCTCCTCCGTAGGTAATGAACGGGGAGAAAAAAAACCATTATGAAAGAAAAAAAAAGAAACAAAACAGAAACACTTTCAGCAATGAGTTTTCAATCCGCCTGAGCGCCACTTGGATTCTGCGCTCCGGCAAATTTATTTATTTATTTTCCTTTTTTCTCCATTTTTTGCTCAAGACCAATTTTCTGCTCTTTTGTTCCTCCCCCCCCCCCGCCGTGGCCGAAGGGTTCGATTCACCGTTTTTTTTTCTGCGTGGAAACCCAGGTTAAACCCAGGTCCCCCAATTTTTGTGGACGTTTCCCCTTTTCCTCTTCCTGCGATTTAAAGGTGTCTGCATCCCCATCTGGGTGGGGAGAGCGGGAAGCAGCCTCCTGGGCTGTATGAAAGCGAGAGCAAGGGGCCGGGGGCTGTATTGCTAGACATTAGCAGCTACAGAAACATAACAGCCGGTTTGTCCCAGTACCTCTGGTCCGTGTTCCCACACACTAGTAGATGGTCAGGAGCGTCCCTC
Organism: Mormyrops attenuatus; assembly: GCA_026777985.1. Lineage (NCBI taxonomy): Eukaryota > Metazoa > Chordata > Actinopteri > Osteoglossiformes > Mormyridae > Mormyrops > Mormyrops attenuatus. Next base: position 30,420,895 of record JAODKC010000044.1, on the reverse strand, counting down.
AGGTTGATGCAGGTAAAGTCACCCACGGCGTTACCCACCGTCACTTCTGATTGGCCCGTCAGTAAGCTGTACACCTGGATCTGGGAGAAGGAGCAACCGTTCAAATTTGTGGCGACAGATATGAACAAAATCTCCGAAAGCGCACCAGCTGCTGCAGACTGAAGTCACATCACATACCGAAGGTCATTTTAAAGCTCTTATGTAACATATACTAAGCACCCCCCCGTAATTTCAAATCTCCCGGAAACCCTTGAACCAAATGCATACAAGACCCCTGATTAGATGTGCAGGCTGGCACACTGTCCAGCTAGACTCATGCCACCTGAAAGCAAAAAATAAAGAAGAGTTGTCCGATTCTACAGCCGGAGGGTGGGGGCATAACACAGTAGATCATACAGAAAGACCATCATCTTAATGACTGGAAGGTTCTGGCGCTTAGGAGACAAATTTAATCAGCAGGCCTCTCCCTTGTCAGCAATGTCATAACAGTACAAACACAAACTGGTAGATGATGCTCAGCCGGTTTTATGGCCGTTTTCATTCAAAGCGGAACACTCAGCCTGCTGTGATCTGGACAGATACGTCTGAATTTGCACCAGGAGTTTCTTCCGGATGGATTCCGAGCTTCATATGTATGAAAATAAATTCTCTTTGTTTTTACACAGTTCAAAAAAACAACAATGGAGAACAGGAGAATAGGATAGCAAAAAAAAGGATGCAACCCAAATTATTAGCGAATGGCGAAAAAACGAGCACGCAAAGGAAGGGGATGGGGGCCGCCATTGGGCATGATGTCAGTCTTGAGACGGTGCCAGCTGTTTGTGTGTCACATTTGGAGCGGTTTGATGTAACCGTGTGCTGCACCACGGCAAGCCAAATACCCCACAGGACTTCAAAATGGCTGCATTGATGGGGTGAGCCAATCCAGGATGGGGATGCTTCCTGCTCTTACTGTAAATCCTGACTGCCTAACCAAACAAAATGTCGATCTGATGCACTCATTAAGCCAAAAAATATTTAATAAAATACAAATAAACATATTTAAAAGTGTGGGACAGTTTCAGGGAACAAAAGTTTGTTAGTGAATGGATTCAATTCATGTACATATGTGGGCAATTTAAAAATTCATGTATCCATGTTCCAGTCGCTTCTCCCAGTCAGGGTTACAGGGGGCTTGAAGCCTATCCCAGGCAACACAAGGCACATGGCAGGCGTACACCCTGTATTGAGTGTCAGTCTTTCACAGGGCCAACACTCTTACAAAAAATGCTAGTTACACATACACAGAGGAGAGATGAGATTCAAAGCCCCAACCCCAGAGGTGTGAGCCACCATGCTGCCCCGCAAGTCTCTGCACAAGCACAGCACAACTCTTCAAGCTCAAAGGAACTTCTGCACTAGACTAACGGGGTCCTCGTTCCAGTACAGAAGTAGCGGAGGACTTCACAGACAAGGTGCTATACCGTTATCAATCTGTTACGGCAGCGATATGAATGTAAAACTGGGTTCAATCTTCATGTTCACACAAGGAACCAGCAGCACCAAATCTTCCAAATAAACCACCGCAGCTAGCGAGATTGTGCTGAGTGATCTCCAAGAGTGCCACGTCACCTCTTTCCATTTTCATCTCACTTTTTAATTACACCCAAGTCTTATGCAAATATGTCATCTGCTACTTTGCAGTTATACATATAAACATGTATTCATTTGACACATTGGTCACTATACTACTACACTGCTAACTGAACACTAATTTTGGTTATTTATAATTATTGCTTAATGTTTTGTCTCTTTATACGCATGTCCCCTGTCACCACAGTCTTGGACTTAGGAAAACAAGCATTTCATCACACACTGTGCTAAGTACAACTGTGTATGTTAAAACTCTGTAAAATCTAGTCTGGTAACCCGTGTGTGTCCGTTTGCTGACCAGCTGGTCATCCATCCGTCCCCGAAAACAGTTCATCCATAAAGATAACTCACACCGCTCTCTCTGCACAAAGAAGTACTTCTTGGAGATGGCTCTTATTACCTTAACACGTTTTAATGAGGCATATGGCGTCTCGTTAAACGTGCTGAAAAACACACTCGGCTGCGCGTCAGCCCCGCCCGAGCCTGGCTGCTAATTTTCGCTTCACCTCGCGGCGCACGAACGTTGTTAAAAAATGCTCAGGAACCCGCAGTCGAGAAGCGCAGCTCCATCGATCCGACATGAATTCATCTCTAGCATTAATTAGATGGGTGTGGGGGTGTGTGTGTGTGTGGGGGGGGGAGGGGGGTAGGTAATGATCTGGCATAACAAGGAGAGACATGGCAGAATCTGGATGAGAACTTAAAATACTGACTGCCTACACAATGCACAAGGACATATATAATATTGATTTTTTTGGGACTGCCACTCATGAGTATTTTTCTATCGATTATTCAGTCAACTATTTTACCAATTGGTCAATTAATCTGAACAATTACATTTCTTCCAGAAAATCAAATAGACCATTTAATTTAATTTTATTTTGACAACAACAAACTATATGTTATTGCAGGGCTTTAATGTACACCAGCTTTCCAGCACTATATGGACATTATTTTCGCCTACAATTCAATAAGCTAATTTTGTAGCATGCAAAAATTTACGAGATGCGTATCGTGATACCTAAAAGTTAGTAATTTCTATAAATTCAGCATATCCTTATAGTTATTAAATTTGGTTAGCGGAGCGCCACATGCTACTGTTTTGATAAATCATGGAAGCGATAAGCACTAAATGGGCAGTGAAGAAAGGGGCAACTCAGCAGCCACATCATCTTTTGAAAGAGGAGATATTGTGGATAAACAAGGTAAAAAGATGTTGGTGGTGTGTTTTTTGTAAATATAGTTTTCATTTTTATTTTACTTCAAATTATTTTCTTTTATTTAAGTGTCCATTTTCGTTTCAGTTTTAGTGTACGATAATAACACTGGTCCCAACCATGAGAGACATTAGGTCTGAGCTATAGCCCCAAGTATTTTAGCCCCGATGACAATCTTCCATCAAAAACAAAAAACAAAACACACAGGTCACTCACCAGCAGACAGATGGATCAGTAAAAGAGTTCAGAGTGTCTATGTAAATCTTACTGGGATACTTATCATTAACATAAGCATAAAAATACACCTAACTCACAGCTCATACCAGCAACCAGCTTTCAAAATGTTTACTCTTCCATGAAATGACACTAAAATCTCACTTAATTAGTACTTTAGATTCAGCCGGACAGTCAATGGTAACCAATTATTTCAACAGTTTTCACACCTATCACACTCATATCTAAAGTGGTAATTGTGTCAGCGGTGTGTGTGTCAACACATTAATTAGTCAAAACAGCAATAATATGAAACACACACCCAAAGACATGAAAATGACAGCCACCCCCCCAGGCTTTGAACCCATAACCTTCTGCTCACGATTCAGATTTGCGAGTCAACTGGTAGACGATGCAGGGCACTTGTGTTAAAAGCAGGATTTTCAGCAGACAATAAGAGCGAGAGAAGGCTCACTTCAGACGCGAACAACAGCATCTGGCAGCATGACATTTTACCCGGAGAACAAAAATAACAACAAAAGCCTGGGAGGACGCGAAGCCAATAAGGCCGCATCACCAAAGTACCATTTAACGGCACAGACGCCATCTGGGGCCTCTCATCTCACCACCAGGGCGGCGTCACCTTTACGTTCACTTGAAAGGAATGCCCGCCTCAGGATGTGAGGTTCGGGAATGACGTCTCTTTGTGGGACAGACAGCACAGGATCAACTCTGACAATAGAGTGCTTTGGTCCTCTGTATGCTTCCAAAAGGGTCTGTGGACCCCCACATTTACGACAAGGGTGAAAGATGTAATCGTGATTAAATCTGCATTAATGGGATGGCAGTAATAAGGTTTTGGATGCAGAAAGAGCTATATAAAGCTTTCGGGATGATTAAATGCAGCATCGTTTGGGAGAGCGCTAAAAGGCGAACAAACAGCCACTTAGGGAATGTAAGAATGGACCACTGCTGGGGTAATCATGTGCGATGTCCAGAGGGAGCAGCTATTCCTGTGCCTAGTCCCCATTCCCTAGTGTCCCGCAATCCTCTGGGATCAGGGCGCACAGCACACTGCAAGGCTCCAGACTAACTTTTGTGGTACCATTCGCGCTACCAACTTTCTCAGTTGGTTGCACCACCACAGTTGCACTCCGTTTAATTTCCTGGTGCAGCGTGATATTAATCAATGACCTTGCATGCTGATGAATAGCTGTCCTAATCTACCGTTTTTGTATTTATGAAAAATTGACAGAGACTCAAGACTTGATGCAGTAACTGTATTTGCAATCTGATCACTAGCTTTCAACGTAACTGTCATCATCACTCGTGTCTTGGGAGCTCTCTTTGGCTCTCCCTCTCCATCAGCCTCCTCCCTTTTCTTTAATAATCAGCTATAAACCGCTTCCTTTTAGGAACATATAAACACCACAACTAAAGGGATTGTTTGCGGGTTTCATCATCAGTGCGTGTAAACATACATACTCCCGTACTATTAACTAAACACACTAAGCCAGGGTAGAAGAAGGGAAAAAAATCACAATCCTTTAACGCAGTACCCGTGCTGGAGCAAAACATCCTAATGATTACCATTCACTCGCACAGACCACGTGAAATTTTAACTCATACACTCTCAATAAATGGATGCATTTTGGCTACAGTCTGGAGGCCAGCAGCTCCAGCCCAGCAGGGGCAGCGTGACCACTGCCGTCCAACCTACCTTGTTGCCCCCGTCGCTCACGGCCCAGCCGTGCCTCTTCACGCCCAGAGCCACGTGTGATGGGGTCACATCCAGGCAGGTGATGGGGTGCCCATAGACTGAGTGGAGCAGTCTGGGCTCCCGCTCCGGTCCTAGCAGGTACACGCTCTCCCCGGCGGCCGCCACGGCCAGGGGGGCCTCCCGCCGCTTGGGAACAAGCAGGAGAGACTCTACCTGCACCCAGAGGAGATGCACAAGGAGAAACAATGGAGTCATTTGAGAGACCCTCTCTCCCCATTGGGTAGAAAGCCCAGAATAGAATTGTGGGTAAACATATACAATGACCGTGAGGCAGAAGACACAGAATCAACAGTCCATAATGATCTCAAAGGAACAGATTAAGACTCACACATAATCCACACACACTACTCCAGCATTCAACACTCGGCCAGCTTGCGGTTTGGTTATCACCCCAGTTAAAGGTAAGTTACAGCTAAAGTCTGGGTCTAGGTTATTATGGTCTGAAACCATGATAGAGACTAATGGTAGAATTGGGAGGCTGGTGCTGGACTCACAGGTTTCGGAAGCTCGGCCTCATACAGCGTTGTCCAGTAGCCTCCATCCAGCGGTCCATCCACACGTACCTGTGGGCCAGAGGCGGTCGCCACAGCGGCCCCCTCCGAACCCAAGGCCACGTTCTGAACTTTCTGGAGGTGTTGATAAAGATGGACGGGCTCCTGACCAGTCTCTGTGCTCCACACGTTCACGAGGCCTTGAACACAGATGGAGAAACATCGTCAAAACCTCACCGTCATTTGGACAGGTGGGGCGAGGTAGGGTGAGGTGGACTGGGGCAAACCCAGTAAAACTAGAAAAAACAAATTTGAAGAATTGCTATTCCCGTACACCGGGCTTAACCTTTGAATGACAGCGGAGCAGTTTATGTTGTACAACAATGGCCAGTATGATGCACTGACCAGGGGGCAAGGGCGGGTGAAGAGGTGTTGGGGGTAAGGACTATTTTTTCCCCCAGATGCAATCAGAACACGTGAAGGACAGGCTAAAATTAAGGCGAGACATGACAATACAGAGTTTATTCGTGTAAATTAACCAGCCCCTCCGCAAAACCACTAATGTTCCATGGCCTGTAAAGTTCCACCTTTCTGTAAAGTAAATTTAAAATATTATCCTTTAAAATATACATTAAACCCAGTCAAAACCATAAATATATTAATATTCCAACAATTGAATACAATATTGTGAAGATGATTTGAAATGCACATCATATTAAGCAAAGCTTGAAAAATCCTGGAGGGAATTAATTAAACGCTATCATTAGGCATCTCAAAGAGCCTATGCCGAACATCATTGCGTAAACAAGCCTTTGCACACAAAACATGTGATTCTTAAACTATTCTACAGAGACGGCAAACAGCTGGAGTCGGACGGAGGGGTGACAAGAGAAAACGCACATTCTGGGTGGGGGAGTCTGCTCTCCTGTGAACCATGTACATTTCACTTGCCGCCCCATTTTGCTGGACACATCATGATCTGATGCCCCCAGTGGCCATATTTAAACCTTGCAACACCAACACTGATACCACATTTAATACCAGAAAGCTATGCCCTTTTACATCCTGTAACGCACAGATGATGTAACAATGTTCTAGACTGAACAAAAGGGATACTACCATTCATTAAGGCAGGAAAAACAGCAAAATAGAGATGTCAGTTATTGTTTGATGCAAACATCACAATTAATGTGTTGGCAGGGAATGTTAAAGAAAGTGACATCTCAGAAACTCTCACCATCCCTCTGGGCTTCGCTTTTGTAGCTCAAGGTACATACCTCTCTCACAGTCAGGCTAAATTTGAAATTTTTCATTTGATAGCCATTGTTTGTTAATGCCTTTCATCTCCCAGGCGACCACCTGATTAAATATAAGATAAATGAGAGAGGTTTCGGTGAAGGCGTACCGAAGGTTCGGTGACACGTGTCCGGCCCAGATTCTGCGGCGCATAAACAAAATTTCAAAACACGTTAACTGTTAAACCCAGCCGAACGTGATTAAACGACTCGTGATAAATTGTCTTGACAGAATCCAGGGCCGGTTATAATTTGGCACACCGGGCCTGCCGTTCCATATGGTTGGGGCTCAGCTTTTTGCCAGAGCATTAGTTTGAAAATTCGAGATTAATTATTGGGCAGGACTCCCAAAGCGCGCCTTCATTTCCGCCAAGGCCAACGAGGAGAACCGCCCATCCGGAGCGGAGCCACGGACGGTTAGAGGAAGCCGAGTCGTACCATCACTCCTAAAAAGATAAATCACGAAACAAGGTGGATCCAGAGTGATGATCAACGGATCAGGCCAAGTCGGGTCCCTGCCATAGCAGCAGGGGGTTACAGGCAGCTGATCGACACGTTATGTGATAACGAAACACTGTCTTTCCATTCCTGAGAAGGTGTTTTGTCTCCTGACTCTAGATGACTTCTACTGGATGGGATCCACGAAATGCACATAGAGAGGGTTAGCTATCCTGCCATCTGATACACGCCAATGAGGTGAAGAAGAAGTTACCAAACCCAAACGACGACTAACATCTTTGCTAAAGGCAGTTTAACACCTGCCTGACGCAGGTCATCACCCTCGTGGTCCTTAGCAGAGGGTCCATTTCCAGCAGAGGGGTACTATAGACAACAAGTGTGAAGAAAGAAAGAAAGAAAGAAAGAAAGAAAGAACTCCCTCACCATCTTTGTAAGCGGCCACCGCCACGACCTCGTTGACTTTCACCTGGCTGACGTGCGAAAATGGGCCGTCCCTGGATATCACATGACTGGGCCGCAGGTATGAGGTCCGGGAATCCCAGTGGAGGGTGTCCCATAGCCTGATGTCCCCGGAGGTGTACCTGCACATTGCAAGGGGACATGGGCGTGTCACTGAGGTCTAAACACATCCACCGCCCTTGTTCCTGCTGATGTGTTCAGAGTCTCCATAATTACCATCTGTAGGTGCAGAGATCATCATGAGCTATGCTAGCTGGTGCAAATGACTGTCACACTTGTATTAAATTAATTAAATCAATTTTAAATTTGACACAATTAAAATGTGGTTGTGACAACATCATTTTTACAGTACTTTTTTTTAAAGGAATGGTTACCTGTATGTTTCCTCTGGTCACATACGTTCTTTTGTTTTGAACAAAACCATCAGACAAAATTTTGGGTACGTAAGACCCCAGGGCCATTGGAGGGGGGGGGAGAAAAGAAAACCACGGCTGAATGGTGCCGAGAATGAGTTCATTCTTTGCTCCCGAGAAGGAGCCGGGCTCATTTCAGACACAAAGGCATGACAACCCAATCCTGTCGCGCCACACGCGGGGCCCACTCCAGGCGGCTGCCAATCCGGCGACACGGGAGAAACTCGCACGACGCCGACAAATTTACATAGTAAACAAGCTGATGCTACATTCAGCCGAACAAAGCGGGCACGCCAATTTTCCTCGCCATGCCAAGCATTAAAAAGGTGAGGTAATTCATTTGGTCCATTTTGTGTATCCTTTTGTGTTTTCAAGTGTTTGTCTTGTCTTTGTGTGTGTGTGTGTGTGTGTGTGTGTGGACGCCCATGTGCATTCGGGCTCCACGCATTCGGTATCCCTCTCCGGAAAAGGGGCTGGCGGCCGAGTCCCCCGTGGCTGCACCCCATGCCCCCCCCCAGCTGCCTCGGGCACAGAGAGAGACGCCTCGCTGGACTGGACTCAAGCACGGCATAGGCTGGGTTGCTGGAAGCAGGGCGCAGCTGCTGCTGGCGGAAACCTTCACCTAGCAGCTCCCCATCCTCGCTCCACCACCCCCCTCCTCATCGTTTTAACCGCTGTGTCCCTTAAAAGGGCCTCAATCCCCACCCCCCCCGACATCTCAAGAGAGCCAAAAAAACACAGTGCCTAAGTTTACAAACACAGATCAGATGGCCACCAGGATGTAAAGGGGGGCCCTGGTTAACAAATACCCCACCCCATTTTACATTTCATATACAGGATACAGCCTACAAACACCCGAACGACTGCCAATGCCGTTTCTGAGTTATAGTTATACTTAGCTTAGACCAGTCCCTAACTACATAAACACCAGACTTTCTCGCTCCATGCTGTTAGGAATTACGTAAGTTCTACTAAATAAACTTCAGAAGCCAATAGAGGGTGTCAGACACCAACAGCTACAGAAAAAAAATGAGACCACTAAGAGACATTTTTTAAAAATCAGCATTCTTAAATCTTGGTTTAATCCTGGTTCTGCTGGCAGAAGGCTACACTGCGAGCCAGGCTGCTTCCAGGCCCAAAGTTTCTAAGACAGCAGTACATAAGAACTAGGTGAATCAGGAGACACTGGGAATTACCAGAAACTAGCCAGGTAGAGGGCAGAAGTAACTTTCTAATGCCAGAGATGACCGTCATCTTATCCAACAGTGCCTCACAAAACGGAGGATGACCTCAAGTGGAAGTCCAAAGGAATGGGAAACATTAAGTGCAAGTGTGAAGTGCACTGCTAGGACAGTTCATATCAGGCTCCTAGAAGCAGGACTGTCCCATAAAACATCGAAGAAGTTAATGAGAAACAGAGAAGAACCAGGCTGCAGCTTGCAAAAAAATGTGTATTTTACACGGCACATACCCATAAATTGAGAAATGAGTAAAACTAAAAATGTTGCTGTGGTCTCTTCATTTTTTCCAGAGCTGTAACTAATATTATCGTGTGTATAATGGCGGAGCGCACGGGTGCAGCGGCTTGGTGCTCTTCATTCCTTTTAAATTTTGTTGCTGTGGAAACAACAATGACAATAAAGCATCTAACGTCTGATGGTCATTTTGCTAACAAAGAATGCACACCTATGACCATGTAAGAAAACATGCATACATGCCCTGTGATTGACTGCTCTCCCATCTGCAACGTTTCCAGCCTTCACACCCCGTGCTCCCAGAATTATGTCTAGGTGACTGGCAGCACAGCTAGGAAAGCAGCTAATGAAGATGGAGCAATGGCAGAATGGTGGCATGCATGCATCATCCACTAATAATTTTATCCTCTCTCCAAATCTGTATGTAACACGGGGCCTCAAAAGGGCGGTTCTCAAGAGACAAAGACCCCTTAGAAAATCCCTAAATCAACAGAATAAGGTGTCTGCACCCATCACCAGACTGAGCGGTCAGACAGGATCAGAATGTGTCCCCTTACCCAGCGATGACCAGGTCATCACAGGAGCTCACGTCACACAGGACTCTGCCCAGCTCATATTGAAGGCTACTGATGGTTCCGATGCGATTCTGTCGATCAGAAAGATTGACATAATTTAGGCCCGGACATGTCTTGACCCAGTATTTTTCTGTAACTTTCGACGGGTCTGGGCTATTGTACCTTCCAGTTGTAGCGCAAAGTGTCTTCAGCGTTCTTGCAGTCGCGCAAAGTGCTCTTCCAGCAGGGGGAGTCATTAACACCAGCCCCACTGTGATACCCTGCTTTCAAACACAACCTGTACCAAAGGACCTCATCTTCAGCTAGGACCTTCCACGTTTTGCTTACCTATAACAGCAACAATAGGGTGACAGAGCTATTGACGATTTAAAAATAATTACTATATGTAACCAGGGTGGCCAACTTTGGTCTGCTGGCTGGCATGACATTTTCCAATTTGAGAAAAGTCTGCACACACATGCACTAAGTTGACTCTCACCCTCTAGAATGTTGCTACACCACTGAAGACATTTTTCTCTGAAATATTTTTGGATTTGGATAATATTTAGGGTATGCTCAAGTCATTTGCATTTTATAATGTATGAAAATCTCATTTTCGGTTACTTTTTTTTTTAGTACTCTTTGACAGAGATGTTCATGTCCTGGAGAAAAAGCTGATGTTTCAGCGCTTCAAAAACCAGCATCTGAAGATCCACCAAAACGACAACAGTTGACATCAGCAAGATCAATAAAATGCAGTTACATGACTTTGTGACAGTGAATTCAAAGACGTTTTTTGACCTGTTGTCAATTCCAGACTCATTTCTTCAAAGTGACCCTGAGACTCAGATAACCAACAACGACTACAGTATTTGAAGGCTGAGGAAACTGTACGGGCCCTGCGGGTGACAAATGGCACTGCAGAGAGAGGCATAGCTATGATACAGTAATACAGTGGTTTACTGACAAATAGTGAAGAACAAACGCAGTTTGTTTTACAAGTTGTCGCTGAGCATCGAAAGCTTTTCCCTGACAGTAACAAGATGACTGTACTTCATGGACTTTCTACATCTACGAATCAACCGTCAACCCTTGCATGAATGACGATTATGACGTCGATTACTTCAGTTAACACTGGTTAATACTACCTCAGATTTCTGGTTTTTACCTGAATAGAAAAGTAGCCTGGCTTGTAATAAGTTGCACAATGTAGCGATGATGTTACAGAACAGTTGTTCGTTAGTGACGTTAGAATTTACCGCTTAATGCCTATCATTGCCTACTAATCGGGTTTTCGAGAAAAACTGAATATTTCAGAATGCTTGAGCACACCCTAAATGTCAACTAAACTCAATAAATTTTTGCAGATTTCTTTTTTTTTCAGTGGAGACTTGATTGAGAGGGTGAGAGGTTGAAAAATCCAAGGCTGAAAAATAAGGGTCACCCTAACATGCACATGCATTTACATGTGTGTAACAGTTTTATTACCTTGTAAACAGTCTGTAGGGTTTGAAAACTGCCCCAAAGCTTTTGATGTAACTAATTTTAGATGTATAATGGAATAACAAAGATTTAACGTAAGATTTCTTGCATGAGAGTCTGAAGGTTAGCGCTAGATTTTCTGAGAGATGGCAGCCCTGATATAACTGGACTCAACAGTGCATCCAGTAACACAGCATTTGCAAAAAAAAACCATCGGGTTTACCTGAGCACACCGTCCAAGGTCGGTCCTGTTGAGATACTGGAATATCTTCAGTGCCAGTTCATAAGGCAGGTCCACATCAAAGAAGGGAATGTCATTCATTTCATTCTGCAAAAGGGAGTACATAAATAGGAGCATCGATCACTTCACTTTTACTACTAAGATTCAATTATTTAATGTCACTACCGTCTCACCAGGTCCTGGATCAGCTGCTGCACTAAAGCATCGTTCCTGGGCAGCTTGCATGGAGGCTCCTCCGCAGAGCTGCTCCTCTGGCTCTTCCTCCGGCTCGTTGTAGCCTGGGTCTCATACCTCGGCGGACTAACCCTCCCCTCCTGCGGCTCTGCCTTCGCGGAAGCGCAGTCCGACCGCGTCTCCCCCGGCAATCGCCAGCTACGTCCATCAGCTCCCGGCTCCCTAACGCCATCATCCGGCTTCCCTTCAACTCTGTTTACAACACCAGGCCGCTCCGCCGGTTGGTGTAGCAGCTCCCTCTTCCAGCGCTCTAGGAACGATTCAAGGTCTTCATCTTCCATGTCATGTGTTAAAAAACTATAAAAATCGATGCTAAACGCGATCATATTCCGCGTTTGACCACATATCAAACGATGAATTAGCTAGTTAGCATTAGCCGTGTTCCGTAAATACGTCCAGTCCTTAAAGCTCTCCGACTGGAACACTTTGTTGGACTATTAATTGTTCCGCATTATTAGCTGTACATTAAAACCACTCCGCATTTGCGTATTAAACTGGTCATGTATGATATTAATATTGAACAAAGACTGTTTATAAAGATTTATCGGTTTGCTTTGGTAAAATAAAACAACGTTTCTGAATAAAGTCGTTTCCGATGCATACTAATTATGCGGTTTACAGCTAAAATAATCATCATACGTAATATTAATAACATCGGGGAAATATGCACTAAGGCAATGAGGGTTTATGTATGTAGCTTGCCATTTTAACTGAATGCACAGTTCGTTAAATCATATCCCACCGCTCCACCTGTATCAGAATGACAAAGGGGTTTGTCCGACGAGGCGAGCGCTTCAAGAGTTAATGATTACCTTTCTCTTTTGGGAAAAGATGATGTAAACCCCACATCATGTGACACTTTAATAAATAATAGAGGGGAGAGAAACAAACACAGGGAAGATTTGATTCAGACAGTTAAAGGGATCTCCTTCCTGCACAAAGAGTGCGAAGGGAGGGGAAAAGAAAACGAATATATAGAGAAATATTAAGAAATATGTGCTGTCTCCCGATGGACCAGACTTTGGCTCCGGCGGGCCACTCCATCAGCGCCCAGGGACTGGAGTCCTGCACCGGGGCGCAGCTCGCCTCTCGCCTGAGGTGGATCGGAGACCAGCTGGAGAAAAGCAGGGCGACCGGCGGCAGGAGAAGCAGCAAGGGCTCGCCGGGAAACAACAGAGTCCCGGTTCGGAGACTGTTCGCCGCCTGCGCGGCCGTGCAAATAGCGGCCCTCTTGCTGCTTGTCAGAAAGCGACACCTGTAGGCGCAGTGTCCTTCTGCAGGAGACCAGCAACAGGTAAGAGACTCGGGTCACGCAGTGAGGTAATGCTGACATCCCCAACTCCTCACCTGGGACGAGTTCCTCGGATCGGCCGTGAGATTGATACATTACTCTAAATGAGTTGCAAAACAAGCAGCAGGCGCTGTTTATAATAGCGACATGGTGATGCCTGTGATAGATCGGTGCGCTGACATGTACGCACTTGGTAAAGTATCCCGAAGGCTGAAACAGTCTATTTCTGTCGCTAGCTTAACACAAAAAAACGCTTATTCTTTATAGATGGTGCCTTCAGGATCCCAATGGAGGAGGTAGATGGGCATCGGACAGCCCGATATTTGCACTGGGGAAAACTTGTGCCAGCGGGAAGCGAGTTTGCAGCGGCTTCGCCTGCGCAGCGGTCGGCAATCCTGCGCGGACCGAGCGAGACGCTTCCCATACATCCAAAGCGCTTCATGTCGCTGGGGAGGTACTACTTCCAAGCTTATACTACATTTGTACAAACCTATATAGGACAATCTCTCTGTTTCTCGGACGAGTATTTGTTTTAGAAGTTGCAGAGCTTCTTCTTGATAGAGAGTTGGGTGTGCATTATGAATTCAGTTCATAACGCACTGGATACGCGTCCTTTCTCCGTTACTTGACCACTACCTTGATTTATTTATTTTTTTTGCTGTTGTACCACAACTAAATGTGTTTCAGGTTACTGGTGGTTTAAGCTTGTGGGTTTCTACCCAACGTTATTGTTTATACATGACTTGAAACCACCCGTAATACCGGGAATAGTAAGTTGATGTCATGGTCCCTTGGTACTTGGGTAAGGGGAAAAACTTACTAATATCACTTTAGGATTAAGTCTTATATAACTGACCTCTGAAAGGGATTTCACATCCAGTATACTAAGTTTTTTGCTGTACATAAACAACGGGGGGAAATGATAGTTTTCTCTTTTAAAAAGGGAAAAATATGAAACGTATAACGCAGTCCTTAGTAACGTTTTTTAAATTATTCCTACCAAATGCTCTTTCTTTACATTTCACTGTACTTCTGGCCTGTGAAATAAGCTAACTGAATATATTTTATCCAGCAAATCTTATCTGAAGACAGCAGCAAGTGACCACCACTCATACAGTATACAGTCATTTTTACTACTGAGCGATGATATTTATTAAAGCACTGAATCTCTAAATGGAGAATGCTCTGTGGCAAACCTGAGAGGATGGGAAATTCACTTTCTATTTTCTAAAAGTTTTGTATACAGGGCTTTTGAGCTCACCTTTTGTAACAGTGTTAAGGTAGATTACCTTAAATCTTGGGGGAAGATGCATTTACAAGCATGTAAGTTTTTTTCATAAGCTATAATGTTTTTGTATCATTGCAGAATTGTGATATTATACAAGTTATGAATTTGTGATTTTACACATGTGCTCTCTGCTGTTCCTCAACAAAAATCTTGTGATTCCTGTGACAGATTTAGAAAATAAACTTTTCCATACAAATACTGAGTGCGTTTCTAAGCAACACAAAATATTTTAAATAGAGGTGTAATATTACAGTTTCAGTTGGTGTTTTAATTACACTTCCCCGTTTGAGAAATTTCATTAAAAATGAACAGAATACAGTTTAGCAGCATGCAGAAAACAAATCACATATTCCACATAACGGACTTCTCTTCAAAGAGTCAACAGTAATTCATTGTCTTCCAGAAATAGTCCAAAACCTGATTTCCAGAGCTCGCTTCCATTTTTTTTTAAAGTGTGATGTAATGATTTTATGCTGATATTGAAACACTTGTCCTTCAGCCACTAGAGGGCAGCCTCGATCGATTTGTCATTATATCTCAAAAGTAAACACACGCTCAAGCTCAGTTTCAGCAGGTCGACCTTACTGGTCTTGCACGGAAGCAGTTTGCCGAGCAACGCCCAGCCCTGGAACACAAACCCCGAAAGGCAGCTTCTTGGAGTTGTCGCTGTGCGCCTCCCAGCCCAGCTAGTACACTTGGAAGTGGGCAGAGGTGGTGCCGTCCTTCCAGGGACGCGGGGTCTCGACAGCCGAGGAGCGACACAGAGGGCACGTGCGCTCCCGCTCGAACCAGAGGCACAAGCAGTCCTCGCAGAAAACGTGCTGAGACAGACAGGCGGTTTGGGTTCTCAATATGCAGCCTTATGAACACGGGAAGATCACTCATAACTGGTATTACCTCTTTAAACAATCAGCTTCTACTTTCACATAAAAACTAGACAAATACAAGACAACTAAATCCTGTTCTTTGCTTTACTTAAGATGTCTGCAGGAGAAGTATTAAGGACCTTTAAGTTCTTGTTCAATATGTCTCACACAGAACATCATGCATTTTACACACAGCTTATCACACCCATGTATTGGGGTGACATGTAACTGTACTTCATTTTCTGGTCTTGATTTAGGGCATGAGGGTGGTGTCGACTTTAATCTTTAAGGCTGCAGGCTCAAGTCTCAGAAGGCCCTACTGTTAAACCTTAGATAAAGGTTATTAACCCGAATTATTACTATTTATTGTCATCATCGAATAAGAGAATTTCACAGGCTGCAACAGCATGGATGCTATCTACATGGCAAACACATATAACAGAGGTCCTCCAGCTACCCCATCCTCAGCACCTCCAGGAGGGGGACCTTACCTGGCACAGCAGAGCCATGGGGTCCCGGAACTGGGTCTGGCAGATGGCACAGAGGTCCCCCGCCTCACTACACTGTTGGCTGCTCGCTCTCACGCCGAAACTCTGAGGGTCACACAGAGGTCACCTGACCACACCTCATGAAATGTCACAAGTTCTATCCCAGCAGGAAACCTTAACCATCAACCTGAAATGCTTCAGAAAAAGTGCAGCTGTACGAATGATTAAAAATGAAATACAAACCATGACAATGTAAAATCTCTGCCATTCTTTTCCTGTATCAAATGCTATTATATTTATTATTCATGTAAAATCTCTCAAGTCTCTTTTCATTAAAAGAAACACAAACAGGTCTGCAGGCAGACAAATCCAAATCAAATCTACTGAAATCTCATTGTAAGCCCCCAACAAACTTCTGTAATGAAACACACAAGTGTGCATAAAACACTCTAATCTTTAAAAATCAAGCCCACAGAACACACAGGAAGTGTGAGAGATCCGAGTTCCACGGTATGACAGCTCAGCAGAAACTGAAATCCACCGATACTGGGGTATTTTTATCTGTTTCTTTAAGTATCCTGCTGACACCTGGATACGTTGATTTAACCCAACAAACTAGCGTGTATCTTGCCATACAGAAACATGTGTACTTGTGAGTCTGTCTCCTTTACTTTGATGGAGTCGTGCTTTTGACAAACCTAGCAACATTTTAAAATAACCTGCTTGCTAAATTTTATCCATTTATCCAGCCTTCATTGCACCCAAGCACTCCGGTATCCAGCTTAGCATCTTCTCTTGGTACCAAGGATGCAGGAAGACAGCTTATCATTATAAATTACAGCAAGAGAGGAAAGCCCTGGGTCAGAGAGCAGGATCGACCAGCATCCCTGGAGCAACTGGGGTTAAAGGCCTTGCTTAAGGGTCTAAAGGAGATATGATTACTTGATGGACGTGCGCACACCCTCCAGGCCTGTAATCGAGAAGCACTGAATCGCTATACGAATCTTACCAAGATTTATTAACTCACCAATTGATGCCGTACGTGAAAAATCTCCATACTACCCAACCAGATCACTGACATTTTCAAGTCCACTATCAAAATGTACAATAGCCACCTCATAGTAAACCCTGAGCTCTGGCAGAATGGTTTATGTATAAAGGGGGACCCCCATATTGACAGTTTCAGTTATCCGTGGTTCACTGCAATCAAAAAAAAGTTACAAAAAATCCAGAAGTGGCTCATTAGTTTTCTTGATACATGATATTTTTCATTGCCATGTAGTCATGTGTCATTGTAAAATGTGTAACAGTGCCCTATGCTTTTCATTGGTCCTTTATCCTTTGAGGGGTATATAAAGCATGATTTTCATTGCTTAGTCATCCCTTGATACATATTTTTTCATTGCTTTACAGCAATTCTTGAGAATTAGGCAACAACATCAAAATCCCTTTCATTCGAGAGAGTACAGTACGATACAATAATGTACTACCTTATTATTACCGTTTTCAATATTGATGATGTCTTACTGTGCATATGTACATGAAAATCAGTTATATATGGGGATACATATGGTTTGCTGTTATCAGTGGTTTTTGGTTGTCTGTGGAAGGTGCTGCAACGTATCACCTATCGACACGGGGGGACTACTGTACTATAAATTAGGAGTTGGTTTCTCACACGATCAAAAGCTTACAAAGACATTTACATCACTTAATTGATTAATCAACTGGTTCATTTCGTTTTTGTTTTCGCCAGCTCAAAAGAGGCACCAGAAAAATGTAAAATGCAGATTCTCTCACCTGGGAGCTACACAGGATCACTAGAGCTTTCCTTATTCCCACTAATCGTCCACAGACATCAAAAGACTGCAAGGGAAAAGACATCCATCAGTGTGACCCTCCATATGATTACCAGACATTCATATACAAATACATATACAGCCACACTATGCCGTTATACCACTCAGAAACTCAAATACTGTGTAGTCTTTTCCTTTGTCTAAAACAAACAGTTTCAACAACTATATTAACAAAAATTTCTTTCAAGGCACAATTTTTTGCCCTGTGCAACAAGTAAAATAACCACTATAAATAAAATAGTGAAGTATATCAAAGGATGTCGAAGTATGTCGTTGGTAACTTGCTTCACTCATC
The DNA here is from genome assembly GCA_026777985.1 of Mormyrops attenuatus. Lineage (NCBI taxonomy): Eukaryota > Metazoa > Chordata > Actinopteri > Osteoglossiformes > Mormyridae > Mormyrops > Mormyrops attenuatus. The sequence goes on along the minus strand of JAODKC010000044.1, from coordinate 30,402,863 downwards.
AATGTCGTCATCAGGTTCATCACCACTGTACCTTGCACAGGCTGTAGATGATGATGAGGGTAGCCCCAAGGAGATAACTGCCAGATGGGTCCTCGGCCATGATGTATTTATACCACAGCTGGATGGGCACCAGAGCTCGGAAGAGCTGGCTGAACTCTTCAATCACCAAGTAGATCTTCCCCTGGAGGAGGGACGTGGAGACATGAAACCAAAGACGCACAAGAGGAGTACCTCGAAATTAACTCTCCCTAGCACTTGCAGTTATACAGCTCAGAAATCTGCTCCAACTGGAACGGTAAAGAGAAGGGGGGGGGGGGGGGTTTATTTGGGTAATGAGCCCAAGGCCCAGTTTGGCTTCATCACAGGAGAAATGAACAAGAAAAGAAAACAGACTATGGGTCGGGGAATAGTGCATCAACACACTCTGTGGCCAAATTATTATAAATGCTACAAAATAACCATACTCCAATATACAATATTATACTGTATGAGCAGATGGAGGATGGGGTGGGGGACACCAGGCTTTTCAAGACACTGTTTCTCTGTGCAGGGAAGTCTTTATATCTTATACCCTAGAGCAGCTCCAAAATGGCACGACTCCAGCTGCCAAGCGATTTGCAGCTTCACCAAGACAGAGGCAAATTACCAAGGAAACTGGCAGAGGGCACCCCCCACCTGCTATCCAGTCAGTGCCGGCAAACTTTGGTCAACTATACGCAGACCGGCCCAGAAAAGCCCTTAACAGCAGTTGGCTGTGGTCTACTTGAGGTGGATACAGTATCTGAGGGTACGGCTAACACTCTGGGCTTCATCAAGCATAATGAATTCTTGGATTTCACCTGACAAAAATTAATCACCTTCTTCTGGGCCCTGCTAGCAGCTAGATGCGGGCACCGACCTCCACGAACAGGCAATTTATCTTCCCTGCCTATGTCCCTGGAGCGCTGCTTCCTGCCGAACCCGCCCCTATTCCTCCGCCCGAACCTGGACTCCAGCCAGCGGCGGCTCTGCGACCCCCTCGCCCCGCATTTCCGCAAACCGAGCTGCAGGTCCGCATAACCGCGATTTCATTAACCTCCTGAATATCTATCTAAAGCCGAACGTTTACCGGCGTCCCAAGAGGAACGGACGCGGCGTGCTGCTGTTAATGAAAACAGGTGCCGGGTATTTCCTAAATCATAATTAACGAATTGCAAATACGCAAATTCAGAATCAAATTCGGCATCGGTAATAAATCATGTCTAATAAATAAATGTCTTGCGCACGCTACACATTATTATTATTATATATATATATATTTTTTTTTTCCAGGTAGTAAGGAATATCCAAGCTAGCGCCAGGCGCCCGGTGGAGCGCACCGCTCCGTGGGCGGCAGGTCCGGTCCCGGGCCGCCGTAATGGCTCAGCCAGGGAGCGGTGATTTCACCGGGAGGCTCCCCAAGGAAGGGGGAGTGATGAGCTCAGCTGCATCGCAGAAACCCCGATGCTTTTTTCTCAAGAGGGAGCGACGGGCCGGATATACACTGCTCAAAAAAATTGAAGGAACACTTTGAAAACACATCAGATCTCAATGGGAAAACAATCATGCTGGATATCTATACTGATATGGACTGGGTAATGTGTTAGGAATGAAAGGATGCCATATCGTTTGATGGAAATGAAAATTATCAACTTACAGAGGGCTGAATTCAAAGACACCCAGAAAATCAAAGTAAAAAATGATTCAGCAGGCTAGTCCATTTTGCCGGAATTTTATTGCAGCAACTCAGAATTGTACTCAGTGGTTTGTATGGCCTCCACGTCCTTGTATGCATGCCTGACAATGTTGGGGCATACTCCTAATGAGACGGTGGATGGTGCCCTGGGGGATTTCCTCCCAGATCTGGACCAGGGTATCACTGAGCTCCTGGACAGTCTGAGGTGCAACCTGGCAGTGTTGGATGGACCGAAGCATAATGTCCCAGAGGTGTTCTATAGGATTTAGGGCAGGCAAGCATGGGGGCCAGTCAATGGTATCAATCCCTTCATCCTCCAGGAACTGCCTGCATACTCTCGCCACATGAGGCCGGGCATTGTCGTGCACCAGGAGGAACCCAGGACCCAATGCACCAGCATAGGGTCTGACAATGGGTCCAAGGACTTCATCCCGATACCTAATGGCAGTCAAGGTGCAGTTGGCTAGCCTGTAGAGGTCAGCGAATCCCTCCATGGATATGCCTCCCCAGACCATCACTGACCCACCACCAAACTGGTCATGCTGAACAATGTTACAGGCATCATAACGTTCTCCACAGCTTCTCTAGACCATTTCACGTCTGTCCCATGTGCTCAGGGTGAACCTGCTCTCATCTGTGAAAAGCACAGGGCGCCAGTGGCTGACCTGATAATTCTGGTATTCTATGACAAATGCCAATCGAGCTCCACAGTGCCACTCAGTAAGCACAGGGCCCACTAGAGGAAGTCGGGCCCTCAGGCCACCCTCATGAAGCCTGTTTCTGATTGTTTGGTCAGAGACATTCACACCAGTGGCCTGCTGGAGGTCATTTTGCAGGGCTCTGGCAGTGCTCATCCTGTTCCTCCTTGCACAAAGGAGCAGATACCGGTCCTGCTGATGGGTTAAGGACCTTCTACGGCCCTGTCCAGCTCTCCTAGAGTAACTGCCTGTCTCCTGGAATTTCCTCCATGCCCTTGAGACTGTGCTGGGAGACACAGCAAACCTTCTGGCAATGGCAGGTATTGATGCACCATCCTGGAGGAGTTGGACTACCTGTGCAACCTCTGTAGGGTCCAGGTATCATCTCATGCTACCAGTAGTGACACTGACCGTAGCCAAATGCAAAACTTGTGGAAAAAAATTGTCAGAAAAGATGAGGAGGGAAAAATGTCAGTGGCTCCCACCTGTTAAAATATTCCTGTTTTAGGGGTTGTCTCATTGTTGCCCCTCTGGTGCACCTGTAGTTAATTTCATAACAAAGCAACTGACAGAGACTGATTAACAACCCCCTCTGCTACTTAACTGAGCAGATCAATATCCCAGAAGTTTAATTGACTCGATGCTATACTCTGATTAAAAAGTGTTCCTTTAATTTTTTTGAGCAGTGTACTTTCGTTTAACGGTTGTAAAATACCATTAATAGGCCTATGCTAAGAAACGAATGAGTAAATCTAGTAGTCTGGCATCCTACCTGTAAAGAGAAACACATTTTCTAGGGGAACGATAAAGGAGACAAATTGCCATTAATAAACTTATTGGCCTACTAGGCTATTAAATTTATGCGCAACACTGTGGGTTATCACATTATTTTGATTGCTTCTTCAGTATCCAGGACTAAACTTAAGTGTAAATAAAGTACAAATAATTAATGAAATTTATACATAAATAAATACATATATACATTTTGGTCATAAAAAATCTCATAATGATCTATACATTTATTCATTTATGTACAACTCTGGAAAAAAATAAGAGACCACAGCAAAAATCATTCATTTCTCAGTTTAGGGTTATGCATCTGTGTAAAATATACTTTGTTTTTTGCAAACTGCAGCCTGGTTCATCTCCGTTTCTCATTAATGAAGGGCTTCTTCCTTGTTTTATGGGACTTCAGTCCTGCTTCTAGGAGCCTGATACGAACTGTCCTAGCAGTGAACTTCACACTTGCATATAATGTTTCCCATTCCTTCTGAAGGTTACTTCAGGTCACCCTCCGATTTATGAGGCACTGTCGGATAAGATGACGGTCATCTCTGGCATTAGAATGTCACTTCTGCCCTCTACCTAGCTAGTTTCTGGTAATTCTCAGTGTCTCCTGATTCACCTTGTTCTTGTGTAGTGCTGTCTAAGAAACTTGGGGCCTGGAAGCAGTCTGGCCTGCAATGTAGCCTTCTGCCAGCAGAACCAGGGTTAAACCAGTTTTTAAATATGCAGATTTTTAAAATAATATTGTGGTTTCTTAATTTTTTTTTCCCAGAGCTGTATATCTACATTTCAGCATTTCTGCATTGTTTCATTTATTTATTTCTGTCTCTGTATGTTAATAAGGTAGGCGGGTCTAACCTCCCTCAGTGTAGGATTGGTTAAAGAGGTGGGATAATAAACAGAAATAGTCCTTAATAACAGGGACCAGAGGTTTGCAGGTAAATACATCCATACACCCATTATGAGGGGCCAGTTTGAGACCCCAAAATGAAACATACCCTGGACTTGAAGGCAAGGAGGATTTTGGGTAGAAACAAGATGAGACATTTGACCCCAATAGTGAAATACTTCAGGATGAAGTCGGTGATCCCCACCACCCAGACCAGGTCAAAGAAATCAAAGCTGTCCATGTTTGGCTTGGCAAAGAGCAAGCTGTGGGGAAAAAAACAGATCCAGGACAGCTCCATGTCACATGACATGAAACTATTTTATTATTATTGACCTAAGAAACAGACTATCTATCTGTGATTACAATATGTGCTTCCAGATTCCTACTTTACAGGATGTATTGATTATTTTAAAAAATCAATAATTTTATACATTCGACCAAATTGCACAGAAGCTGAAAATATGGAGGATGATTGAATGGGGAAAAAAAAAACAAAATACTCACAGAAAAAGTTGACAGAAAGAAACAAAAAGTCCCTACAGCAAAAGAAAAAAGACATACATAACTGAATAAACAAACATATGGCGATGATGGAAATTAAAACATAAATGGCTATATGTACTATAAGTGAGAACATGCTCAGCATGCTACATCGAAATGTTCAATTACCTGTTGTATAATTCCTCAGTGCTAAACGTGTAATAAAGATACAGGGTGTTCCCAGCCAGGAATGCCAGAATCCAGAGCGTGATAAAGACGGACCTCTTCTCCTAATCAATACAAAAGCCAAAACAGCTGCCGCCACATCCACAACAAAGCAAGATAAGTTCAGTCTGACATTAATACCGCCATATACTTTCTCTATAAAGATTAGGAGGTTAGGTGTTGCTTTCCAGTCCTCTTTCTCTCCCTGCATATCACAGCCGGCCTTACCCGTAACGACACTTGGTGCTTGAGAGCCGAGTTGGCGAACGTGAAAGTGCTTGCCATCCCGATGCACACAGCAATGCCTGGCGTGCACGCATGCGCACACACACACACACACCAAGAAACAAGATTAGACATGTCTTCAGCAAAAAACACAACAGGCCTTGCAGCAGGTGCGGGGGGGGGGGGCCTACCCAACTTGTGCTGAAAGCAAACTTTGGCCAGGAGGATGAGGATGAAGGGGAAGCCTTTCTGGAGCCAGGATACAACAGCTCGCAGCTCGGATAGTGCAGGCGCGGGGGTGGAGGGGTCGTCTCCGCCGTCGTCCCCGCTGCCATGGCGGTCAGCCGCGTGCAGCAGGGATGAGGAGGAACGGTGCTGGGAAGGCTGGTGGTAGTGGTGATGGTGGTGGTGGTGGAGGTGTGGCTGGGGGGGGCGCGGCAGGTAGGGGCTGCTCTCTGGCCGGTGAGAGCCCTCCTCCCTGGAGGAGGACGCTGCCATCTGGATGAAGACCTCGGACGGGGAGCCCAGGACCAAGCCGGCTGCCTGGAAGGGGACAGAGGCCACGTTGGCGGACGGGACGCCCACTAGGCCAGAGAAGAGCTGCTGGGGTGAGGGGTCAGATTTCAGGCAGTCGAACACCCCAGCCTCATCCAGACTGCTCTCTGACCCCATTGTCTGGCTCCTGCTCCTAAATAGATTAAAACAAATAGATGAATCCCACAGCCAAATGTTATAACTTTCATTAAATTTAGATTCTTACACGGGGCTGTACAATACTCTATTCTTTCTAACTCCAATCGATGAAAATTTATAACCAGAAGTTCATAAAAAAATATATGAGGTATCTCCTAGCCTAGTGCTGGCGACATACGGACAAAATGGGCTAAAGCAAACCTTTCAGGGGGCATGCCATCGGTGTTACTGCTGTGTCTTCTCTGCATCACATCTAGCTCATCACCACTGGACTCAGATCTGCGGAATGCACGGAAAGGAAACGTGTCACAACTCCGCAGTGTAGCTGTAGTTGGCAGTTACCGCAAGGACTGGTGAAATATACCTAACACATGCATTATTCATATAATGACACGCATTAATAAGAGCGAAAGGCAAATCGATTTCAGGTGTATTTAGTTTCATGTACATAAATATTTATATAATCATTTTACAGTTTTGAGAATGCACACCTCGTTCTATTTTGGCACCTTCTGCACCAATAAGAACATAAGCCGGTACACATTACTATACGTTTGCTTTTAGAATACGATCAAGCTAACGGTAGTTTATACTAAATACCAGACGAAACGCATATGAGGATGACTAAAAGCACATCTTACCGATATCATGTTGTTACTGTCAATGCATCCCCTGTCATGCATTAGCGTGTACTGTATTTTATTGCTATTCCTTCTACCAAAACCCATTAATCCTTGGCACAATGAGAGCCGCTGCAGACTTGACAACATTAGGATAGCCCTCAGAAAGTACTTCCGGGTGAAGAAAAAGTCTGCGTTTAATCGGCTGATAGCGATATTTGCCTAATGTGGGACGCTGCAGAACGTCACGTTACAAGAAAATATTGTATTAATCGAAGTGTTTTACAATGACATGCAAGGCACCGTTTTAGCTTCTTTTACAAGATATAGCTAGCCTAGCTATCCAGAGAGTCTGTCTGACGTCACAAAGGCGTCGACGAATAGCTTCCGGGTTCGGCGACGCTGTTTGTTTTCGGTTCGTGCGGTTCGGCACGAAAATCTGGACGACGTTTGGTAAACGCGGCGGTCGTTTTCCCGACACAGGACGGGCCTGCTGGAGGAGGCTTTGTTTTTCATCACGCACAAAACTAGTCTAGCGGCCTGTCAACTTTCGGTAGGCCGGCATGTCAATCGGCTGCGGTCGCGGTGGGCCAGTTCGGTAGCGGATTGCTACTCGTCGCCGTCCCCGCCTTTTGGTTTGTCTGGAAATTGCTCCGGCTTGTTGGAGGGCGGTCATACTCGATGGTGTAACCCCCTTTGTTCGCTGGAGTTGACAGCCTCCCTATTGTCGTGGCTTGAGAAATGGGTTAGTAGGTCACCGACCCGAACGGTTACCCACAGCTAACCAAGTAGTGGCAAACCCGGCGATTCCATTTCTGCATCCCTCCCCCGAAGATTCCCAACCCTGATCTCCGAACACGACGTCCCCATGGTGCTGCGCAGGCTTCTCAGGAAGCGCTGGGTCTTGGCCGTCGTCTTCGGACTGTCCCTTATCTACTTCCTCACCAGCACCCTGAAACAGGTAAACCCCAGCACCTCGGAGTGCCCTTGGGCACCGTCTCTCTCTGCGATCAGCCCTCTAATGCTGCACCTTATTTAGGAGGAGAGGACCGTGCGTGATCGGACCCTTCTGCAGGCGAGGGACCCCGAGCACCGCATCCCCTGGAAAGTCCGCTTCGACCTCGGTAACAGCAGCAGGCAGATAACGCAGTGCCGGAACTCTATCCAGGGCAAGACCCTAATTACGGACGAGCTGGGTGAGTAATCTCCCGCTGCCAGCCAGATTTCATGACCTTTTTAGTTTCCTGCTCTGATAGTGAACTGTCTGTTACTGAGTCATAATTTTCCAAGCAAATTACAGCTTTTGATATATACATTTTGATATCTTTGTAACATAATATTTAAGGTTCAAACTCGAATGACACGGAGGCGCTCAGTTCATCTGTCCTGAGATTAAATGTGTCTGTAGTCTAGCTAAGGCAGGGGTGTCAAACTCATTTTAGTTCAGGGGCCACATACAGCACAATTTGATGTCATCTGGGCCGGACCAGTAAAATAATAGCATAACAACCTACACATAACAAGAACTCTATAATTTTTCGTTTGTTTTATTGTAAAGGCGAAAGTACAAGTGAGAAAATGTTTAATTTTAATCAACCATCCTTTTACAAAACATTATGAACAACCTGAAATTTCATAGGAAAAATAAGTGCAATTTCAACAATATTATGCCTCAGATCACAGTGAATCTACAAAGACACAAAACATAATCACAGGTATCTGAAATGAAGAATAGCAATACACTTTATGATTAAAACAACTTGTCAAGCTCTAGATTTTTTTTTTTAATTAATACTTTCACATCAGTGTAGTGCAATGAAACATGCTTCAAACACACCAAGCACACAGGTATTCCATTCAGCTCTGTGAATAAATAGGAATTGGTTCATTTTTCTTGGAAAACTCTGCACTCACTGTCCACTTTTCTCTTCTTTGACAAAGACATTTTGGGTAACGAGAGTGCCAATAATTTTGACAACAAAGCCACACATAAAATGCATCAAAATATATGGTAAAATTGGCACTTTTAGAACAACTCGGCTCCGGATATGTATTATTACCAGTTTGCCTAAAACACTCTAAAATAGTGTGGACCCTAGTGGACAAATTGGGAATGGCAGTTACTTTTGTTGAAAAATTGAAATTAATTTCTTCTATGTAATTTTCACACTTTGCAAAATTAATTTTGTGGGCCACACCGGACCTTTTGGCGGGCCGGTTCTGGCCCGCGGGCCATATGTTTGACACCCCTGAGCTAAGGGAAAGGGCTTTCAGTTTCACTTTGTGTCATGTATATTTCTCAGGCATGCTCTTCTTAGAATTGTTATTGTAGTTTGCAGGAACATACTGGTGGATTGGTTACTTACAGTGAGTTTAAAATGAGTCCTAAATGTACTCCAGGTTACGTCTGCGAGAGGATCAACCTCCTGGTGAACGGCTGCTGCAACATCAACACACCCAGCTCTCGGCAGTTTGTCTGCGACACCTGCCTGCCAGGGGGCTGCTGCAGCGTCTACGAGTACTGCGTCTCCTGCTGCCTGCAGCCCGACAAGGCAATGTGTGGCGGGGGGAAGCACCGCTGAGACTCACAGGCCATTCCAAATAGATCAGATCCCCTGGAGGGAATTGCTGTTGTACCCTTGAGGAGGGATTATTTAATTGTAGCCCTGTAGATGCTTTCATTGAAAGCAGATTTCAGTTTGGGTGATTTATACAATTGATTTTTTTGCTTTTGTTAGATTAGGATTTTTTTGTTAGGTCTACTTTGGAATATTTTGGTATTATTTGATATGAGCAATAACCTATCCCTGTCGTCAGTGTGAATATTTTGTAATGTTCCCTGTCTGGACTTTGGGTGATTGACAGACTGGCCTTTTTCACATCATCTGTACAGAAACTTCTGCTGGAGCGGTTCCTCAACAGAGCAGCTGAGAGTTTCCAGAACCTCTTCACTGCGGTGGAGGACCACTTTGAGCTGTGTCTGGCAAAATGCCGTACCTCTTCACAGGTGGGGGGTCAAAGATTTGTTGCAAACCACAAGGCTTGACATGTGAATAGCTCCTCCAATACAGATATACAGACATTCCTTTACTTACGAACATTCAACTTATGAACTTTCACACATACAAACGAAGAGGACTGTAAGTCAGAATTGTGTTCACTGGGCTACCGTTTCCTGGTGGCAACATCAATTTTTTTTTTCTGCACTCCAGTTCCGCCTAGTATGACTTCTGGCCGCTACTCCCACCGCGCAGCAGCGTAGCGTGCATACTCCCGGCATCCTAGTTCTTAGTACCTGCGTATGCCCTTAAAATGATGTTGAATAATGACTTATGAACATTTCAAGTTACGAACAGCCATTTGGAACGTATCTCATTCGTAAGTAGAGGAGCGTCTGTATTATATTATATATACACATTGTATTTATTGGCTTCTCCCATGTGAGTCACACCTCCTGTTGTGTTGATTGACCCATGTAACAGTATTGCTGCCCCTAAAAATACTTATCATCACGGTGTGGTACATATAAATGCCTACAGTTACAGAATCACTGAAGTGGAACCCTATGAGAATACAGTGCAGGTATTATCTGAGATTGTGTATTGCATCTAGCACCTGAAAAAATAAAAATCACTGTGTTGCATAATAGATAAATCTATGAGGGCCATGTGCCATCGTCCCCAAAACAGCTCCAAATAAGCCACAAAATAGAAACGCTGACCATGAGCTACATTGTGCTGTGCGATAGCGCTTTTCTTGCTATGTTTTCTTCAGCACAAAAAGTCGCACGATGATGACCAAAGCGTGCTTGGGCCCGTAATGTTAAATGCAATGTGACCGCTGACCAGCGGGGCAGTGGTGGGGGGGGGAGACAGTTATGTTCAGGCACTGTCAATGTCCTTAGTTAGTCATCACCCCTCCTAGGTCAGAAAGAGCATGAGAGATTGCTTGAATATCAGCCTTCACATTCCAAAGCGCATCACCACTCTCTCTCTTCTGTCTCTTTGTCAGAGTGTCCAGCATGAAAACACCTACCGCAATCCACAGGCCAAGTTCTGCTATGGTGAAAGTCCTCCTGAACTCGCACCGATCTAATCTCAAGTGTCCCTTCCTCCCTGAAGATGGGGATGGGGGGCGTCGAGTGTCCCAGTGAAGGTTGTGTGACATGATGAGGACGAAATTACCTCCTATCTGTCATGGCGGCAGCGCGGTGGGTAACATCCTCACCTGCTGTGCTGTGGCACACGGTTTAAATTACACTTCATAAGTGCAAAGAATACATCGTTATCACATCAGTGATGCTTATCAGGTTCCACTGGCTTCTCCATATCTCTCTTCATATCTTCAGCATCAGGCAGGAAAAGCTGACATGTCCGCCAGCCTGACACTGCTTTATGGGTGACTGCTCAGTTATTACTAATATAATGTTCCGCTTTACATATAGTGTCAAATGCTGAATTGAAAAGTCGTTCAAAACGTCACATTCACACTGTGCTTACTGTTTCGTAGTCTTGGTGTTTCAGATGAAAAAAAGGTATGTTTGTTCTGTATGTCTTTTGACATTTAATTAATATTAATATGATACCTCCAAAACTCGCTTCGATTTTCTGTCTTTCCTGGCATATCCCTGTTCAGTTGCTGTGAACCAGGTGTACAAGGTCACCTCCAAATGAGGAATAGGTCACCCTGAATGAGTTTATTGGTGCCCGGGGGGGGGGGCCCGCCCCCGCGGCGCGCCGGGGGGGGGGCGGGGGGGGCGGGGGG
>JAODKC010000044.1:30372834-30383668 GCA_026777985.1 Mormyrops attenuatus | reverse complement strand
TATTTCAAATATAAATGTACACCAAACTCCGCACAAAGCACATCTTACCGCCCGCAATTCGAATGGCCGAATGCCAACTCGCTAACGTGACCATTTACTCTAATGTAACTATTAAACACAGCTCAAACATGCCTAGAACCGGGTTACTGCTACCCGATCGTATGAAGTTGACACTAACCCCCTTAAAGATAGATATAACCTACCTGTGGGTGACAATAAGGAGACACGAAGCTTGACGTGTTGCTCAAACTGATCGCAGTTTAATACTGTCGACGCTTGAGCTACTGTCTCCCAAGTCGCCCACTGAGACACGATAGCGTCATCCATCGGGGTGGTGGTCAAATGGTCACCAGCAGTCAGCCTCAATAGCTCCCATTAGAAAAATAAAACGGGGGTGGCTGTCCCTTATCGACCTCGTATCAGAGCTAATCTGCAATCCCATTACACAGGCACTCAAATACACTGCTAACAAGACACAGTGCAGGACAGGTGAGAACCATAACCAATCAACCAATCGCTAAGGGCTCGGGGCAACAAGGAGCAGGTGGAGTAAATTTCTATTAAAAGGCATCAGAGAGTAGGAAATAGTAACAAACACAGAGGGCTATCAACACTAGGAGAGATCAAGGAACACAAGTAAAACAAAACATAAACAAGGCAAGGGCAGGGTAACCATAAACAAGGACAAAAATGCAAAGACATTAACAAACCCAGACACCAGGGGATAAAACAAAAACCAAAATATAAAACAAAAGGTGAGACTTGCCGCAGGCCAGCCTTGAACTCATGACAGAAGGTATTCCTGCCTCTAAGCCACGCTGAGCCACGCAGTAGCCGAGGGAGCAGGGAAACACACTGGGGCAACACGCCAATGCGAATTCAAATTCATTTAAATTTATTTGAATATATAGGGGGTGTCATCTCTGCAAGAATTGTTATGTGACAGTGATTATCAATCATTAGTTTCTGCATTATAATTTTATGATCAAGCATGGAGTCTGTGGTTATTTAGGGGATTTTCTTGTAGTTCATTTGTAAGAGGAGGAATTATTCACATTATTCATCAGAATATATTGTGGTTAGACTTCCTTCCCGAAAAATCAGGGGATGTTTGATGTTAAACACGTCACACGTCAGGAGGTAAGAGGATAGTGAAGTAGAGTATACGGAAACCCAGAAATAGTTGCATGTTTGTTACGTAAATGTAGTGGGGTGAGGAGGCGTATTTTACTTTATCTCAGGTAAACAATTCAATGGAAACTGAAAGACGTCAGCCTGAATTATCTGATCCTCTAACTAGGTCAAAGGTCATTGAAAGTGATGTCACGAGATACTCAGTGCCTCTGACTCCTACCTTTGCATAACATGAAATCGCATTTTTGTGCAGAGTGGGTGTTTCAGAACGCCCCCATTTTGGTGATCTGCAGGTGACTTCCATTCAGCCACACATGCTAATTCTGCAAGTTCTGCAGAAAAAAAGTGACACTGGGAAAACATGCTCAGGTGTTTATTTGAAAAATACATATAAAACAATGTTACAAAAGATTCAGTGCACAGACACCCACCCATGACACATATCACTCTAACTATTGACCATATATGGAAATGGGGAAAAAACACAGAAATTATGACATAAATTTACACTTGTACTGATATCAGTTTTATACAGGGGACAGAAATCATGTAAATAACTAAATACTAGATAGATAGCACTACAAATCAGGATGGTCAGAATATGGGCATGTTACTCATAGTTCACATTTAAGATCAGATTTCTCCTTAAATGATGTAAGCTCCTGCTGTGTTTTCTGAAGAAACATGTTGAGCCTCAGAAGCACAACGTATGCATAGATCTTCTGCTTGAATGTGCTCTGAGTCTTTGGAGTGGGCCTTTGTCCCACAGTGGAGTAGATGCCATTGGGGTGGAACATCTGCAGAAGGTGATGCAAGGTGCTGGTGAGGTAGCTAACCCTCCGGCTGATGTCTGAGAGGTCATGCAGCAAAAGGCTGGAGGTCAGATGCAGGTTCTTCTGGTTCTCCATCACAATGCCTAAGTGCTCGCTGAAGACTTTCAGTCCACTGTAGATGCTTTCCAGATGTTCCAGGAAGCTCTGACCTTTGAGTTGCACCCCTGGGGCACCTACCCCTGCTACCCCTTCCCACAGGTGTGACAGCTCTTCGCTCTCCATCTAGACAACAAAGGATAGAACAAATGTGAAAAAATTTATTCTGAATTTCATGCAGCCTTTTGGACACCCTGACTTATTTCCACAAGGAACTTTTCCAAAAGCTAGCAGCAGCAAAGTAATTTACTATGGATAAACAGCAAAGATGAACAATGACCAGGACCAAGTCTCCTTCCCTTCTCTTCCCATTCTGTGAATTTTGCTGGATGTACGTCAGTGTTCTGCCCCCTAAGGCGAAGCCAGCAGGCTAGCATCTGGTCCTGTAAGGCTTGGTACTCACGTATCTCCGCAGCAGATTAGCTGAGTGCCACTGCGTAAGTGTGGCAAGCCTCTGGGCCTGCTGGACAGCACAGGCACAGGCAGAACTCCTGCAGGACTCCTGGCCGCTTTCGGCCGCAGTTCGCAGGGTTATTGCCAAGAAGGCCAGAACTGCACAGTGTGGAAAGCATCATTCAAGCAAGTTAACTTTAAAAGGACCAACTCATAAAAGCTGCTGCAGTATTATACTATAGTTCTATATAGTTATATAACATCTCAGACAGCCATTTTGCTATATAAAATATTGATTAAATAATACTATAGTTTTATTAAGAATGTATATCCAGCTGCTGATGAAACCACTGCTGTCTAACTGCAGAAATTATACACCTACACGGATTTTCTTAGCTGTCTGCAAACCATCAAAGCGGAACTTATTCAAGCTCTACGAGTGCAGATCAGCAACAATTTACCTATGACTGCTGGCAAACGGACACCCATGCTCAAAGGAGCGACCTGCTCTCGTTTTCTTCCAGAGGTTGCCAAGCGATACCCTCCCAGCAGATGCTGCAGCCTCCGAAATAAAGTTTTGCAGGTTCTGTCTCTTAACATTTATAAACCACAGATTACAGGAAATGACAACAGCTCTCAATAAAAAATGGGACATTTGCAAGGTTTGCTTTTGCTTCGACACATTGTTGACCTCAGAACTGCGATGCATTCGTCACTATTCAAGGCACAGATAACGGTATGGAGATGGGGAGGGGGGGCTGATGAGTGGGGCTCAAAAAAATTAAAAACCATGGCTGGTGGGTTGAATCCTGGCCTGGTTCTGTGTGTGGAAGTGATGGGTTTTTCCCACACTTCCTCCAGGTGCTTCAGTTTCCTGCCGCTATAGACTTGATGGCAAGTGGATTGGCATCTTCAGATTGCCCATACTGTGTGAGTGCATCAGTGTGCTTGCCACCATAGTTAAAAGAAATGTCACTAAAGTGCCCTCTGGAGTGGTGAAAATGCCACTATGAACTGCCCTTCACATGGCAAAAAATGACTGAGTGCCATCTATTGTGCCCCCTTCTTGCAGGATAGCATGACTCTATAGAGCAAGAGAATGTGATGAAGTGTCTTAATGAGTGCCCTTCTAGTGGAGAGAATGTGTTGCAGTGCCCTATAAAGTGCCCTTCTATTGGAGAGAATGTGATGCAGTGCCCTATAAAGTGCCCTTCTAGTGGAGAGAATGTGATGCAGTGCCCTATAAAGTGCCCTTTTATTGGAGAGAATGTGATGCAGTGCCCTATAAAGTGCCCATCTAGTAGAGAAAATGTGATGTAGGCTCTTAATGAGTGCCCTTCTTGTGGAGAGAATGTGATGCAGTGCCCTATAAAGTGCCCTTCTATTGGAGAGAATGTGATGTAGGGTCTTAATGAGTGCCTTTCCAGTGGAGAGAATGTGATGAAGTGCCCTATAAAGTGCTCTTATAATGGTCTAAACAGTTCCTGTGGGTACCCCTCCAATGGAAAATAGTGCCAATATGATGTGCCCTCTACACAACCCCTACGTGATTAAGTATCCGAAAGGCTGCCCTTTTCAGTAGAGGAATTGGGATGCAATGCTGTATCTAAATGGTGAAAAAACATGAAGACGTGGATAAATAGCTGCCCTTCCAGTGCATAAAATGTGATGCAGTGCTGTATAGGGTGTCCATTCATGTGTGAGAATTTGTATACTTGTCCTAACACAGGGCTCCAGCCTAATTTTTCAAGCGCTTCCATCCATCCTTCACCGTAACCACTTAATCCTAACAGGGGTTGTGGGGGCAGGGGGACCGGAGCCTATCCCAGGAACAAGGGGCACAGGGGGGAAACCAACCATGCAGGGTGCACACACTCACAGGGCCAATTTAGATTCACCAATCAACCTTCCCTGCATGCATTTGAACCGTGGGAGGAAACTGGAGCCCACACTGGAAACCCAGGGAGAGCATGCAAACTTCACACAGAAAAGACCCAGGACCTTCTTGCTGTGAGGCAGCAGCGCTAACCACTGCGCCACCGTGCCGCCCACTGGTGCTTCTGACCTTCTCAAATAGTCACACCAGCACACGATTCGGTTGCACCCTTTTTTGGTGGAGCATGATGTTAATCTTACCCCGCCCAGCCAGGGCGGGAAATGGGAGTTAGAGGGCGAGCGTCTGGTGGCATGAGTCCGCCCTCCTGTGGGCTCACCACCTGCAGGGGGAGCTGAGGGGTCTGGTGCAATGGAGATAGGGTGGCAGTCGAAGGCAGGGGCATCAACGGACTTATTGTCAGCTACCAAAACTGGCTCTAGGTACATGGAATGTAACCTCTCTGGTGGGAAAGGAGCCTGAGCTGGGAGGTAGAGAAATGCCGAATACATATTCCAGTGTTGCCCATGGTGAGAGGCACCGGACAGGGGTGGGGCTACTTATAGTCCCATGGTTAGTGCCAGTACGTTGGAGTTTACCCCAGTGGATGAGAGGGTCGCCTCCCTTCGACTTCTTGTCGAGGGACGGACCCTGGCAGTTCTCTGTGCATACACACCGAACACCAGTCCGGAGTATCCAGCTTTCTTGGAGACCCTGAAGGGGGGGCTGGAAGGCGCCCCTTCTGGGGACTCCATTATTCTGCTGGGGGGACTTTAATGCCCATATGGGTAATGAAAGTGAAATCTGGAAGGGGGTGATTGGGAGGAATGGCCTGCCTGACCATAATCCAAGTGGTGATCAGTTACAGGACTTCTGTGCTAATCACAGTTTGTCCATTATGAACAACATATTTTAACATAAGGGTGTTCGTAAGTGCACCTGGCACCAGAGCACCCAAGGCCGCAGTCCATCCATTTTCCAAACCGCTTATCCCACTGGGTCGCGGGGAGTCCGGAGCCTGTCCCGAAAGCTATGGGCACGAGGCAGGGAACAACCCAGGATGGGGGGCCAGCCTATCGCAGAGCACACTCACACACCACTCATTCACACATGCAAACCTACGGGCAATTTAGCAACCCCAATTAGCCTCAGCATGTCTTTGGACTGTGGGGGGAAACCGGAGTACCCGGAGGAAACTCCACACACATGGAACCCAGGCGGAGACTCGAACCCTGGTCCAATGATCGATTTTGTAATAGTATCGTTAGATCTGTATCCATATGTTTTGGCGGTTTGCAGCTGAGTGTGAGACGGCCGGGATGAGGATCAGCACCTCCAAGTCTGAGGCCATGGTTCTCGACTGGAAAAGGGTGGATTGCCCCCTCCTGCTGGGGGATGACTTGTTGCCTCAAGCGGTGGAGCTTAAGTATCTTGAGGTCTTGTTCACGAGTGAGGGAAGAAGGGAGCAGGAGATCTACAGTAATGCAGAACTGCTCCATAAAGAGAAGTCTAATTAGCATTTTTTCTTTTTTTCCTGTGGATGAAAACTATACTGTAGAGCCACTGCCATTGTAACTATAGACATAAATCCCATAGCACAGCATGAAACTGGCACACACACCTCAGTAAGTCTCAAAAAAGACTATCATTAAAAGCAAGAGCATAAAAGTTCATCCTTGATAAAAAATCTTTAATCAATATATTAATCTTCTGATGAACCTATTTAAATGTATAATTAAGTTAATTTCCAGGGATTAAGAATTTTGATTCCTAACAAAGGAGTGCTTACACAGTTACTTAGCTTGTTACTCGACTTATGGTTCATAAGATAAAGGGCGAAACAGTGATTATCACTGTACCCTCAGACCTCCAGGCTGGGGCTTTGACTGACAGACAGACAGACAAAAAATACTTTATTGATCCCAAGAAGAAATTTGGTTGCATACATCAGCAAACAGATATGAAACACTAGACAAAGCGCAAACAGCATATCTGGTTGTATAAATTATTATTAATACTAATTTATGCGGGATGCTTGTGTAAAGGATATGCAATAGTTGTGCATTAAACTTAACACCCCATGGTGGAATGAGCCAGGAGCTAAACGGCAGAATCGTTCATCATATTCTCCAGATCCTGATGGCCTTCCTAATGTTTTGTTTGAGCATTTGGCATCACCTGAACCCACTTGGCCAGCAAGCCACAGAGCAGAGAAGCACATTGTCCACTACACAGCTGTGCTGGCTGGCTGGCTGGTCAGTCAACAACTTGCCTCAAATTATCAGGAAGCCCTCGATCAGGTGGAATCATGGCTCAGAGGCTAGGGATCTGTGCTAGCGATTGGAAAGGTGTTGGTTTGAATTCTGAGAATGCCAGGAGCGATCCTACTCCGTCGGGCCCTTGAGCACGGCCGTTAACCTGCAATTGCTTTGTCTTGGGTATGACATTAATCTACATCTGGCCCTGTAAGGAGGTCCTCCACCTTACAGGTAAATTTGGTGGTGGGATTGGCACTTCAGCCACTGGGGGGGAGAAACTCACACTGGTCCATTTGGACTAGGGTGGTGTTGAGGTATCACCCACTGCACTCAAGTTCTCATCCCTGAAGTGGTTTGTTATGTGGTGGATGCAGCGATGCACTGTAATCAGCATGTGCCCCTTACCTACCTTGATTAAATCCTGAATATGTTTCATGCAGCATTTTGAGACAGTCACCCTTTCACATTTAGCATCCGCTGAATCAAAGTGAAAGCTTTTTTTGTCAACCATCATTTCATGTCCCAGGTCCCAGTTCTGGAGAGCACACCAGTTATGAATCAGCCTGCAAACTTCCTGTACATCCTAATTAGGGTGACCAGAAAATCCCTGTCAGGGTGGACACTTTCAGCTAAGACATGATATGTAAACTATCATTTCAATTAAGATGACCCAGATTTCACTTTAGCACTAAGTTCTTTCTGTTGGATGATTACAGTCAGTCTCCTACAATCATGCATGTGTCATTAACGTTAATGTGAAATGGCTGGATGAGTCTTTCAATCAAGGAAATAAACAAGTCAAAGAATCATCAACATAAGAATCACCGAACTATTTAGCCAAGTACAGGAGCCTTTAAAGCTGACATGGATTATCTAGACACCCTAATCCTAATCATCAGACTCGCCGACTTCCTGTGACAGCTTACGAAAGCACTAACGAAGCTCAGGTGACTACAGCCATGCCGCTTCGTAGGAGATTACGCAGCTCTCTTCCTGAGTTAGTAGGAAAGGCATCACTTTATCAACTTACGGTACATCACTTAATTTTAAACAGCACGAAATGTACGCAAACAGGCTGTCTAAAAATGAGCCTCCCCTGGAAAAAGGACCACAGAAATGAAACTGTATACCTCCTCTCACTTTGGTCGGGGTGGGGGTGGGGAACCTCCACACTGGCCCAAGTCAAGCACTGTGGTCACTTTCTTACTGCTTATCCCGACACTTTTGGTCTGTTTTTAATAGTATTTATTAATAGACTATTTCATTCTTTAGCAGATGTATATGTTATCCTCCATTTTTGCTCATTTATGTGGTCTGCTGTTCACACCTTTTGCACATCACACTCCTACTTTATTTATATACATCTTTTAATGTGTGTCTTTTTTGTATTTTTTGTATATTTTATATTGTATTTATTTTCGGTATCGTAAAGCTCTGTTTAATCTTGAACAATGATCGCAAAATTATTTAATAATAAAACTTAATCACTCCCAAGGGAAATTATCTTCCCTTCAGCCTGGCTGAAGGCTGCTAGTTGCTTTCATTAATGTCTGCTCAACACTGCAGATGGAATTCTTAACATAGACCATTGCCTCGGTGTGTAGACCATAGAGGTTTGTGCGTGCTTGTTTGTGTCCGTTTACACGTTTAGCAAATGCTTCTATCCAAAGTGACATAGAATACTTTGCTTAAGAGCTCCACAGTGCATCTGCACCAATGCACCCTTGTTTATCAAACCTCTTCCTTCATGAAGAGATTCTTCGAAAAGGTTCTCACCCACCTGACACTGAAAGCGATCCCACTCAGGTGCACTCATATCACACTCAGGCTTTGCTCACACTCCGAATCACTCACAACCCGGCCAGAGTGTGTAGCGTTACACAAGAACAGCCATTGCTTCTAAAAAGCTTTCCATATTAGCACACGGGAAATATTAAAACCAGACACTATAGTCTTATAGTAAAACAACACTGGGGAACAATTTTGAACAAATTTTTTGTTGACTTCAATTTTTAAGCTTATTTACACTAAAATATGTATGCTGATTCTGAAAGTGCGGTTAGTTTTCCTTCTATCATGTCAGGTTTTTTTCTCTACTGCTTATAAGTGCGATTACTGTAGCGTGGATTTGTATAGGCTATTCATTTACACACAAGTGTGGTCAGAGGTTGTGCGCTGCTCTACATAGTGAATAAGCATTGGGTGGAAAGGAACTGGCTTCCAAGATCTGCCCTAAAACCATGTGATCCAAACATTCTACATGAGCCACTTGTTGATAGAAAGAATATTATATTCCCGCCTCCGGACATGAAACTGGGTCTGATGAAGCAGTTCGTTAAAGCTTTGCCAACTGAAGGAGACTGTTTCAAGTACCTCATTTTGGCATTTCCTAGCCTGTCATTTGAAAAGATAAAGGCCAGTGTGTTTGATGGTCTACAGATTCGGCGGCTCAGAGATTAACATTTCATCCGGACAATGTCAGAAGTCGAAAAGACATTCAGTCATTCAAAGCCATTGTTATTCATCAGTCATTGAATCAGTCATTCAAAGCCATTGTTAATGACTTTCTTCGAAACACATGAGCAAATAATTACACAGAAATTGTCCAGAAACTCCTGCAGAGCAACAAAATGCTTGGTTGCAATATGAGCATCAAGGTGCATTTTCAGCATAGCCATCTTTCTAACTTCCCGGAAAACCTTGGTACAGTCAGTGATGAGCAAGGTGAACAATTCCACCAAGATTTGAAGGTCATGGAAGGACGGTATCAGGGTAGACGGGATGTACATATGATGGCTGACTATTGTTGGAGCATCCGGCAGGATTGTCCTAACACTGAACACTCCAGGAAAGGCTACAAGTGTAAATTTTTACCTTAACCGCTTGCCCAATTAATTTTCAAATCTTTTACTATAAAAAAATGTCAGAGCAACAATAAATCCTTTATATGAACAAAAGAAATTTTAATAAACGGTACATTCAAGTTATTTCATTATTTTTTCATTGTATGTAAAATTTGTATGCTTTTTGACAAAAATGGAGGGTACCCTGTATCGCAAAAACTGGATGTGATAGCAAAAAAACTGGGGTCATTTCTGGATTCACCACCCAAAAATTAGTAAAAAACAAGTGTAAGATCTAACTCAGCGAAAAATGCATTCCCCAGTGTAATTTATAAAAGGGCTACATGTATATACATATAATGCACCATCCAACCTTGGACCCATGACCTTCGAGGTGTAAAGCGACAGTATTACCAACTACTCTATCATGCTTTTCGCTCATTTTTAGTCTTATTTGTAGTTTTGCCATAGCGGTGGGATAACATTCCAGGAACATCAGGAAAACTGGACACTTTGAACATATCCATACCTCAACCATAACGTTTGATAAACACTCCAAGAACGAAAAATTGGTTACGGAGGAAGTCCCATTATGTTCCAATAAATACACAATGCCTTTTTCAGCAAGAGACGAAACTGAAGATGCAGAGGAATATTAGGATAGCGCTATAAAGACAAGGACACCTGAAAATCATTTATGTTCATTAACTGATGTGCTATCAACTGGTAACCCAATTCAATACTTTTGGCGTCAAAAATTTTCCACTTAAACCGGAGCATATTTATCGCAAACCAGAGATCACCTGATTTTACAGTTTTTATTATTGCATAAAAGCAGCACATGTGTCATAATACCTTTTGTAAGTGACTCAGTGTCAAAGAAGTGTCAAATATTACTCACAAAATTTAAAAACGGGGAAAACACAAAATCCAAGACCACCATGAAAACCAGCAGTGCAAGATACTGCAGAAGGGACAGAAAACGTATCTGCAAGTTTATCAATCACCTTTGAAACAGGGTGAAAAGAATACAGAGATGAGGACTCTGGAGCAAAGGTCAGTTTATTCACTGCAGGAACAGGACTGCAAACACATTGACACTGATAATAATGAAATGCAAAAATCTAGGTCAAATTCTTTCTGTAAACCTGTTTAAATAAAAAAATTCCTTAGAAAACTAACCATCTCCACCTCTGTCCGGCATAAGCACCAAGAGGTCAAGGAAAATCGGAAAAACAATCATCAGCTGACAAGCAGCTGGGAGACCTTCAGGGGATTACTGTACTACTGACAAACTTAGCAGGAATGAGTTGGAATCAGGACCAAAAAAAAAAAACAATAAATAACAAATAACAGAAAATAACACCAACAAACACTTAGCATGTATACATGCGGGAGGTGACA
>JAODKC010000044.1:30348900-30361391 GCA_026777985.1 Mormyrops attenuatus | reverse complement strand
CGCCCCCCCCCCCCCCCCCCCCCCCCCCCCCCCCGGGCGGGGGGCCCCCGATCCGTTATAGGTCCTGCCTGACAGAGTATAAACTGCACCACAGGAAGGACCAATCACGTTCCACAGACTATCCATGTACCCACCCATCCATTTGATGCACCCAAACATAAATTTTCTCCCCCTCCATTGAAACCTATGGTGGGTGGTTTCGACACATGTGTGGGAACCCACTGGTTATCCCAGAACCCAAGCGTTGGTGCTACCTTTGAAGCCTTCCTCATCCAGGACCACCGTGTAGTTCTCAGGGGTCTCGGTCAGGCTGAAGAACTTGCACCTGCGGAGGGTGCAAGAGAAGCAGGACATGGTGGGGACCAGAGTGTGGGTAATAGAACCGCTTTTGTGGGACATGTGTGAATGGGGGGAAATTTCTGGAAAGCGCTGTCACCGAACAAACAATCTGCTCACCCATCCACAATTACCCGCTCCAATAAGCCTTTTTGCTCTTGGTACAGTGAGGACTTATTGTGAAGAGACACATCAGACTCCTCACAGAGAGGGGATTACTGGAAGGCTGCCCTTCTCTGTGGTCTCGGGAGGGCCATCTAGGCACACCCAAAAGTTCATGGGTAAAGAAATTCGCCTTGACTCAAAATGCTGGATTTGTACCAGAAAAACTAGTGGAAAAACAAGCTTGGGTCAACGGTCCTATCCATCCCACGCAGCTGCGAGCTGCGTTACCGGGCAAAGAGTCCCAGGCTGAACTCCACCCTCAGCAAAATTTAATCATTCACTGGAGTATCAAGGGAATTTCATGAAAAACATAGCAGGTTAATCAAGCAGCACCAGATGGGTAAATTCAGGAGTCCATTGTATTGCACTGCCTTCAAACTTCCTGTTAACCTCTCACCCTCCCTAGATCTTTACTTCCTGCAAGTGTGCAAACACTTCCTGGCAGAGTGAGCCGTGCTAGAGTCACTTCCTGTTTATTTGCTGTTCAAACACCTCCCTGTACAGGCTCGGCGCACATCAGAGAAGGCTTCAGCAACACCTGCACAACCTTCTCGCTGTGATGGAGAACAACCATAGCATAAATTCAACAAACGATATTAAGTATGCAGATGACAGTCGATCTTTAAACACGTTGGCCTTTAACTGGTTGATCCAAATGCATTCAGTGCAATATGGTTCTGAATTTATGTTAATTACTTTTAACGTTCAACTGTTAACAGCTTAATGGTTTGCCTGGGGCAGCAAATACCTAGCACATAAGTCCCTTCTAATCAAATTATTTTGGTTAAATACATACAAACTCTATAAAGACTATCACTATATGGACTATTAAGTTCTCCCTCTGAAGACGTGAAGGTGTTCCTGTCATCTTGCCAATGGGCCAGCTAAGGGTGCAGCAGAATAAAACTAGAGAGAGTTACCAGTGAGCCTGGTCTGCTCATGGTTAGCCAGGGCACAATGCCATTCCGCAGGCCAAGAGGGTTGTGGGAAAGTTCTGAGCACCCAGAAGGGCCACCAACTTTTGTTTGTAGACAAAGGCTGGTGACAAAAGGGGGGGCACAACCATGTCGTGTCCATCATCGTTTCAACTGTCCTGAGCCCCACAAGCTGGCACCGTCAAACCCTCCTGCCTACAGAGATTAATGCCGCGGCGGGAGGCCGGCAATAGGGATGGGGTCTTCAGACTTAAGCATATTTCACTAAGAGCTGTTTCATCTTCTGACAGAGGAAGGGGGGGGGGCATTCTGCATACAGGACAGACATTTTGACTGGAGGTCCATCAGAACCATCCTGATTCACTTTTAAAATTCATCAAGGGGAGGAGTATAAGATACTCCAAGAATCTCCATTTCTTATTACTACATGTCAAGTTACACACTTTCCAAAGAAACTTAAAAAATACTCCACCATCATAACAATTTGCATATTGTCATGCATGAATAATTTTAAGTGTTATCCTTAATAAAAAGCACTAAAACTTTATAGTGTTTATTCACCCTTTCAGACAGGCCCAGGAGAGTGAACTTTGCTGTGTTTTATTTTCCCCCAAACATCCCTGTTATACATCTACTCAGCAGTTCAGAATGACCTGCACAGTCCTGTAAACAACATTGCATCATCTTCGCCAAGCCCAACACAGAAGTTGGGGGTTAGTGGGGAATGGGAATACATGAGGCAAACATCCGAGGGTCCGCGGTGAGAGGCTTCTGGCAAATTCCAGTTTGAGCTTAATGCAAACAAGCACGGGTTACTGCAAAGAGCACCAACTCTCCACCCAAGCAGCGAATAACACTTATAACTGACAAGCAACACCGCTCTCCCGGTACATTGGTCTACAAACTATGTGACAAAATGGACAAAACAGAATGGCTAGGCCTACATGATTCCACCATGTAGGTGAAGGGCCTGACAGGGAATAAAACTCAGCTCACACCCAGAAAAGCAGGAGAATTTAAAAGAAAAAGGAAAAAAAAAGAACCGGTTATGGAAGAAAGAACAGAAAAAAAGTATATGACATCATGTTAGACACTATTCAAAAAACGTTGCACAACATACAACGATTAAGCTACACGCCTCAAACAAAGCAGGAAAATAATTTTGTAGACCAGGCCAAACAGTTCCCTGCGATTATCACACATCCATGCCAATAGAGGCCTCACCTTGAGATTTGCTGATGCAGACTTACAGACCAAAAATACGACTGAACTTGAAAGCACAACAAAGACAGGAGGACAGGGGAGAGATGTGGATTTCTGCTCTGGGGTTACACAGCTGGCTTAAAGCTGAGAAGGCAGGGACACAGTTACATAAAGTCAGACACCCTAGGTCTGAATTAGAAAAATAAGACATTACGGGTGGAGGTATAAGAGGCAGACACTCCACCTGTACAGCAGGCTGGGGGGTTCACGGGTGAGAGGTATTAAAATCGTCCAAAACTTAAATAATCATGAGGGCCCGGGACATGACGAGGCATGCCGATGAGGAGCCGAGCGCCGTGCTCTGCATTTACACGACTGCCCAAGTGGCACATGTTGCTTTCAGTTACTTATAAACATTTCGGACGCTATATAAGGGACGCTGTAAAATGCCAACGCAACAAACGTGACGACACTGAGCATTAAACCCACGTTTTGGCCTCGGTTCTCCTAAACAGGCAGGCAAACTTAGTTTAAAAAGGACGGAAAGGCTAAGGCATTTATTTCGGTGCAAAACCATCCGGTTCGTTTTAAAAGCAGTTTTCGGCGCCCCGTTTACGGGCCAGTGTCCCGTCGTTCTGTGGCTGTCTAACTAACCACGTAAAACAGAACACACTAAACTACCACGCTGTACTTCGTACTACACACTCTAGATTTGTTTGCACACCTAAAACAACACACCATGCAAAAGAGCCATCTTTATCCGTTTAGCAAATTGTACTATCGGGCCTCGTTAAGTGCAGGATGAATTATTTGCGGATGAAGTGAATCAACGGTTTGTGTACTAGATATCACCATATTAAAACCTCGCCTCGTGGTTTATGCTTCGATTTTCTCGTGTTTTGTTGGGTCCTGCGTCCGTGCTTTTGGAAAGGAGGACATCAAGTTATAATTATTATTACTGTGCCTTAAGTTTAATATTAATAATAATAATCACAATAACAACAGCATTAGAAAGAGCGGCTTTACCTGGTTCTGTTCCGCAGGAATATGAGTTTGATAAGCGGATGTGTAAAGACCACCAAGCCGTCCTTGCAGATACTGGTCACTTTAAGCCTGTGATCGAGGATGTGCAGGTCCATCTCTCCGCTGCACCGTATCCAGCACCTCGTCCTCAAGGCCAAACGTTTTCGATTCTCCTCGTCCTGGGGCCTTTTCCTCTGCGAAATATGCACCGCTGCAAGCCCCCCCCTGCCCGGATCGGTAGCGCTTGCGGTGGGGGACACGCGTTATTTCGCATGCCCCGGTGTTTACGGCCGACTCGGTGGCATCTGGAGGGGAAAAGGAGGGGAAAAAGGTGCCCGAGCCATCAGAGAGGCGGCCCGCACAGAACTACACGCCCCCTCGGCTTTAAAGGGCCAAGCCGATTTCGCCCGAGTCCAACGCTGAACGTCGTTTGCGCCTAATGTGCCAGTTTTAATGGGATTGCCTGTGGCCCTGTGCAACTAAAAAAATAATGCAAGCCACCTCAGACATTACGTTCGGGTCGTTATAACCAGGCGTTAAAGTTAAAGCTGGTTAGTCGATTAATCGATTTATACTTCAAGGGTTAATCGCACCCTTGAAATGTAATGATGGAATGGTTTGGCCTCACCGGAAACATTAAACTTTAGCCAGGGGATGTTAATTTGCAAAGCACAGCTAATCTTGTGTATTCCATGTGTGGTTTAGGTGGGTCGTTAAATGTTTTTAAATGGAAAATGGGAATTAGATATTATTTTTGCCCCGTTCAAATTGTTTGTTTTTAGAAAAAGAATATGTCTTGTAAGCAAAATAAGAATACACATTAAATATTTCTTGCACCCCCTCATGTAAAATGTTTCCCAGATAGCACACATATATGTCGGTTTAAGAGAGGTATATCGTTAAATGATCGCATTCCATTTACTAGCAATATTTCAATTATTACAGAAGGTAATGTTTGTTTCAGCGAGGAAATGTTTTCAATAATTTTGCTTTAATTAGTTCATCGTAACATTTAGGCGGATTGTAATTTTGTCATGTCAATACTTAAAATAAAACGATAACTTCTATTCAGTTAAATTGTGTGATATATGGTTTTAAACACTATGCCTACTTGGGGGGGGGGGGGAACAACAAATATATCCTACAGTATGTACTGTAAATATATATAGTATAACTGGTAACACTTGATGGGGCACAAATACTTTGTGTTAACTCAGTCACTACTGAAGTACAAATAGGCCTATAGTGAACAAATGCAGTTCCTACTTTTTCCTACGACAAAATATGTCACGACTCATTATAATGTGCAAAAATAAGATCAGTATTTCACTTTTGTTATTCATTATTTGTTCCTTTAGTAACTCCTCAGTAGTTCCTTATTAGTTCACAAAGGTTTACAGAATTACGATATATAGTAAATATAGCTATGCTACTATAACTGCTTGGGATAAAAGTTGTGTCATGACGCATTAATGATGAACAAATATGAGAAGTATTTAACTTGTCTTAGCCTATTCATGACTTGTTCTTTCAGTAGTTCACAAAGGTTTACAGAAGTAATAGATATAGTACAGATATAGTAACTGCTTGAGATAAAACATATGAGTAACGATTCATTAATGACGAATTAACATGAGATCAGTATGTAAATAAAACTTAGTTTGTGGTTAATTAATACATAAGTAATGGCATAATACTATATTGTTTGTGACCCGTTAAAGTAAAGTGTTACCGTATAACCCAATTGTGGGTTATATATATCCTAACCAGGATATACAACAGTAGGCTGAACGTCGCATAGTGATCTCATTAACACCGTAGTGCCGTTGAAATACACCGGGCGGACATCGGGTGAACGTCGGATCAAAATTTAGTAGAGACGTTCCTGCGACGTCGTGCTACTGAGCAAACGACGTCATAGAGATGCTTTTCCGATAGATTTTAAAGCATCGCGGAGACATCTTGTCTATATGCATGTATGCTGTTTGGGTGGTTACTGCTTGTTACTCAGTCTAGTAATTCCCGCCTCCCGCCATACAAAATTTAATCAACAAACGAGAAGCCATACGATAACAACGAAACGATTTATTTCTCCCATTTGCAAGACTACTACAATAATTTATTAGCCCTATTAAAAAGCACAGCACACACACACACACACACACGTGATGACATGAAACATCCTTATCCTAACTTTTTGGAGGAAGAAATGCTTCTTATTATGCTACTGTGTGGAAAAAATAAATGCAAATCTCAAACAATCTCAAATTCCTTTACAATTTGGCAAAGAAAAATTAAAAATGTGATTAAACCTTCCATCAATATGTACCAGCAGAGATCATATATTTCAGTTGCGGTTTGGACATTATTGTGCAATTTAATTTTATGACTGCTGTAGGCATTACAACCGCATGTGTAAACCGAGTGCTTGTTCAACTGAATAACCAGAAATGAGATATCATGACAATTCTTGGCAACTAGGGCAGGGACTGTTCATCGACAACCTTTACAGTAGGCAGTTCAGAAAATGGAAAGTTTTGAGCCATGGTTAACATAGAGCAAAGGTCCACATACTTCAGCAAAGCAAACCCTGGTCATTCCATACATCTGCTCTTATCACCCGCTAATATACCATACTCATTTTTTTCATCAGGCCAATCAATTAATAATCAAATTTCTCACTAAGTAGGTCAAGCGGGGATTTACAGCAAATGTGAAATGAAGTGAAAACTTACCAAAAAAGTGTAATTCCAGAAATTACAGAGGCTTGGTCAATCTAAGCAAGTAGGTCAACTTGTAATAAACAGATGGGTTCAAGAATTAGAGTGACGCCTTAAGTCCCTCTGAGGTCTCCTTTAAGTCACTGTCCATGAACAGCGGTAATGAATGATGTAAGCTTGGGGGGGCAGCCAGCATTTGAAGCCACAGTTTTGGTACTCTCCCCCCACTAAACAATGCTCCCATGCCCTCTTGGCCAGCTTGGAGTCATTACTGGAGAGGTGAGTTCTTAGTAGGGATCATGATTCTGGATTCCATGCTTCGGATCAACGGCACTGGATAGAAAAGGAGAGGCCAAGAGACATATTTTAAGGTCTGCCCGAACTCAGGAAAAATCCTCCTACCATTCACATTTAAAATGGGGCTACAGCTTTCATCTTGTGTGCTCTGTGAATCATTTGCCTATGGCATGTCACATAAACTACTATGAGGGAATCAGCTGGGAAGTGTCCTTATTACTGGTTCCATTTCATGTACCTTGGATCTGTCCTACCTGTATAATATACAGTCGAGTCCCAGCCTGGCTTCTGCCAGGCAGAATTTCTCGTTTCATCTCTGGACTGCAGATCTTTGTAAGCTGCAGACCAATGAAAGGAAGGAGTAACGTATCAGTCAAGAGTCAAAATGAAACACAAATTGAACAATGACCTATTTGACGAGACAGTTTAGGAAGGGACACACTGGCTTTATCCAAACTCACCCCACAAGTGGTGGACAATGTACAGGTCTCCAATCTGTGTAAAGAAACCTCCCACTGCTTCCTGGTTGTCTTGCCGGTACCTAATACCACGAGCCCTGCCAGAATGCTGATATGGTTAAATGGAATGACTGATACGCTATACACTTGATCCAAACCCCAAACAATTTTAATGACTTACCAGTGATTTCCCCATTCAATCATGGTGCCTGGCTGAAAAAAAGCAGAGCAATTTTAGCAGACCAGATGGATGTTTTAAAAAAAGAAAAAAGTCTAAGGGTGATTAAACAGCCCCCTGGTGGAGAAAAGGAAAATAATGTAATTTCAATGCATTTTAATCAAGATGTTTAACTAGGATTCCTGTGTTTATCGCATAGCATAAACTGGGTAGTAAACCTGGATTCTTCGATTTATGGTACATTTCTGCTGACACTCTGTGATTGAGCTATGGGTCTTTGCAAAAAGCACTATATACTAATAAAACATTATAAACATATATATTGATAAAAATTTCCAAATACAGTCACACGCTACTTAACTTGTATTACTCTCTCTTAATTAGGGCTGGGACGATTATTCGACGTAATCGACGATGTCGATTATAAAAATGCGTCGACGTGGAAATTTAGTGTCAACGCGTTGTGTAAAACTACGTAAATGTTTTGTAACTGCATAGCTCTAAGTGCACTAAGTGATAAGCTAAACGTGTTGTAAGGGAAAGTACTTTATCCCCTCGGGAGCACGTTAACGCTGTCCTTTTAAGAATCGCGCAATAAAACAGTCTGCTAATAATTGAACTTTACTGTCCACCCCATGATCTCTTCGCCACTCGATCAAGAGCTACAATATTTTATTTATTGGACCTGCGGCATGGTTTTCATTTACAATTCAAAGTTATTCCGCTAATAAGCTGGCTTAATTGTTGTTTCACTGCTGGCACCGTTAAAACTATATCAGTTATAGACTGAATTCCAATATAGTTTTGTCTAGCATCGCTAATGCTAGCAGTGCCGCACTATTTTCTTAGGCATGCACTGGCCAATCATGTAGCACTTCTCTCTATATTTATCTATATTAAAATAATAACGAGGCAACATGGCTGCATACGGAGCCTCTGGAGAAACACGGGGCAAAAAAGGCTCACACGCGATATTCCAAAGTTTGGGAATACTTCAGTCATGACACCTTTTCTACACCTCTACTGTAGCTGACGTTAATGACGCTGTTACAGCCGTTTAATATTTTCTGTTTACTTACTCTGTCACGTAAGAGTGAGACAAATTATCATTTACAACTACTCTTACACACTGTAGCCTAAATCGTTCCTTGCTCACTGAAGTAAGCTTAACTATAAGCTACCTTTGCTAGTGTTTGTTAAAAAACATGTTTCTCCAGTTTCTCTAGTTATGTTATCAACATTAAAGTCAAATTGGTGTACTGAAATAATTAAGCAAAACCTATCGCAGTGAATATTAATTTCAGCCTAACATAGAAATCCTATTGAATCTTAAGATTTCCATTTTTTGTTAGTAATGCTCTAATGTGTAAGAAATGTTTTAATATATTGAAATGTTAATGAGAATTTCAGATTTGTGTGGGGGGAGGGGTGAGTTATTGTGTTAAATGACTAACTTGAAAATCAAAAAAGTAATCAGAAAATTAGTTGTTAGATTAGTAGAATAATCGAAAAAGTAAATCGCTAGATTAATCGTTTAAAGAATAATCGTTTGGGACAGCACTACTCTTAATGATGTCGTAATGTATCCAACACATCCATGTAAAGCGGCTTGGGGCGACTCTGTTCTGAAAGGCGCTATATAAAAATAAATTCAACTGGACGTCAGGGATACATTCTAAGGAGTGCATCATTAGGCAAATTCACTGTTGCGCGAACATCACACGGTATAGCTTACTACGCACCTAGGCTACGGTCAACATTTTAGCATAAGTAGAAAGGGCACACTCTGAAATAACGATAAAAAGCATTAGGTTTGCTTACACCAGCATTACCACAAACAAGTGAGTAATGCCTTGCACTACGACATTATGATGGCTACGTCACTAGTTGTATGTGCGGTCTGTCATTGGCCGAAACGTCGTTATAAGGCTAATGACTGTAAACAGTTCTCAGTGACATAATGAAAACAGAATATAATATATACAGAAACACAAGTGTGATGCTTCAGTTAAAAAATGAATGTATAAATCAAAATGGTTCTTTAAAACAGAGGTTTTGAACCTGGGGTCCACAGGGGGGTTTACAGAAATGTTTTGGTATCATGTTCTGGAAACCCCCTTAAATGAGCCAAAAATCTTAAAAAAATTGAGGAACAAAGAGACCTTAACGCCGTCCTTCAGATCCTTACTTCTTAGGTACTTATATGATCACACATTAGTGGTAGGGGAACCCCAGCTGTAGTCTATTTTAATTTGGGGGTCCCTGCTTTAAAAAAGTTGAAAACTCCAGCTTTAAAACAAGTCATTATGAATTACACAGATAGTACTGTGCAGGCCACACAATTACATACATGAATGGATTTTGGCATAAACAAACCAGACATAAACAAATCACTTTAGCATTGGTTCTAGTGTTTCATGTTAGAGAGCCAACACCCTCTGTGATATGAGCTACAAGCTTCAGTTTCTGGCACCAGATTAATTAATTTTTTAAATATACAATTAGCCCTCCTAGCACCAATATTTGGGGAATTCATTTAACAAAAACATATTC
This sequence comes from Mormyrops attenuatus, assembly GCA_026777985.1. NCBI lineage: Eukaryota > Metazoa > Chordata > Actinopteri > Osteoglossiformes > Mormyridae > Mormyrops > Mormyrops attenuatus. Next base: position 30,351,523 of record JAODKC010000044.1, on the reverse strand, counting down.
TGAATCATTTAGGTGAAGCAGCACTCTAACTGATAAAGCAGATAGCGTGCCCCAGGACCACTATCATTTAAAGTCCAGGTTGCCAAAAGGAGCTCCCAGACTAGATCAGTCTGGGGCGGATCTAAGGCTGGCCAGGGGCAGCCCCTAGTGAATATGCAGCCACCCCACATGAAATTAATAAAAATGAAACATGAATTATTTTATAAGTGGAGCTGAAGAGGACACTGAGTGTGGGGCAGCCATCCACATAAATATACCTGGCCACCCCAATCAAAATTTTCTGTACCATTAGCATGACACTCATTCCTCACGTCCACCCCCCCAATCCCCTTAAGTCTGGGTTTACCTAAAGTCTGGGTTTACCTTAAGTCGGTAGGACCGCAGCTCATATATATTGGGCCCTGCTCTGGGTAGCGGATCATTCCAGAAACTGAACTCCAAGAGGAGCTGGTTCCGTCGGGAAATCAGCATCGTGCTCCTCTGCTTGCGGAACTCCAGATACGCCTGTGCAGACAGGAGATGACACATCACATTACGACAGGGGCCTGCCCTGGACGTGAATCAGAAAGAAAACACTTCAGCAGCCCAGGGAATCTGGCTGCTAACTAGCTGGCTCGCATCTGTTTTGCAATAAAAAATAGTGAGATATTAAGGCTAGTGTAAATAACTAATGTCACGGAATGCAACCAGAGGTATTTCTTCTGAATTTTTTTTTTCACCCCTAAATGAAACGGAGCCTACCTTATAGGGGATCGCCTATCTCGCCTACAGAGCAGGGTAGGCCTGCTTTATGACATTAAAAAGTGCATGGAGAAAATTATAGAAAAATTCCACTAGCTTAAAAAAAAAAACATGATAAAATCTGAAGTATATAACTTGCGTTTTATATATTTTTTTTATTTGTATTTTATATTATTCTATTTGTTCTTTTGTATTTCATCCTATTTTTTTTATGTAAAGCGCTTTGGGTTGCCTCTGGTATGAGAAGTGCTATACACATAAACATGCTTTGTCTATTTAGATGGTGGAATTTGACAAATGCAATGATTAAATTAGATCACACCACTCTTTTATTCTAGAGATCTAAAAACAAAAGCGTTCCTGGTGCTGTCGTTATATACACACAGATTCCGTCACAGGCCGTACCTTATTCTGCTTCAGCTTATTCAAACATTCGGTCAAGGCCGGATAACCACCGGTGTACCGCCACAGGTGAACTACCAGAAAATACCACAGGGTGTCACTGTTGAATTATTTGTTAACTGCAACTTACAGTCAGAGTGCCTGAGAAAAAAATCCACAAACTTTTATCTATAAAAGCATAATTTTTTATTACTAAGTTCATTATACATTTTTATTTCTAAAGATACAACATGCATTAAAGTGCTTTTTAACCATACCTGCCTGGTCCTGCTCTCCATACCAAGTGTTCCAGCTCCCAATGACCTCACATGGGTAATCCTTGTCACGATGGAGGTGCCCCTGAACCTCAGCCCTGCCAGGGATATGAGAGGGGTAATAAAACCCAGTAATCTCCCCCCTCCCCCAGTGAGATTAAGAGTCACGGGCGGTTCTAGGGTCAGGAGGATATACGGCCCTTCAACCTAGCATCCAGAGCGTCTAGAGATTTATGATGAGGGGGTTAAACCTGATAGAAATTGCCCACATTGGGGGGGTAAACAGGCCTAGAACAGTCCCTGGCATACACCATTACATGATGATGGTAATTGTAAAAATGGCTGTAAAAATGGACTGGGGCTTCCATAAGATCAATTGGTGCTTAAGCCCCATAAACAAACACCATGCTATGAACAAAGTAACTGATACATATAGTGACTGATCACCATAAAAATAATAGCTTTAAGAGTGGAGGCCTTTACTCACGACAGATTGTTGTAGGCCTCCAAGCACTCCGGTTTCACGTTGTGAACTGAAAGGAACGAGAGCAGGACACAGTCTGTGTATGTCGGAGTTAAGAAACAGAGCCGCTGTCATCAGCCTGAAGCGGCTCATTCTGCTGGTTAAAAAAAGGGAACGATTCTGACAGTATGTCACATAAACAATGCTTTATTATTAAATATCAGCAGGAGTCCAGGCGTCCTCTGTAACAACAGACATAGTAATCTTAACTAGGGAAATGTGGAGTATGTTTTAACCAACAAGGCAATTAATCATGGTACTTAACACTAATATTGCAATGTAAGGTTCAGTGCTATGGATTGTGAGGTCTGATTTTTAAAGCAATTATTAATATAAATAGATGACCTCCTAAAGTTTTTTAGAAGAAAAAAAAGTACATAATTTTTTGCACATATGCACCTAGAGCCCGTGGTACATATTACAATTTTATGACCGTATTTAGCAAACTTCTTAAGGACAGGCTACCATGATCAGCTTGGGTAGAATTCAGTACAAATGTGCAGGTGGGTAAAACGGTTAAGTATGACAACGGTAAATTGGATAAAATCATCTTCTAAATTAACATAATACAGAATGTTGTTGAGGTTCTTTCTTTCTGGACAGGAGTTGCGGTAGAGCAGTGGTTTGGGGGGGGGGGGGGGGGCGCCAGAATAAAGAGACGGGCCCCGGGGGGCCACCAAGGGTGCGCACGGGGGGAGGACCT
>JAODKC010000044.1:30338561-30348800 GCA_026777985.1 Mormyrops attenuatus | reverse complement strand
GTTGTGGAACAGCGTGCCCCTCTCACCAGCTCGAGAGATTTTACAGAGTTATGCGAGACTGAGAATTGAGTTGTAAGCGTGACAGTTATTCCGCTTCCGAAGGGGGGGGGGGCATACCAGAAATAAATCGAAGAACCACTGGGGTACACCAAGGAGACGCACGTGGGTAAGTCCTGTACGCCAGTCAGGAAATCAAAGTTTTCATACTTACACTGAATTTTATACAAATTGCTTGTTTCCTTCTTTGACAGCAGGTTCGAATGGGCATCTGTCCTGGGGTCCACTTTGTGAACAAACAAGGACCGGAACCAGCCCTTTTCGTTTTTATCTACAAGACCTCTAGAAGGCAGCAGAACAACAAACATCCGTCCTTTATATAATCATTTATATGTGGTTGTTTACGTAATTTTTTTTATATTTGTAAAATTGGTAAGGTGATCCTTCGTAATAGGCAATGGAAAAACGTATTGTAGTTTACAATTAAATACGCGTCTTCATTTCGCATCCAAATTTTAATGTAATGTAAGTCGGATTAGTACATCCCGCATTTCTGTAGCACCTTGCCTATAATTCCCTTCCTCCTGACACACTGCACTTTTTCGGTGATCATGTGATAATGCTTCCTTCACAGGGCAAAGGTCAGTCGTAAATACACCATACAGTAACTGCTTTCTGGCCATTTTATGATCAACATGACAAAATGATCAAGTGCCCGCTGATACTCACACGCTTCTTATTTAAATCTTAATATCCGTTAATGCACATGCAAATAAATGTGTATTGTCGAGTAGTAGCCTATCTTCAAACAAACACCCAAAATGACTAGTAAATCTCTAGTAAACCCCAGCAAGATGTCACCATAAGTCGTACTACAAGATACACTCCACCAAACGGGAGCTTAAAAGTATGCGGCACCAAGACATTATGAGTAGCCTAGATTTAATATAACGCGCTTATCACAGTAAGGAAATCCCAATGCCACCTGAATTTACCTTCGCGGGACCAGCAGTGTCGGGACACACTTATACAATGACGAGTGGAGTCTGAGCAGTTTTAAAGACCGCGTCGTCGCCATCTAAACAAGGTTTTTGCCCCGTGTTTCTATAGAAGGTGTCCGAGGATCCGTCCCGAGTTGCCGATCGGCTGGGGCAGGGGGGGTTGGCCAGGCAGATCGCTCAATGTGAAATAGACGCGGATCTGGATGCGGAGCGGCTGCGCTCAATCGCGTCCCGCAGGTCGCACTAGTTCCTGCTCGCGGGGTGACGCGCATGTGGGGAAGCGACGGGAAAGTAACGCAGCGACCGTTTCCGCACGTGGGACAAACACGTGGGAAGTACTCCGGCTGCAGACGGCGAAAGTCAGCATGAATTAAAGCAATGGAACTCAGGACGTTTCAAGCAATTCCTACGTCCCAAAAAAAGGACAAGACCGGGAAAAAGAGGACGTATGGTCACCCTAGGAAATGGTAGTCTCTTTGCATAAACACAGGTGTCTGATTCTTGTAAGCCATTTAAGCTCTTTTTAAAGCAATATATTAAGTTGCTTGTGTGTGTGTGTGTGTGTGTGTGTGTGTGTGTGCGTGTGTAATATGTCCACTTTTAAGAAACGACCTACACCCTCCTCATCCCTGGGGCGGGTGCGAAGAGCTACGTGGCACGTAATAATCTGCCCGTAAATTTAAGACCAACATTAACGTGTACGTTTACTGGTAATCAAGTCGATGTAAATCATTTTCCATTATTTTAAGGTCATTGCTCCACGTATGCATAGTTATTGTTATGCTAGATGTCAAATTACAATGTATAAATGTCAACACCAGTGCCAAATGCAATAAATCTTGTAGGATCAGATCTTAAAAGTTTAACTGTCCAGTCATTACTATTGTTAATGTTGTATTAAATCTTTTTTCCTCACAGAAGCACTCTACGTTTAACAGTTTTCAGCTAACCAGACAAAGCACTTTTCACAGAAAATAATGAAAAGACAACCTCGGATCAGACCCGGTGTCATATAGAAACTAATTAAAACCCATAGTCTAAATTAAGCCAGTAAACCTAGCTGGGGAGTATATTGTATCCTACTTTCTTCAAAAGCTGTAGCGAAGTACAAACGTTGATCCCCGAGCCGATGGGTCCCGGTCAAGTGCGCGTAATTTCAGCCCTGAGTGGGCTGGTTCTGACCTCGGCTTTGTGAGTCACATATCCCGGTGTTTCAAGTGTCACTCAGGTGTTAAATGATTTCATTTTATTCCTCTCAAAGGCCGATTTTCTCTGTTTCTTCTTGGAGATGGCCGTTTTCATTTTCATATCTTTTCTACATTTCTGTTTCATATTCTAAAAAGACAGCATGGGAACGATTTAAGTGTCGACTATTAGAACACATAACAAGAAATGCGTCAACGGTCTGTCTTTGCAGTACATTTAAATCCACGTTTATTTCCTTAAATACAAGGAGCATTTATACCACTTAGCATGCAGGTAAAATATGCACAGCATTAAATTTCTCGAAAATACCTGCAAATTTTACTGACTGTATCTCCCGTTCCTTACATGTACTCCATTCCTTACTCCGGGCTTTCCCTAAAATCATTCCCTGTACCTTACCCTGTAACTTCATACCAATACTTCCCTTTCTCTTGCACGTTTTCCTTTTTAAACTTTCTCTTGACAAATCTTCATTAGCTGTCCAGTGTGAGAGTGTGAGAGAAGTTAAACATTATTGCTTAATTTGTTTTTATGTAATTGTATGGGTACGGAGAATAACTTGTTTTTCAAATATTTGTTATTTTAATATTACACTGATCTATTCCACCATTACATTAGATTTGGTCCTAGGGTCAGCCAGGAAAGCTGTACTGTACAGTTTTTGGTTAGTATTACAGTTTTACATATTGGGTATTGTGCATATACAGACAAAAGATTTCGTAAAAAGTTCAAGGATTACTTGTAAAACACTAATAGGTTAATTAGCATATTTATGTGAACAGAGACTTCCCTCTTGTGGTGAAATGTAGTCACTGCGGGCACTGCGGTCCCATCGTTACGCAGCTGCCCCGTCCTGCCCACACTTAGCAGGTACAGCGCCTTGGGCTCTGTTGAACATGCTTGAGCTGCCTCCGTGTTTCACCTGCAGGCCCGGAAATGCATCTTTGACTGCGTTGCACAAATCCTCAAAGTCCTTGTTTACAGAGATGTCCTTAGAATAAATTACAAAAAAAGGTGCACGTTCATTAAAACCTCTAAAAATGAAAAGTGATTAAAAGGGAGGCATTCTAGAAAATGGCAACCTACAGAAAAATCCAAGGACTCGACTGCTGACCCTGGGTTTCCCTGGATGGCCTTCAGGACACCGTAACAGCCTGCAGATTGCAGGGGGTTCCGGGACATCTTTGCCAGTGCCAACAGAAACAAAAGACAAAGCCACGTCACGATGTTTACAAGCCGTGACTGAAAAGGCCACGGACTGAAAAACGGGGCCGTCCCCGTGATCACTTCTGACACTGTCACATCGCGTCAAAAAGCGCGCCTTCAGTCGCATGTCACTTTGGGACAGCGTTATAAGCCATCCACCTGGCCGCGCCCAGCTACAGCCCCCCCCCCCCCCCTGCTAAAAATGTCCGCCTCCTACGCGGGGGGGATCTTACGTTGAGAGATTTGATGGTTTTGTTTACACGCAGACCCGTAGCAAAGCGGATCGCACCGTCAGGGGGAATCCGATTGTTGCTGAAATGAGAAAAATAACACATACAAGCTCCAGGTGAATGTCAGCGGTGTGCGGCAAATGATGTCCTCCAGAACCAAACCAATTTAGGGTGACACACTTAGGTTTTCAGAGCGTTTCAGGAATCTCTGTAATGTAACCCCAGGTACATTTAATCATTAATCAAAACACATTTAACTTTTTTTAAAGTGGAAGACACAGGAGGTGCTTGCCAGAAATAAAAAGTACAGAGGGAATCAGCAATTCTCTGGGGACAAGTAGTAAATAAAATGAAAACTGTTAGGCTCTACAGTGCATGCTGGTTTAACTTTGATTGACTTGTTTATTTTATTTGACGCAGAATCTCGTTTATCCCCTGGTGGTTTCTCTCCTGGCGAGTTTTGGGCCCTTAGTGATTGCCCTAAAACGACTTACATGCCCGCTCTTAAAGAACATTAACTCATGGCTTAACTATGATTCTGAGTCACAGGGGCACTAAGGAAGTTTAGTCCTTAATATTCTGAGTCTTCATTAGTGGTGATTCTACCAAAATTTTCAAAAGTGTTGGTAATAACGCAGATTTTTCTGCATGAGGACACCACCCTGTCTTCCTATCCTCTGACTATAATATTATTAAAAGATAATATTGTTACTGACTGGTTTCGCTTCTGGCTCTTTGACCTTTACCAGTGTGCAACAAACCCTGTGAAAGCTCATGGTCAGCCAGCACGTCACCTGATGTTCAGCTCCTCCAAGACGTTGTTTGCTTTCAGTGACTCTCCCAGCGCTGCTGCCCCGTCGCCTGCAAATCCGTTGTAAGACAAGTCCAGAACTCTGAGGAATATGTTTGCCTGGTCGAACAGGGCAGATGTGCATATTTGTCAAAGGCTATTTTAGAGAAAATAACATAGAAGGAGCACAGTAATGGTGGCTAAATTAGCACTGCAGCCTCACAACTGTATCAGTCTGACCTCCTCTGCACATTTTGCATGTTCTCCCTGTGTCACGTAGGTTACCTTTGGGTTTTCTGGTTTCTTTTCATAGTCCAAAGACAGGTAACTTGGAATCTCCAAACTGCCAGTAGAGTATATGTGTGCTTTGTGAGGGACTGGAATCTTATCCAGGGTGAACCCCAGCCTTGTGCCTTATGCTACCTGGGATAGGCTCCAGGCCCACGTGTGATCTCATCCAGAATAAGTAGCTAGGAGTTGGACACTAGCATGCATCTCACCATTTCCTTGTGTTGTTTTAGTGAGCTTCATATATCAGCCAGTGTAGCATAGCACTAAATTGTTATTTTTAGCATTGTACTTTATTTTGTTTTGTTTACCCAGAGCATTGAGCAGAAACTACAAGACAATGTAGTTTTGTGTGAACAATAGCGTGATATAGAAGCAGAGCAGAGAGGCAGAATTAACTGTCTGCTACTAGGTGTGTGAAACAGAAGGCAGGACTTTCAGGGTGTAGACAAGGGCAGCACATCTGCATTCGGGTCCTTGTGTTTTTGGCTCAGGTGGGAGTGAGTAGGCCATATTTACCCCAAGGCCCTTAGCCACAGCCAGTGTGCCTTTCCCACGTATACAGTTCCAGGCCAGGTTTAGCCTCCTTAGACCGGTGTTTTCTGCAATAGCATCCCCGAGAATTTCCCCTAAGGAGAGGAGAGGGGGGAAAAAAAACTAATTTCAAATAATTCATCTCGGCAATGTTTTCAGAGATGGCCGATATTCCTCTGATATAGACAGATTATAGGGACCTTTGATGTGATCAAGGGCCTTTTCCACCCAGACAAAGCAATAACAGTATCAGGAAATCTAATAAAATCATGATTTAAAAAACAACATGGCAAGTCATGCCTGGTGCACCCTGCAGGTCAGTCAACATGGAGACCTACCAATTTCTATCATGGGGTATATTCAGACGTAAAAAATCTGTTACGGTTATGCATAACAGGTGAGGAAATAAACTGGCATGGTGCCTGACGGAGGCATTAGTAATATACATGTAAGTCTTCTTATTGATTTCTTTTCTTGGTCTATTGAGAAATTGCCTACTATTCACTTAGCAAGAACATGAGTGTATTGGTACCGTTTGTCATTCTTCTGAGGTGGTGTTTCTGTCAGGCATATATCACATATAAGCAACTGATTCAGATTTAAAATTCATAGAATTGACCCCGACTCTCTGTCCAAGCCGAGATGTGTCACCGCCCAGCTCCCCTGCAGTCACCCGTGACATGCCACAGAGCTCCACGGTAACCTGGGAGTGACACATCCGTTCCCCCCCAGCTCTGCGGACTTGAGTGAATGCCTCAACACCTCTTGTACGTAGGCTGGGGAACTTCAAACACCGGACTGGAAACAAACGTAACTTCAAACACATCACTCTCTGAGCGTTTAAATTCTAATTTATGCTTTCCACACTACACACTCCCTTCAGAAGTATTAATTAACCTGTTTGTGGAATATTCAGATTACTTTCTATGCAGACTCCTTTCTTCCTCACTTAATAACAGTTTTTAGTTCAATAACATTTGGTATGAGTCAAGCCATTTTGTTTTCTTGCTTATTAATTGGTGGATGTTGTTCCTAGACTCTAATGAAGAGTTCAATGCCACATCTATAAATTAATGCTTATGCAAACAATACTAGAATGCTATTTGTTCATCGTGTTGGTCTGTCAATCTCACACTTAATTTCACCATCGGAGCATTTGATTCAACTGAATCAATGCATGAGCCCATTGAATTTGATTTACTTATTGTTTTGTGTTTGAATGGAACATTTGTTTGGAACACCTTGAAGTACTTGAGAAATAAAGTGGAGAAAGAAAACTGCTGGTCTATGTCATACATGTGATCTTTTGAGGTACCTGACATTTCACCCATGGTGTTGCGACTCAGGTCCAGGTCTTGAAGCTTTAGATTTCCCACAAAGGCCCTGGCCAGACCCGCGGCTGCCTGGTCACCGAAGTTATTGGCAGAGAGGTTCAGGCGGATCAGCGTGGTGTTCTCCAGGAGCATGTTGGAGATGGCATTGGCCCCCAGGTCTCCCAGCTGGTTCTCAGACAAATCAATGTCTGTCAAAGGCATTGCGGTGAAAATGGTCATTTTGCTTTGCTCTACCGAGACAGGAACATGTTACTGTCTGGTGGACCAACAGTGTTTTTCTACACTGTGGATATGTATCATTTCAAAGAAAGACATTTTAGGAAGTGACTAACAATCTAGACTTTTGACTAAAAGCTTGCAGGTTTATAAACTTGGTCCTGAAGCCCTACGAGAGCTCCTTAAAATGAAATGCTTGTTTTAAATTATCCAGTTTGAAAAGGAGTAGAACCGTACGAGACACACGTTTGCCCACTAAACAACTAAATAATCTAGCCACTTTTATGAATTATTCTTTTTGATGAGTCTTTTTGATTTTCCTTCTGGGTGCCAAAAAACTTCTGTGTTGTTACAAATATCCAGCTCATTAGGGGGGAAATCAGGAGATACGTTAGTCTCCTGTGACAAAGGAGCTCCCGCAGCTAAAAGAGGAACGGACACCAGTCCTCAAACGAAACGTGAGAGAGAAACGAACAGCGTTGTTGAGTGTCAAGAGGCACCCGCCACACTTGGCAACCAACAGAAGCTGTGGGAGCATCGGCATCGAGCACCTGTGATGTAACAGTTCTCTTTCAACATCTCAGCCAAGGCGGCTCCACCCATCCCCTCCATCCAATTATCCCTCAGGTTCAGCTTCAGGATGTGAGTGTTGGTTACCAAGGGAACTGCCAGGGCTTTGGTACCCTGCGAAAGAATTTTCTCAGCGTGAGAACGCTGTGACTGCTGATAGATTTTCCTCCGTCGCGAGATGGAACATGCAAAAACTGCTTCGTGTGAGTGGCCGTGGCCCTGAGACCAGGTTTTTTAGGGCTCCTGGCAAGACCACCAGGCGTTTTTGCTTAGGATTTGCTAGGATCAGCCAGTTCCTTCATCAGACCTGAAGCAGGGTGAGCATTTAGCTCGCAGAGCTTTGTGTTTAATGTAGGACGGGACCTTACCTGGGGTCCCAGGCCGTGGTGCATCATGGTTAACTCACTGTCATGCATGTGACATAGGAAGTAGGAGATGGGGACCACACCAAACAGCTCACAGGCTGCCTTATAACGTGCCTGCCCAGTTGGGTTGTACATCTCCCTCACATCTTCAAAAAAAACAATAAAGATCCCACAAAGCTCCCAAATCCATATCCATTGGTGTCCACAGACACTCTATTGTACAGGCAATTGAGCAGGAAACTATAGCTGACATTGTCTTCTAAGGCACCAGTCTTTATAAGCCTCAAAGTCACTCAGAATTGCTCAGCTTATGTGTAATATATTCTGCCGTTTTTCCTCAAGGCCAATGCACATTGATTTATCAAAAGAAACACAGAGAGGGAAATCATTAAAATGCAGACGAGCTGTGTGCAGAGGATCTGGCGTGAGGCAGACACCTCTGCATCTCGCAGACGAAGGGAAGGCCAGATGCCGACATGAGAAGCACTAGGGCCCGAAACTCTTATAAATCGAAAGTGTGACTCATCGCCCATTAGTGATTTACTTGACTGGAGACTGGTTATCCACTCGTGGTGCCCGCTGCTTGCCTGATATCTTTCTACTCCACGTGTGATTCACCCCGCAGCTTTTAATGAGAGGACTGATAGCACTACCTTTTGGCTCTGGATCAGTGCCGTCGTCCTCTTCTTCGTTGCCCCATGGTTCCTGGCCCATGCCGCCCCCCTCGTCGAGCCCCCTCCCCGTCACTGCCTCTCTTGTGCCCGCTCCCCAGAGCTGAGGCCCATCCTCTGATGGATCCAGACTTACTCCTGAACTCGGGACTGTCTGTAAGGGGCAGACCTCACATTTTGGCACTAACATTGGTTTTTCATTTCACCTAAAAATAAACTAATTAAAGCCTATTTTCCCCCAGTCATTAAGTTTAGATTATTAACCATGATATTTCTACAAATTTTATCAGAGTAATTGAAGTTATCTACCTAATCCAAAGCTCACTGAGCCAGAAATGTTCAGGTTGTTGTTTAACCATGTACCCATGTATTCTAGCATAGTTGGTAACCACACATAGTTTGAGACAAATTTCGTGCAGACCATTAATCTGCCTATCCCCAGTTAAGTAATCAGGTCATGGTACAGCAGGAGGTGCACTTACCTTGCTGTTAGCGTTACCGCAGCCGGATGCCTCTCTAGGCCTGCTTAGCGGTCTGTCTTTCTCACCCCCTAGCTGGGAAAGCTCACTCTCCATTTCAGTGTCTTTGTCTCCCACGATGCAGGGCAATTAAGACGCCTCCTTTACCAGCCTTTTGAGGTCACCATGGTGTCAGTCAAACATACATTCAGTGTTCAGGACATTGTCTCAGGGACAATCTTTCTCAAGAAACAGATATGGTCAAGACAGCACTAATCTCTTTATCTGTCAGTGCAAGTGAAATGCAGGAATTACAGTGGGAGCACTGGTTCTGTGAGTAAATTTGCCCAGCTACGGGATTTGCAGAATTTTCTTTAATGCCAAACTGGCCACTAGGAAGACCAGCCCCCTTCAGACAGGGACTGGCATTTGGTTTAACCAGTTGTAGAATTGAGAGTTTACCTGGCCTCACTTCCTTAAGTTAGCTGGGTCTGTAGAGCAGCCACGCTGGTGAGTGTTTGTTGCGAGTTACCATGGTACTGTAGCAAAGCGCTTGTCCTTTGTGTAGGGACTTCTGAGTATGAGACCTTGAGAGCTAGCAGGTTAACGCTAATGTGGGGACACAGCGCAGTGTCCTTTGTGCCAAGCTGTAGAGGCCAGTTTTAAATAAATTCAGGAGCTAACAAGACTAACTAAACAAGCTTCTTCCAGTCTGCAAACAAACACACACTGACAGACAAAATGAAAATCAACCAAGTTGGTGACATAGAAATTATTTTTTTATTAAGTAAATGACCAGTTAGTTTTGCAGCACGCACTAAACGGAGAATTACGAGGCCTGATAGATTCCACAATAAAAGGAGCGTCGTCTGAGGCCATTTCGGTCGTATTTTAGCAGCAGTGACACGAAACACTAACATTCCCCATGTACATTATCGCCCAGGGATGGATACAATTACAATACAGTGCTACAATGCTATTAGACAAACAGCTTCTTTAAAATGTCACAGCATATATCATGCGTTCAGAGTACGGCTGTAATGGCCCACATTTAAGGGATATTAAATACCTTAATATTTTTTTTGCCAGCAAAACAAACAAATACCCATTTATATAACCAAAATACATTCTTAGAAAGACCATGTTATATAATTCAGTTCTCAGCCTCTTTGCCTTTGTGTACATTTTTGCACGCTTTACATCACAGAGTTTAGGCAGTAGAATAATCAGTAAGCGAATGCATTGATAAATGTTTCTGTAAAAGCCACACAGTTAAATTCTCTTTTTCAGCCCCAAAAACCTCTTCCATTAAAAATGTTTTGGGGGGGGGGGCCGGGGCGGGCCGGGGGGGGGGGGGGGAGGGTGGGGGGGTG